>CALNXK010000030.1:445000-640000 GCA_942486035.1 Porites lobata
ACTGGAGCCCTAATAATTTCGAACAGACTCAAAATGCCCTAGGATAACCGAACAGATAAAAATTTGACAGCGCTGCCTAGAATGCCTTTCTAGAGTTCTAAAAGTAATCTGGCTAAAAAGTGTTTTCAATGAATGTAGAAGGAGGCCATCGTTGGGTGCCCCTGACTCAAACCAGATGCAAGACGAAAGTATAATTACCTGAGAATATATTGACGAGAATCCATATTTTTTCAAAATGAACTTTCTCCAAACCTGACCCACTCTGAACTTCAACTCTTATCTCTCGGCCATTGTCAGCTTTTTTAATATCAGTCAGCACTAACGCTCCACCCTTCCCATCAAAACGTTTTGTCCAGTTTATGGAGGGATCATTCCCATTTTTGTTCACCGTTATTTCACATCGTTTTGTATTACAGTACGCAATTTCATTGGCATTTGCGTCTGTGAACTTCATGTCAATCACTTGATCCCATGGCAGCTTGTCCGACAAAAACTTGGTCAAGTTAGCTTTTCCTGCTATCCACGTATGAATGCCTACATGCAGAGAGAAACAGAAAGATAATGCCCAACTTAAAATGTCCTTAAAACACACTTAGTCTTCCTACGAGAAGTTTGGTGGGTAATTTCAACGTTCGTTTTCATGTACGTGCAGTGTGAATATTCGAGTGACAAGTTTTGATTTCCACCGAAAAGGAATTAAAGATTTTGATTAGCCCATCTGGGCTCTTGAGGTTGTCTAAGGGACTGTACAATAATTATCAGGAGGGGGGGCTGAAAAACTAGAGGGGGGGCATTACATAAAATTGCTGCTCCTGCCAAGATAGGGGGGCTCAAAGTAAAATCACTCATTTGACGGGGGGGGGCCTTAAGTTTTATTCGAAATGTAGATAAAATTAAACGTAATAAAAGATTCTCAATATAGGCATCATGATAGACTGTAACAAATATCAACACGAACAGCTGTTAAACGATTATTGAAAATATTCCATCAAAATGAAAAGCAAATTCACAACTGATCAATTTTAATAAAACAATGGGAATCAAACAGATCTCGTAGACAAGCTTTGTCGGTTTTTGATGTGAATAAAAGTAACGTTTCTTCATCGACTGAATCGATTTGCTGAATTCCATATATATGTGGCTCATAACAAAGTTCAACAGGCTCTCCTCCCAAGGATCTAAATATAATGCAAGCTCTTTTTCGTCTGTTATTTGAAGGGTTCCATCTCCTGTTCTTTGATTTTTTTCTCTGATCCTTTCTCTTTCTGGCTTCAGAAGTTTTAGATTTTGAGCCAATGTGGTAAGCACCCCGGTACTTAGCAAATGCTTTGTCTAAATCATATCTTCAATCAAGCGATCAACATCCTTCTCGATACTAGATGTTACATAATAACGTTTGTCATTATTGAAGCTGTGATTACAGCTCAGTCCAGTTTTGAGTTTACCAGTGTGGTGGGAGGGGGGGGTGCAACGTTATTTTTAACATAACAGAGGGGGTGTTAGAACTAATTTTTTTTGTTTTGGAGGGGGGGTACTGTCTAAGTTTTTGCTAGATAACTCTAGTTTTTCAGCCCCCCCTCCTGATAATTATTGCACAGTCCCTAACTTATTCTAGTAAAAATATTGATGGATACTCACGGATGACAGTAAATTTGACTTGAAAGATGTGATGCTCGACACTTAGCTTACTGTTCTTGAACATGTTTCGATATCTAGGTTGAGTTTGTTGTTGGTTCTCTCCTTTGCTCCGAGAGGTTTTTCTCCGGGTAGTCCGATTTTCCCCTTTCCTCAAAAACCAACATTCACAAATTCCAATCCGACCACGAGGAATTAGGTAGACCAAGAACCACTTAGTAGAAGTGCTACCTATAGATCGTTATTTATTTATTTTATTTAGTTATTTAGTTATCATACAACAGCTAGCAATACTCACAGATGGCTGTAAAGTTGACTGTAAAGATGTGACGTCTGGCGCCATTCTCTAGCCAAACTTCAAATAAGAACTGGGCGCGGTCACCAGCGTTACCCCCAGCTCTATGCACCAAAGTTATTAAAGTGCCATTAGCACTAACTCGCACTTTTGTTCCATCTGGTAATACTGGTTTTATCATCTTACAGAGCGGGAGACTTGTGCAGTAAATTACATCTGTCCATTTGTCTTTTTGAGAGTATCTCACTTTCCAATAGTACTCAGTTGATGATGAAGTCACCCCGACATTTCTCAAAGCTTCATCACCCGATAAGGTTAGTTTACCGTTGGAGCACGCTAGACATTCTGTAGTCATGAATCCTGAATGGCAAAAAAGATGAGCATAACTTGATGTCAATCCTAAAGATTTTTATTGTCGTTAAACACAAGTAAATCTGCATGATAACGCACCTGTCAATGTCAACTGTCAATGTAAACCCCCGCACCCCCCTCCCCAGGCCGGGACATGGCGGGGTCATTCGACAAGTGCTCACTGCTGAAAAGTTGTAAAATTCCCTGCACCCCGAGGTTAGCTTTTTCTTCTAATTGAAGCTAATTACCCCGCTCATATTCCCCGCTCTTGTTGAAAAAGGTAGACGACACAGGCTAATGAAAATAGTTTAAACTGTGTTTGCCAAGTAACACACGTCACCACATACAATTCTTTTCAAGTGGTATAAATATTTGTGGTGTTTTACGTAAAAAATTTCAAGGAATAAGAACTTCTACATGCTAGTAGAAGAGGGTTAAATGTGAGTAAGTGTAGTTAAAAATGTAGATCAAAATGTGAACAAACACACTGTTTCATAGAATGAGTTTAAAAACAACTTTCAACTATTGTTGACCCAGGTGGAATACCCCGGTCTACTTCCCCGCTGTACTTGGAAAGTGTGCAAAAGTCGTCGAAGTCCCCGATACCTGCGGTCCTTTCCCTCGTCAAATAACGGAAAATTCCCCGCAAATGTCCCGCTATGTCCTGGCCGGTGGGGGGGGGGGGGCGGGGTTTACATTAACTGGTGCATAAAACGGAGTCACTGGGAGAGTGTGCATGCCCTTTTTCGATGTAGTCACTATATCGCCTTTCTAGAAAAAGCCATCATTATATTATAAAAGTAACTAGTTGGGAAGGGGACATAATTGATCAATTCTAATCCTAAAAGTTATTTCTTTTACGAAGCTTCAAAGGATAAATGGTTTTCTAATATTCTGTCTCCTTGACTGACAATGTTGAACAGTGGCTACACAGCCGGGCTGGCTAAGTAGTAAATGGCTTACTCCGACGTTTGTTTAAAAATAAGCCATTTGTGTCTAAAATCACTGTCCCTGGTCCAAAATAACATTGTCCCCCCCTCCCTCATTAAACGGTAATGTATTTTATAATATTCTGAAAACTGCGAACTTATGCGACACTAATCTGGTTTATTAAAGTAACTAGACTTATAAACAGCTGGGACCATGCTGCTTGATGTGTTCAGCGGTTAGATTGCTACTGCTGTTCACGATCAGCACGATGTCAGGGCACTCAACCAACAGTAAAGGATGAGATGAAAAAGCCACCTAAAAGTCTCGAGACGAGTAAAGCTCTCCTATAGCAGTGAGAAAAAAAAAACATTTGAGAGACATCCTAACAGACGAATAGCTTTTAGGGTAGCTTCAACTTAGCCAAGCAGGCTTCTAATGAGTGGAAAAAAACAGTCAAACGGGGGCACCCAACGAGAAAATAGTTCAAAACCACTTTTAAAAACACAGCTTTGTTGAACGTATTTTAGTATTTAAACGATAGATATAGGCATATTTAGTTATCCTCTAAAAATTTTTCATCTGTTCGGATTTTCTAGCTGAAAGTCTAGTGATCCGAAATTATAGGCATCAAAACTTACCTTTTCGAAAATTTCAGCCAGAAAAAAGGCTCCCGAAAATTCTAGAAGACCTTTTTAGGGTAAAAATCCGTTAAAAACGGGCAATTATACTATTGTGGGTGGGTTCGAAAATCCTAGGAGAGGCAGGCAAGCAAGAAATTTAACAACAAATGTTCCGAAAATTCTAGATCAACGATGTGAAAGTATGAGACGTGCCGGGGTTTTGATTCCGGATCGCGAAATTGAAAACCACGACAAAACCCTGACATCTAATTCAATGTACCGCTGTTTTTCAGTTTTCCCCTTCCCATTATTCATAGTCAGCTGACAGCTGAGCTGATAGTATCAATATTATTGTAGATGTGAACAATCGCGTGACCGTTGAATTTAGGCAACTTTTCGATTTCATAACGTGTACAAGATCGAATTTTACTTTAATTATGCACTTCTAGTCAATTTTAAAGTCAATTAACTAATGGTCAAAATTTTAAAATGCCTACAGCCAACCTACGCATGCTGTCAGCATTTTGGTCGAGGGATCACAAAACGAAACTGATACTTTTGTTCATTAGCACTGTTTTTCCTTGACAAGAGAGGTTTTCATGTGTGGGCATTTTGTTTTCACTCACTTATGCACTCATGACAATGAACTGACGGAATACATTTTATCTACTTAAATACCTCATTGACCTAGAAACGAGACAGATTACGTCTCAGCTACATTTTTCTGTGATCAACAACTTTAAATCTAACTGTCTAAATACACTGGTGCTAAGAGTTTTCATTTCAGATCAGACTGTGTTCGATGGAAGTTTAATTTGTTCAAAATAACGGAATGTTACAGAAGAACGTAACATTAACAATGCTGTGTGTGAGCTACCGGTATTTTAAATACAAAGGAAATCCAGCTAAAAATCGAACATCGTTACTGTAATGTATTATTGCTTAATGATCGGTTGTTTTTCTATTTACAGCTGTATTTAGTATCAAGCAAAGAAGTTAGCGCCACTTAATATTCGTTTTAAATTACAATCTTTCACCAATACGGCTACCTGATATGCTCGCTGTAAGCGATACTTTTAGCATTCTTACCTTGTGAAACATTGTATTGAAAACCAAGTGCGATCCAGTAAAATAAAATAATGAAACTCTTCTCCATTTTTTAGCAGTTTAAGCGTAAACGTGACATTTGTGCTGAGAAGGGCAAAGCGCTATATAACTTTAAAGCACTCAGTTGTATTCTATTCTATTCAGTCAAAAGTGATGATTTAACATGACTTTATAAAACATATCAGGGAATTTCCCGGGCATGCAAGGTAATTCCCTTTTCCCAAGCGGAAGACTTCTGGGCCAAAATTTCGCTTTCGTTCGTACAGTTTTAGTTTCAGTTTCACTTTAATTATATTTGCCTAGGGGAACCCACCAACAAATACGTCAGAAGTGTCTCAAATGTAGATTACGAGCAGTCTCTCTTTTTTTCTGTAGTCTGTTGAGCAAAAAGCGAGACACGCAAATGGCCACGCGCGTGCACTCACTGCTCTCACTAAATTTCACGAAAAAGAGAGACTGCTCGCAGGCTATCTCAAATGGTTTTCTCTAAGCCTGTTGGGCTAATTTAGAGCTGCCCTAAAAACTATTTATTTGTTCCGATATCTTAGGGGAAATTTCGTCGTCTCGAAAGTTTAATTTTAGCTGGCATTTTCGTCTAATCCGAAACTGTTACTTTGTGTTAGCTACATTGTTGGGTCCGGTCGAAAGTTCGAGGGCATGGAGTAGCCTTACTTTGATTAGAAGATTCTCTCGGCGGAGCGTTTTGTCTTAACACCGGAATTTTCAGGAGACCTCTTTTAACAATAATCGTAATATCTTGGTAATAAAATGTGGAAAACACCCGAGCACTGGCAGTCTGTCTAGCGGGATAGATACCGAAAAATGCAGAAACAATAGATTACCTCTTGGTTGCGAGCGGATACTGTAAATTTATTCATCATTACTAGTAATGAGTTTTGAAAGCGTAGTCAGTCCATGCAAGGATTAGGTACACGCATCATCATTCCTTTTTGTCAGTTCGAATCTCAATTGCGTTGCAACTTTGCACAGTCTTCCAGTCTTTATAGATATGTTGTGGTTCAATTTTATCCTTGGTTTAAAATTTATTTTCCTTTGGTTTAAAGACAATATCATTCATTACCATACCCCAAAACAAAGGGAAATAAAATTTAAACCAAGGATAAAACTGAACCACAACAAATACATCCAGTGCAGTTTATAATAGTCGGCTGGGTCTGCATTATTTTCTGTATAAGACAATGCAATCTGCGAATAACTTAACTATCAACAAGTCAATACCAAAGAAAAAAAGACTTTCGAACTAAACGACCAACATCAGTGGCCCAGGACGGTGCTCTGAGCCACTATAGAGAACACAGTTATAGGTCACTTAGATTCTTAGACTTCTTACAATGTTTATGACCGCTGTCTGTATTTTTGTTTGTATTTTTCAGTTCGTAAACCAGGAAGTCAGCTTTAGTATTCTTTACATCTATTTGGAATAAAGCGGAGATCGTCTAAACGCTCCACAGAGCTTGCTTGATCTCCTGCCTTGTTAGATTGAGTATGTGAATGTATGGAAAATAAAGGCACCTTTTCTTCTTTTCATTTTGGTGAAGCTACAGTTTGGAATGCGTAGTTGCGCACACTCGTAATCCGGCCGGAGCCGCGCCCGCTCCTCAGCATCAAAAACAACTGAAACAAGCTAGTATCCCATCGCTTATGATAAATTAGTCTGCGTGGCAGGCGTTCGAAAGGGAAGGGGAAGGGAATTAGAGCGCGAGACCCTCCCCAACTCCTTCCTCGCGCGCCCCTCGCGTTACTCTCGCGACTAAAACTCCCTTTCCCCAAAGCTCCCTTTCCCTTCCCTTTCACACGCCTGCCACGCAGGCTAATCATAAATAGGTCTAAATATTTTCAAAGCGACAACAAGATCAGGTTCTATTTTCAAAAGTGGAACTGTAAATCATCACGCCCAGTATCATGCTTTGTATAAAACTTTAATTATTTACAACAACGTCATAAATATAAAAATCCAAGAAATCATAAATACTCCAAATAATTACACCTGCTTTACTAGAAAACCGTGAGAGAAGATGAATCGAAACTTATGAAGAGACCGCTGTTAAAATTGTATGCTTTCAACTATCCAGAGTCAAAAGAAAGAGCACAGTCCTCACCATGTTTTGGGTTTTGCTTTTTTGTTTGTTTTTTTATTTCTATTTTCGTGCTCGCTTTCCCGCTTTTCTTTTCGCTCGTGTCAACTTACCAATTGAGTCAAAGGTTTGGAGCAGAGTAGCAAGGACAAACTACATGCGGACGAAATAGGGTTATTACATGAGTTCCTGGACCATTCCAGTGGCGGATCCAGGGGAGGGGCCCGGGGGGGGCCGGCCCCCCCATTATTTTTGACCAAACTGAGGCCCGAAAGTCCGAAAAAATATTTGAGGCCATCCCCCGGCCCCACTCCCCCGTTATCTGAAGGGCCGAAAAAAGTTTTTGAGACCAGCCCCCCTTCCCCCCCCCCCCGTTATCTGAAGGTCCGGATTCGCCGTTGCATTCAGTCACTTTAACTAAATGGATAAGCTATTCTTATATATATAAGTTTCATCAGCGATTACACTAGGCGAGGCTGACCAAAAAAGTTATAGTTAAGTCGACTGTTCCCTTTTAGCAGAGTCTCCTTTCCGTCGTCATTTCGCTCCATCGCCGATAATAGACCATAAGAAGGAAAGTGCATTCTTCTAGCAGGGAAAATAAGCAGTAGAATTATCACAAAAATCATTGAACTTTATAAAAAATAGAAAAAAGGTAAAATAAATTATAGACAGCTTCATACACGGTCAAAAACTGCACTTCATACGTTCTGGTCGTTTCCATATGTTTTACTCTTCGATCTTCGATATTATCGTGCGCACACATCACACATACTGATTTGTATAACAGTGTCACTTTAAATAACGTAAACGAATGATAAATACGACATAGCTGAAATTAATTGTTTTAGGTACTATAGTTACAATTACCCTTCGCGTGCTTTTTTCCTCAGTACTGCAGTATACCTATTTGCTGACCCCTGCGTTTATTCAAACTTACTCCTTTTTTTTAAGAAACAATCTGGTGCTTTTTTTTTTCTTGAGAGCTGTGTATTCCTTATGTGTAATATGTTTATAATACCCCTATTTTCTTGCGTCAACAAAACGGGACATCCCGGGAGGGCAAGATAGGTCACCTTGGCTTGCACGCTCGCCGAGCCAACCATTTAATAACCCCGGGGTTTTCTTGTATGCTTTGCATAAATAAAAGAGTGTTGTTTGTTTAGTGTTTCCTCAATCTTTCTTCTTCCCTTTATTTCTACTCTCCGCTCATTCAGTTAACTTGTATTGATTCGCCCCATTCGGATTCCGGAATCCGCGAAATTTTGCTTGTGCAATCCGGAATCCGGGAAAATATTGCTTGTAGAATCCGAAATCCTGGGCTTTGGAATCCGGAATGCAACTTAAGGAATCCGTAATCCCACTAACGATTGGAATCCACAATCCAAGTTCCAGTGACAAAAACTGAAATCCAGTTCTTGGAATCCGGAATCCACAGCTTGAAATCCAGAGTCCAAGACTGTCTTAGACTCCCTTACAAAGGGCGTCTGTGCTTCATTGCGAAGTCGAAAATTCAGCCGTTAGAGCGCAGAGGCCTCTTTTCTCTGCTGTTCGGCGGGTCTCAGGGTATTATTCTTTCCCTCTTACCCGCCGAATACCAGGGAAAAGAGGCCTCCGCTAGCAGTAAATAAGCCTTTTGATGAATTGTTTGCTTCCGTAACTTCAAACAAATACAAAGATGCAAGTCATAATGACAGAAATAACCACAATCCAAACTCTTCTAGAAACAGTTGTAAGGCAGCTTGCTGTGGCGTACCCAGTACGTGTTGCAGAAGTCACATTGGTTACTGATTGAACACTACTGAATGGCGAGACTCCATTTGACTTTGAGACAGTACTAGATGGCCGGACAGTTTTGGATGTTGAGACACTGGGCTGATCTGTGGCAGCATGAATTTCACTAGCATGTGATGTCATTCCTGAAATAAATTATAAAGCTGAAATTTAAACATTGCAGATGTAGTCACATGGGTGGCTTGGCTAATTAGATTTTTTAATTAAAAAAATTGGAATTCTTTACCCTGGACGTAACGAGTTCTATTTTTGAAACCATAAAATTGTTCAACGTTCTGTTGACTAATATAGTGTATAAAGCAATGTTTCCCCTAGTTCGTCAAATTTATAAGCAAATGAGCAGACCAGCACATTCGATTTTTATCAGGCGCGGTCTTGTAAAACTCTTTCTATTCTCTGTCCAATTTAACTTATGTAATGTACTCTATCTTCTGCTGGGTCAAAATTCGTCCCCCAATATAGTCCCACAATGCAATTCAACACAACAGACTTTGGTAGCCTGCGTAGCTGACGTCTTAGCATTAGATAACATCGGGTGAAGCCAGCGTGGACACCTTATGAGGTTTACTCAACGCATTTTTGTCTTAGCATAACGCGACTGAAACAGAAACCCCAATAACCTTGTGGAATAGCTGAAAAAACTTCAGAGCGACAGTTAAGGAGGGAACATACTTAAGAGTTAAGCACTGATCTGCAGTGATTAGGGTTAAGCACTGAACTGAAAACCTCTAGCTTTCAAAAACTGTGATGGGTACGGGTACATGCACATTTTAAAAATTACTGGATTTGGCAGCCATTCCTCGATGGTGTAGTGGATATAGATGAACGTTATGAAGCTAATGACCCGGCTTCAGAGCATTCCAGGTGTGTTTATCTATCTTATTTTATATTACACTGTTAAGTTGGACTTAAGTTGTTCTTCATTTAATTTTCCGCGCTGAAAGAAACAATGGCTTCAGCCGATGTTACCTAATGCTAAACAGCTGACGTAAATTGTTGTTGTTGTTTTTTTTTTTTTTTTTGCGCGAATGAGAGCTTTGCGAGCCGCCATTCAAAGCTCCGCACGGCTTTGCAGCTCCTCCACCAAAATCATTAATTTAAATGGCCGATGGCTCTTCAAACTCAAACCCGATACATGTCGAAAGTATGATTACCTGAAAATGTATTTACTAGAATCCATATCAAGTTTTCTGGATGAACTTTCCCGACACCCGACCCACTATGAGCCTCAACCCTAATCTCTCGGCAATTGTCAGCTTTTTGAATATCAGTCAGTACCAACGCTCCACCCGTCTCATCAAAACGGTTTGTCCAGTTTAAGGAGGGATCATTCCCATTTTTGTTTACCGTTGTTGTACACTGTTTAGTGTTGCAGTATGCAATTTTATTAGAATTTGCGTCGGTGAATATCAGGTCAGTCACTTGATCCCATGGCAGCTTTTCCCGCAAAAACTTGGTCAAGTTAGCTTTTCCTCCCATCAGCGTTTCAATGCCTACATACAGAGAGAAAGAGAAAATAAAATTCGGATAAATTATATCATTAACTCTTATCTCTGGGTCTCTTAAAAATTTCTTTATTGAAGCTATTGACTGCTCCAAACAGTGTGAATACACCCGGAGGCTAATGTCTTAACTATCTTAAAACACAGTTTACACCTCATTCAGGGAATGTAGTGGGCGATTTTGTTTTAATCATGCAATGTGTTTATGTGCCAAATGCATGTGAAAAGGTTTGATTTTCAAAGGGTGAAAAGGAATTATAGATTTCAGTGGCCCATCTCAGCTCTTGAAGTTGTCTAGCTTCAGTTAATAAATTCATAATAAAAAACATGTACACTCACAGATGACAGTAAATTTGACTTCAAAAATGTGATGCTCGACACTTGGCTGACTGTTCTTGACCAGATTAACTTCAAAGAGGAACTCGGCGTGGTCATTGGCGTTACTCCCAGCTTTATGTTCCAAGGTTATTAAAGTTCCATTAGCACTAACTTGCACTTTTGTTCCATCTGGTAATACTGATGTCTTAGTTGTACAGAACGCGGAGCTTCTGCAGTGATTCACGTCTGTCCAGTCGGATTTCTGAGAGAATCGCACTTTCCAAGAGTAATCAGTTATTGTTGAAGTCACCGTGGCATTTCTCAGAGCTTTATCTCCGGATAAGGTAAGTTTACCGTTGGAGCACGCCAGGCGTTTTGTAGTTGTGACTCCTGAAATAGGAGCATAACTTTATGTTAAGGACAGAGATTTAATCGTGTATAACTTACTAGAAAAAGCACATGCTTCAATTTGTTGTAGTCGCTGTGACACTTAAAGATCCTTAAAAAAGCAAGTACGATAATTTCTATTATGCATACGAGATCTAAAAGTATAGTCTACGTAACTGATCCGGACAATTAATATTACGTACAATTTTAAAACACACTTACGACATAGGAAGTAGATGCCTTCTGTTTCTTTACGCTGCTCAGTTTAGCGTAAATAGTGGCTATTCACATTGCAACTCGACGTTTCTTCAAAAACCGGCTTATGAAGTTGCATGTTTGGTAGCAACACGCTGTTCAGCTGGGTCCAGCTATTCAGTTCGAGGAAATGTGCAGGGAAATGTCTAAAATCTTATTATAAAACGTCCGTAACTCTTCAGTGTTGCAGTCATATAAATTCATGATCCATCCAGCTTAAACAAAAGATGTCAGATGCTCCAATGTTACGAAAGTTTTAAGGAACACTTAACACAAGATTTTAGTGTTATTAACTCCGGAAATGAATTATGAATTCTAAAATCTGCGAACCGCTCAAGCAGGCAAGCAGCCTGATATCGAACTCGATGTGAACAAATGAGATGCGTTCCGATCCTAGTTCACAGATGCCAAAGCATGACCCGAAAAGGGCGACTTCTCCAATTCGTTACCATGTACAATTTGTTTAGTCCGCTCCGTCAAACCACACCATTGTCAGGTCGTTCTTTACATTGTTTTTCTTTCACGCGAACGATCGCGTGACTGTTCAATACGATTATTTCACCACGTGTACAAGATCCCAAGTACGTATGCATCTTCTCGATCACGCGAAAATAATCTAGCTCACAGTAGATTGGCGTGTCAAGTGATAAGGACCCTCTTTTGCGAAAAACTCGCATTTCTCAACTATGCACTTTCTTACTAGTCTCTGCGTATGCAGAAACTAGAAACATGAAACTGAAAGGACAGCTAATTGATTTATTTAGGGAATTTTCCCTGTCAGCCTACCTGTGTAAAAAAACCGATCTTTCATCACGTATCATGGAAAATCAAAGTGGAGCAAAGTATACAAGCAATATTTCTTGAAATGGAGCCCCACTACCTTGAAACGAAGATATCAACTTCAATTGATAGTTTCTGAATGCTATAACAGTAACAGTAACATACAGCATTATAACGGAATATTTAATCTCGTAACTAATTATTTAAATACTTTGTTGACAGACAAAGTTGTTAAATGTTACCGTCATGTGTTAGTGATGATAAGTTGTCTTCCTATCTGGACCTCAGTGCCGTTTGTATTCATTTGTACTTAATTATGACCGACCTCTCACCTATATGCTCTGAGTTGCTAGAAAAGCGATACGGTGTCAACAGCTTCGGAAAAAAAACGGTGGCATTACTTACCATGCACAACGAAGCAATAGGCGAACCAGATCCAGTATGATAAAACTGTTAAAGTCTTTCCCTTCCCCATTTGCCCTTGTCTTCAAAAATAATGCATCAAGCTTAACCACTGCTATATTTATGGCGACGATTGAACATACCGCGTAAATCTTACATAATAAAGTTGTTATATTGGGGTTACATCACCCTCCCTGAAATGAGAGAGCAGAGTGGAGGTGGATTTCCCTATCCCAGAAAGACTTTCAGTCAAAACTTCTTGCCAGACACGAGTTCACAAATCTTTGATTGGAAACCTTGCCAGACACTCTCTCTCTCTCTCTCTCTCTCCCTCCCTCTCTCTCAAGTGAATCAATGGCTAGCTTATCACTAGTAGAGCGATGGACGTTTACAGAAATTCGCCGACAATCAAATTCCGGGCCGACTTATTCCCTACTCACAGATGTCCTTCCGCTATAAAGTTTAAAATATGACTAGAATGCGCGAGCGTGAATTGATCAAACGTCCTTTTAATTTCTAAGGTTTACTTTCCGGCAAATAAAATGAACTGAATGTAAAAAGTGAAAGAGAAATGGCGAAAAATTCAACTTCTAATTAAACCTTTTCTTATGGTTTAGAATAAACTATCCTCGAAACTGAAAGCTGTGTAAATCGAACTGAAAATGTGCATATAAGAACCTTGCGTTTCCTGTCTTTATCTCACCTATTGTATGGAATATGTGTGAAAATCTTCATTATGAATCGGTATATTTCAAAGAGCCACACAACGAGCAAGAATACTATTGACTGACTATATACAGAGTGGGGGCACGGTATGTGTCAACTATTACTAGTATATTTTGAATCACTAATTTAATTTCGCGTTTTTGAGCACCACAATTTACAGAGGGTGTGAATGGGGTTAACCGACTAGCGACAAAAGGCGAAAAATATTACTGACTACCGACAAAACGAGTAAAAAATTACCGACTACCGACAGGAAAAATATTTACCGACACGGGCTGACATTATCAATTTTTGTTTTCAGAAAAAAAGAGCATTTTGCATTTTTTTTTCTAGCCTTTAGGAAGTAACCTCTTTAAATTATGATTCATCGGATGGTCTAACAGAAAGAACTTCCTCTTTTGTTGATACGGGTACATTACTACAACCAATATCATAATCACAGAAGCCACACCTTAAAGATGCTACCGACTTTATAAATGTTATTGAAAAGACAAAGGTGAAAAAACTGAACGTTTCTTGTTTCGGTCCGAGAAATGCTTAGATTAATCCTCAAATAAGATTCTTTCCAGTTTAATGGAGGCACTATCAGTAAAAAAAAACACGGTATCGCGGTGAGCACAAACAGCAGTTTCCTTTCCAACATTTTCATGGCCGCATATATTGAAACACAAAGTTTAAGCAAAACCGTCTTTAAACATAAGTAAACCAGACATGGTAGATTTCTTCAAATTCACGGAACAAGTTAACTTACTTCACCCTACTGCCCTACTGGCTATCAAATTTACGACCGAAATATCTGACACTGAGACAATCTTTTTAGACCCGGTTGGATACCAAGGCACAACATTCAGCGAAAAATGAGAAAAAGCTATATCATTGACGTAAAGAGGCTTCCAGTATATACATTTTCACCTCTTGTCACCCACCAATTGTTAAAATGAATTTGACAAACAAGAAGTCTTGAGAATCCTACGAACAAACTCCTCTAAGGAAGTATTGATTGACAGAGGCTGGCACACAATTTTGAAAGAAAAATTGCTATTGGAAGTAAAACTCACAGAAGGAAAGCAGCGCTCCTGAAACAAAACAACAAGGAAGAAAAAGAAATACTGTCTTTCGTGACACAATACAAGCTCTTAGTGTCTATTATATAAGAAGCTTTAATGAAAAAGTCTACTCTCATACAAAACCAACCAATACCTCGCCAAAGTTTTAAAGAACCACTTAACCCTCGGACGTACACCCAAAATCATACCTCCCACCAAGGTACAAGAGGAGGGTACATGGAACCTCTCCCCAGAGTTTTTGATATGTTGCAGTGTTTCGAAGCGATTTTGCCTTCACTGAAAAGCCTTTGATCTTCTCAACAAGATGAGGTATAGTTTAGCTGCTGGAGGCCTGTGACGTCACCAACAATGGCCGCCATCTTGGCCGCAATCTTGGATTTTACCAAGAATTAGAAATCGGGTTAAAACGGCGAGAGATGGTAATTGCTTGACATGAATAATAATACATAAATAAGCACTTTGCATGATTTTAGCCACAAGATTTACTTTTATTGTTGAAAAAAGTTGAAAAAAAAACATACATTTTCTCTCAAAATGGCTTGACCACCTGCTACTTATTACGTCATACCTCGTAACCATAGAAACTGATCATCACTGAACTTGTCTCAACTTGTCAGGTGCTGCTGTTTTATCCTCTTGGAAAAATCCCAGAAAAACCTAAGGGGGTTGGCATCCCCCCCCCCCACCCCTTGTACGTCCGAGGGTTAAAGTTTTATTTCTTTGAGAAAGGAAAATATGGCAAAGGACATGCTTGTTAGAGTCAAAACATTAAAGGTATAGATGTGCAGCCTGTCACCCCTTACAGTTTTTCGCTAAGAATAATTTAAGTATCCAAAAGGCTGGAGTCTATTAATTAATTACTTGCTTTTTACTGTGCCCTGTAGTCGAGAGGGACTCCCTGTCGACTACGGGGCACATATGCGAACTTGGTGACCAAGTTCGCATTTACAATAAAAGGTTTGGTGATTTTATTAGTATTCATGATAGTCATTTGGCAAACAATGGTGAAATAAACGATCATGTTGCATAAACAAACAAGGGTTAATGAAGTTTAAGTGCAATCAATGATGCATTCTTACAAGTTTTACTCTTTCCTTAGGGATCAAATTCTTGCAACTGGGTGAAATACATAAAAATCTTAAAATTGCTTTTACTTATTAACTGAGGCGTCGAAAATCAAAAAGTTTTACCGACAAAGATCGAAAACTTTAACCGACTACCGACAAAGTAACTGAATTTTAAAAAAACAGAACATTCAGCTTGATTGTAACAGCGGAGGTTTTGTCAAATGTATCAGGCGTTCTTTTTTCCCCTTTCCCCTAAAAATAGAACCGCTTGATTGCAGGTTTTGTCTATGTCAACCCGATTTGCCAACCCAAACGTATGCGTTACCTTATAACATGAAATTTTCGCGGCACGTTAATTTCGCGATACAAAAAAAAAATTCGCGAAATTAAAGTGACGCGAACATTATAATAAAAAAAGAACCGCAACGAGTTTATTGCCACTGAAACGTTCACAAAATCACCTTTTTTAGGGTTCATTTTTTCTCAGTTCAGAGTCTGTAGAAGAAATTTTCAGTGTAAATGGATGTTGTGGTCAATAGACCTTGTCACGGTTTTCGACGCCATCTTGACGGGTGGTGTACCATACAGTATACAGTACGTTCATGTACGTTCACCAGTCATAGCATAACATATACGATCACGAAGCTCCTCTGACAAGAGTGCTCGAAGATAGTGACAGAACTTAGTTACAACAAAACGTTCAAAGCTACGAAGAATTTTCACCATGGACTGCACACGCTGTACAAATTTGGTTCATGCTGAAAGATCCGTTCTAGTTTTCGAGTTTCATGTCGTAGTTTCGTTTATTCAAAAAAAATACATTTAGCATCATCTTGAGGTCGAACTATCTTAAGCCCACCAAAAATATGCGCCTCCTTTCAATAACATCAGTATTCATCAGTGGCTACAGTGAGTTTTTCACCCTGAAAGGTGTTAAATAAGGGCCCCGATCGCTATTTCGAACATTTACGGTATAATAATCATTTTTTTTTAAATATAGGGTTGAGTTTCTGATTATCAATTTTTTTCTGTAAACATGTGTAAACAGCTGTGGTTTACTGATAGCGGAGTTTTACCACACTCTTGCACACATCTAACTATGATCTCTCTGAGAAGGAGACCGTTGGGGACCAGATAGATGCTGTTTTACAGAGAGAATGTAGAGCGGCAAAAGCCAACTATAATTTATCCGTTAGAGAAGAGTTGACAAACTGCTTCAGATCAACTGTAAGCCAGGCGGTTGCCGTTTCACAACGTCAGTTGCCGTTGAGACTACTGGCCTTGATATCCGCATCAGATTTCCAACTGGCCTGAGGAAAACAACGAGCTTATAATCCTCGGCTTCCCTGTGTCTGAATATTTCCGTCATCTCAGACAGACAAAAAAGCAAGCAGTAATGGTAACCATCGTCCAAAGTTGTTCATAGGCACGTGACACACAATTTGGCAATGCTGGCGCATACTGCTCTAGAAGAGAAGGTGAAGATGACGTTCTTATCGCGTTTGGAACTGACTGTGTAACTGAGACACTGATGAATTGCGAAACGGTACTTAATAGTAGGAGACAACGGGCTGGCGACACGACAGAGTTTGATGGAAAGAAAATGGTGGGTGTTGAGACAATTCTAGATGTTGTGACACTTGGTCGATCTGAAGCAGCATGAAGGGTATGGCTTAGAACTGAAGATGATATACCTGAAAATAAAAGTATAACTAGAATTAGTTAATTAAACTAATGTTGACGTTTATCGAGTAACCGATACCGCTCTCTTCAGCTCACGAGTCGTCAACCCAAAGGCCGACTGGGAGCCACCTAACGCGGCCGCCTACATTTCTTGGGGTAAGGGAGCATGTGGCGCGAGACAAGGTTGAAATGTGAAAAGTGAAAAAAAAATGAAAGTTCCCACTCAGTCTAGACCTCCCTTTTACTTTTCTGGAATTAGTTTTTAACTGGGTCCCGTCTCCATGTTGGTGCCCCCATGTGCCACGCCTGGCTCTTGTGAGCTACCGCCCGACGCGCATTAGCCCAAGCTATAACCGGAGAAATTAATATGGCTCTTTTAAGCTCAGCTGGAAGAGACGTTGAAGTGGTCTGAGAGGTTTAAGTCTTTTAAGGCGGCTTGAACGTTAAATGTAAAGATGATAAATGAGACAAACGCATTTAACATCTGACGCCTTAAACGTGTTCTGTTAAGAGCGTCGTTCGGACGCACTTAACAGACGACTTGTCAAACGTTAAGTGCGTCTTGTATAAACACGGGACGCCAAACACTGCGACGCATTTACGACCAAATCGTCCAGAAACGATGCATTGGAAGAGTCAGTGTTTAGTCCCTTTTTTTCAACGTTGCTGTCTACTTTTATGCGTCATATTTTTACAACAAGCGACGACTTTAACGTCTCAGGCGTTTAAACATGCGTCCAGACAACATTACGGTCCTTTACGACGTTAAGGTCTCTAGCGATGAAACGGTTATAGTTGAGACTTCTCTTACTACAGACCACCTTTCTGACTGCGTACACGTTTGTTTTTTCGCGGTGAATTTGTTGTTGTTGTTGTTGTTGTTGTTTTTTTAAGCTTTATCATCCCGTAAGCGACCACATGCATGGCACGTAGTCAGATTTTCTACCGGTAGCTCTACGGGAGGTCGGAGGTATCACGTGACCTATGCGGACCTTCAACTCCCTCTAACCAAACTGCCCGCCATGTGGGCTGCACGCCACCATAATACTCGATCACGAAAATTCCTTCAACATAATCACCGACCACTCTTATTAAAAACACTTAATAATATAACAGTTAAAATTTCAGAAAGTTATATCATGATGTCAATATTATTACCTGATGAAGTATCGACAAAAATCCATATTCTTTCAACACGTACTGTGTTTCTCCTGTGTATTTTAACTATTATCTCACGGCCATCGTCTTCTTTTTGAACAAGAAACTCCAACGCCCCACCTGTCACATGAAAACGGTTTGTCCAGGGATCATGGCGGTTGTTGCTCCCTGTAAGCCGTTCACAACTTTTAGAATTGCAGTACGCAAATGTATTAGTTCCACTTGCGTCAGAAAAGTACATGTCTTCTACTTTATCCCACGCGGGCAGCCTGTCGAATAAGACTTTGGTCAAGTTAGCTTTTTCTGCTACCCGCTTACGAATGCCTGCAAGCACAGAGAAAGACATCACACTTATTGGAGCACGAAGAACCATCAACAAACGTAGCATTTTATGTCCAATTTTTACCCAACAGTGCTGCTTGAATTGGTGATCTAACTTATGAAAGTGTTTTACTTTAGGCGTGAGAAATGAGCGTAAAGCCCCCTCCACACTAATGCGTTTTCCTTTGAAAACGCATACATTTCGATGCGTTTAGGCCTTCTGTTCACACTAATACACCGAACGTTTACATCGAAAACGCGTCGATTTGAAAACGCTCTTGAAAGTGGGTAGAAACGAAAACGCATACATGTCGTATTAGTGTGGACTGTCCAAAACATACCGAATCAAAACGATGACCTAAATCATCGCAGGTGCGTGTGTTTGTAGCAAGCGCATAGAGTCCAACTTACGTCACAACGTGCAATTCTATCGCTTTCGAACGTTTTAGTGTGGACAGTCGAAAACGCATCAAAACGGTAGTGTGGACACGAATAGATCGATCGGTAGTGGGGACAGGGCCTAAGAGTGGCGGGTGGAAAACTAAAAAAGGTTAAGCACTTCCCTGGCCTGGGGGAGGGAACTCCCATTGGAAAACCGGAGAGGGGATATTATACATCTCACTTAGGGCTGTAGAAAAAGGACGACAGGGGAAAGATGACGGCAAAACTTGTGTGACAAGCGTGACAATAATAATGTGTGAAAAAATTTTCCGCCGAGCTTCGCCTTCCTCTGAACAGATCTTTCGTTAAAAGACCAGAACACAGTATTGTTGAGAATCTCTATGGGTATTTCCGACGAAAGGAAAGTCGCGGCGATCGCTAATACCGAAACGACGATCTTAGGGATGAAAGCGATGATCGCAGTATTGCCATTCCAATCAAGTTCTGCGTTAGTCATGCGATGAAGGCAAAGAAATCTGCCAAAAAGTCACAGTACTGCATTCATAGTTTTTGTTTTAATAAAGCTGCTGCTTTTTTGTTATTTTTTCGTTTCCTTCGTTGTCGTCGTGATTGTTCGAGCTCGCCAGGAGCGTTGCGACGAAATATGCGACGATTTCGTTCGACGATTCGATGAGAAACGCGTGACGAAAACGAGGTCCGCAGGTACCCACAGAGAGGATCATTGTTATTGAAGATCACTACAAAACTCTCAACTAATAGTCTTGTCACACAGAAATGCTTTGCCGCCCGCAGTCTTTCTGCCGTCCTGTTACTTACGTTCACTAATGCTATAACAAAAAATCAACAAAACTCACAGATGGCTGTAAAGCTGACTTTAAAGATGTGAACTCTCACGTCGTTCTTCAGTTCAACTTGAAATAAGAACTGGGTGTGGCCACCGGCGTTACCCCCAGCGCTATGTTCCAAAGTTATTAAAGTTCCATTATCACTAACTCGCACTTTTGTTCCATCTGATAATACTGGTTTTATCATCGTACAGACCGTAAGGCTTGTGCAGTAAATCACATCTGTCCAGTCGTTCTCAGAGTATCTCACTTTCCAGTAGTACTCAGTTACTGACGACGTCACCGCGGCTTTTCTCAGAGTTTCATCCCCAGATAAGATTAGTGTACCTTTGGAGCACGCTATAAGTTCTGTGATTCCTGCATGAAATGATAAATTGTACTCATAATCATAGAAAGCGCGCTAGATTAAAGTCTGCTACACAGCCGTTTTTAGTGTCGTCGGAGCCTTGCGTGACGACACTAAAAACGGCTGTGTAGCAGACTAGCTAGATTACGGTATTTGCATTCGTCGTTGCCCATCTTTTTCGTTGTTTTCTGTGCTTCCACTCAAGTAGCTTCAACCTCGTCCCCAGGGCGCTTTTCCCTGGCTTTGGGGGCGGGAAGCCAGGGAAAAGCTTAAGCGCCCTGGGGACGGGGTTGAAGTAGCTTGCAAGGCAGGCGTTTAAAGAGGAAAAAGGGAATTAAAGGAGCTATGTCAGGAGGACATTAATTGCTGTTTTAGGTCAATACTGTGCTGAAGTCATTACTTAGTACCTCGGACCCAGACACAAAATTTTCCTGTAGAGTTATGAAGAAGACATCATGAAGAAAATATCACACAAAATTTATCAGGGAGCACCAAGCATAATAATTTTTTTGGGTGATATTTGCAGACTTATCATTAATAAAGTCTTAAATACCAAAACTGGATCATTATTTTTAGAATTCAATTGATGTGAAGACAAGTTCCAGTGTTTTGAAAAGATAACAAATAGTGTGACGTAGCCCTTTTAAAGAATGCGAGAACATGATCGTCGCGCGAGGAGCAAGGCAAGGGAAGTAAAACGGGAAGGGTTCGTTCCCTCTTTCCTCGCGCGCCTAGTTCTCTTGGCTCTTTAAGTGAACCCCCGTGACTCAGAGCCGTGACTGCCGTGTATGTTTATCAATACTAGTGTGTTTCCTTTGAGGACAGTTTTAAAATCACAGCAGTGTTTTCATACTGCCAGACGAGACAAAATCTGCATTTTATACAGGCAGTTACCCTTAGTGCTTGGGGGCCCTAATGGAGTAAAATTCCTACAAGCAATATGGCTTTGAAATAGCGACATAAGACAGCTGAAATGGCGACAATCGACGCAAAGGAGGATTGAAACTGATTCAGGAACAAATCAAGACAGAATACAAATACAATTAATAAAATGGCTTCCTACTCAATACTTCAAAAGACGAGGTTTGAAATTCATTTAGGGACATGCGTACTTCCCGCCCTCCTTTTCCTACCACTCCAAAGAGGGCATGTATATTAAATTTCAGAGGTATCACTTCTTGAGAGGAAGTTGAAATTAAAATTCTTTTGGAAAGTTACAACGATGTTTGTTAAAAGTCATGTTATTATTTAATAAGATATGCTAATTTGCACGCCGCGGCTACTACAGATAAATAGGACATCAGAACTAAATCCAAATTATTGAAATGTGTGAGAGACAGGTCAAAATTCATAATTAAATTGATCGCGCTTCTAGAAAAACATGTTGCGCAGCATTAGGGATTATACTAGGATACGCTTTGATGCATGAGCTTTGATGCTTAGCGGTTCGCAGATAAGGCCACTACGAATGCATATACACCGACTGAGCAAGCACGCTTCGATCAGAACCACAAAAACACAGTGCCGAGTTGGAGTTGGACTGATCAGCCATTGTATGTTCCCATAATGGTTCAAGTGAGAGGCAGAAGTGTAATGTTTTGGTATAAGTTTCCCTCAGAAAGTATTCACTTGCGTACTCAACTCTCAGTGTTATGATTCATCATGCAATCCAGTGAAGGTCGTCTACTTACCACCCAAAAATGAAGCAGTATGCAAAATCACTGCCATCACCAAGTAAAACAAGCCATTTTTAAAATTCCTCGCCATCTGTTACTCGTTTTACTCTCTGACCCGAGTTTATATGAGTTAAATGTGTGGACACTTCTAAATCGGTGAGTTGACTGACTTTTGATCTTGTCATGGATGCGTTGACAATCAAACGATGACGTCACATTAGGTACATTTCCCTTCCCTAGTTTTAAAAATCTAAAGTAGTCAAACAATACTTACTCTTCACTGCCAAAATTTATCTTCTTCTGGTCACACCCAGAGAAAAATTCTCTCCTTATCTATTTTTTTTTTGTCATAGACGGCCAAGATGGCCATGAATGTCACATGCACGAACAAATGAAAGGATGGCGTTTTGAACTTCCTTTCTTGATTTTTTGAAGCTTTTTGATAGCATTGATACCTTATCGTGCGTCGCTTTTAGTTTTAACTAATTTTAACTCCCAGGGAAACTAGAAGCAATATAAGCAGAGAAATCATAGTGAAATTAAATTCAAGTATAATAAGTTCTTTACCAACTGACTCTCACGGCATGGAAAGGCTACTACTACAAATACACTTGTAGCTACCTTATAGATGTGTGCCAGGATATTAAATGTGCTAGTGAAAAACACTGGCTGCCACTGCGTGTGCTCCTAATGTTCGCGTCTTTAATATCTACAAACTAGTCTTAAAGAAAGAAACAGTGAAAAACTGCCCACTGGCCGCCAATGAGTGACAAGGTCATTGATCGTGCATGCATGGCGCTAGCTACCCACTTTGGGAGATGGCCGGTCAATATGTCTTCCACCGTATTTTTGGGACCTTTAAATTCAGGTGGCCAAGCCTACTGAATCGATTATCTGGATTAGTGGCCCTCATTTCATGTTTGTGTTTCGCAACAGCAAATGTAAAGAAAAACATTCATTTAGGAGGAATGTGAAAGATGAGTCTTTTTTAGTATTATACACCTTGGTACCGCTCCCGATACCTTCCCCTTTTACTCCGCATTCTTTGGTAGCATATCATTGGTTTTGATTCATCATTTCTCTGTTTACATAAACTCTCTCATTTTCTAAACCGGGTATAAAATTCAGCAATAGACACCCAGAATTTTTATTAACTTCCGCCCTCCCACCGGATTTATCACACAGTGAGTTATCACTCACATGAATTCTTCAGTCATTTTTGTTATCGGATGTGCTTTTATTTCTCATTTGCCTGCGCTTGTAAACCTTAACAAAGTGAATTCCGCTCCACTGATAACGTACGTTTTACGGGTGGAACATCTTTAGCGCGCTTTTGTTGGTGAGAAAATCTTACATGGAAAGGCAAGTAGGCACTGAAACTTTAATGAAATGCAAATAAAATAGATAGGTAATAGTCCTGCCAAAAGAAGCCCCAGGAAAGGAACTTAAGAATACTCGAGAACGTCCGATCATTTCTGAGGTGTCAGCTTCGAATCTTACGAAGGTGTCGGATTGACAAATAGTTCTGGTAACGACTGGATACTGAAAACTGCAACACAACCCTTTGTACCAAACTCAGTGGAATCTATATATCTTCACCGGCTTCTCGGAGAAAACATCACCGGGTTGGCTTGTTTTCCACAGGTTTTTTCTCTTAGTTGTGTATCTCCCACAAAAGCTAAAAGTGGTGCAGGCTTACGATAACCCTTAAAATCTTAATTAAAGCCGGCGAAGTTGAGCCGAACTGGTAAGAATTAGTATTAGCATTAAAAGAAAATTCAAAATGACGGACGAAGCCTACAGGTGAAGAACGGTCATTCAACAATTTTATTTGCTCTTACTAGAATTTTTACAAGATTACTTTTGATACTGACAGAAGCCCATGACTATGTGGTCTTGGGCTCCTGATATTGATGCGTAATCTTTACTCATAAATTTTTTGGTTTTAATTGAGGACAAAGTTATTTAGCAACGCCACAAAATTTTCCGAAATGCTTTATTTTCTTTAACACTTTGCATATTTTTGCTTCGGATCAAATAAAGGAAGAGGGTAACAAAATTTTTTTTTTAAGCAACTTTCGTCACAAAAAGCAATTTTTGACTTTGTTTTTGCAAGTTTTCAGCAACTTTTGGAGGAATTACTGGAAACTTTTTGAGAAATGTCGAGAAACTGGTGGAAAGTCCTAGTCTTAGCTTAGTTTTTGGAACCTTTAAATTTAGATGGACCGGGTGACAAGACTCGATCATACAAGTCGTCATTTTGTGTACGTGTTTCACTCCAACCAAAAAAAAACATTCATCAAAGAGGTGCGTGATCATTTTGAGTCATTCTGATACTTTAAACCCTTATCTTACCACTCCTAAGAGCTTTTTCTTTTTCTCCGCATTCTTTGGCAACATCTGTGCTTTTGTTTCATCAGTTCGGTGCTTACATAACCTCTTCATTTTCTATATCGAGTGAGAAATTTAGCAACTCGACACCAAGTTTTTTAACCTCCATTCTCTGCTAATTTATCGCGCAGTGAGTTATCAATAGCTCGAATTCTTCAGCGTCCGTTATTGTGTTGTTACTACGTAACCTGCGCTTATTTTTTCTTTTCTTCTTTCCTTCTTTTCTTCCTTCCTGTCCTCCTTCCTTTCTTTTTTGTGTTGTTGCTGTTGTTGTTGCATGTGCATTATAGCGTGACCTGATCTTTCATGCGCTTTTGTTGATGAGTCAGAGGAGTAAAAAAACCTTCACCAGGGAAGGCGAGAGGGCACTGAGACGGAAATTAAATCGAAGTGAATCGATAACGGCTGTGAAATGGTCCCGGAAAGAGAAACTCCAGAAAAGCTAGGTGTCAGATTCGAAATTAATGGCGAGCTTTACACAATGATACAATTCGGGTTATAACTACCTACCAAAACTGCACTATGACACATTAATTTATATACCGTATTTATTCGATTAACCGCCCTGGGCGCTTATTAAATTTTTGGACCTTGAGAGTGGGCGCTTATTCGAGGTGGGCGCTTATTCGAGGCTGGGCGCTTATTAAATTTTCACCATTTTCAGCAAGTGAAGTATGTTTATTTTGCAACAAAACAATAAATGCTAATAACAAAACGCGAAGAAGTAACAAAGCAAGGTTTCTGTAAAATACTCTGAAGAAAACTCCGTCCTCGGGAAAGTCTCTTATTAAAATTTATTCACTCAAGTGGGTGGGGTGGGGGTGAGCTCTTATTTGAGTTTGATTGGGAGGAGGAGGGGGTGGGCGCTTATTCGAGGCTGGGCGCTTATTAACTTTTTCTGCCATTAGGATGGGCGCTTATTCGAGGTGGGCGCTAATTCGAGGTTGGGCGCTTATTCGAGTAAATACGGTATGTTTTCTTTAGAAACAGTTTTCAGTCACTGGTTATAATTAATGCACGGCGTTACGACAATCGATAGAGGCAATCCAAACTGATTTGGCTGTTGAGCAGTTTGCCCCCACCCCTCCCCCCCCTGCTGAGAGCGGCCTCTGAATCAGTCCCAAAGCAACAAGAGAACTTTCTCGGCTATGGAGAATCGTCCGAAATTTTTCTCATACCGACATCTCTTATCTGCTGCATCTTTTGTGACTGGTATATATGATCCTAGCGAAGTACTGGTCGTCCAGCCTGACTTTGAACAAATCTTGGTCTTTAACGCCATGAGAGGAGGGGACGTTGGGGTACTTCGTTATGAAAACGATGGGGATACCCTTCGCCTTGCTTAGGGGTGCTAATTGTACTGCGTTTGGTCTTACTTAATACATAAATATCAGGCATCGCCTAGAATCTCAGGAAGGACAGGTGTCAAATATGAATCTAGTGCATTTATTCACTACTTTCACACACACCATAATGCACCTTCCAAAATTTTGCATAACCATTGTTTCCAGTTTCTCCTGGGCATTACAGTCGTCCTAATAGAAATCCAAGACAATGTTTATGCAGAGTTTTGGGGGGCAAACAAGGTGCACTATGGTTTACCTCAAAATGGTGAATAGCAAAATTGTTGAGGCCTGAGGGGGAGGGGAAGGGGCGACATTCGAGATCGTAAATATGCACTGAACAGAGGATTTGGCGATTCTGTGTTACGAGATTCGGGAAAATCAATGTTGTTCCGGTAATGATAGTGGGTTATTAAAAAAGTGGCTAACCGATGATCCTTTCATTTTGACTTTAATAAATAACAGAGTTAAAAGAAAATGGCCTCAATTTTCTCGACCCTGTTAAGTGCCCTCTTCAGCTGGGCTCCATGATTCTCGGACATGGCCGGAGAAGAGGGAATCTGGAGCCCGGGGGGGGAGTACTCCCTATATGGCCTATACGAAGATGTGCAGCTCCAGGGTACAGTTTTTTACCTCTCTGTCTTAAACAAAGTGTATAATTTTGTGAGTCTGTCCGAAGGGTACTGCCTGCATGATTGATTTGATTTCTTTGATGAATTTTGCTTGTACTTCAAGTAAACAAAAGCATGATGGCTTTAACGTGATTTTGCTCCCATCACTGGCTGTGAATTGCTAATAAACGGCTTTGAAACAAGACAGAGTGCAGTTTGTCCTTTGTACTGAACAGGGTGATGAAATGGAGGGTGTCGTCCTAAACAGGATATGTATTATAGGGTGAGTCAGGGTTTCAAGCCCTCTGCCAATTTGGAGTCCCGGGAGGCACATACCCACCCAAAAAATACCCAAGTGCCCCCTCTTTCCCTCGAGTGGATCACAGCCGATGATAACCCATCGGGATTACGGAATTAGGCGAAAATTTGGGTTGGGGATGACGGTAATAAAGGACTTTACATTTTGGTTCTTTTGGGGACCCTCAGCGAAGATCGGCAAAAGAATAGAAAGAAAGGTCATTTCACTTAAACTTTACATTGCGCCCATTAATCTCAGCTCGGTCGTTGACATTTGTTTAACCTAATCTTAAAAATCATATACCAACAACAATTCCTCTTTCAATATACTGCTTCAAAAGCAATTTCCACTGTTTATTTGCTTCCGCAGAATATTTTACGATATGCCGGAATATTTTCTTTGCGATCCATAATTGCCTTAATTGCCAATTTAATCAGTACCAATCTTCGAAATGATTCATTTCGCTTTGAATCGATCCTAAGCATCTTTATTCTCTCGAAGATGAAAAAGAAAAGCAAGTTAAGAGAAAGCGGCTGTATTGAGTTTGCAATTGAAATGTTTGTATATTTGTCATGTATTTGTGAAAAGCAAATGCCAGTGTCACGAACTCTCTACCCCCGCAAATTTATATACAACCAATCAATAACCGTCCAATCAGAATGCGTAAATTTCCTCCCTTCCCACGTGACGTAGTCAGTTACGTTAATCTTTGCCCAAACAATAAATCTCGAAACCTTTTTTATACACACAATTCACTTTGTGAATCGCTTTTTTTCGAGTTTATTGGAAACTTAAAGAACCTAACAAGCCGTTAAGTATCTGCGAGAGTGTTCATTTCATCAGTGGCGGACAATATGGAAGATAGTGAGAGATTTATTGACATTTTGCGAGGTGTGGACCTATAGATGTGCATCGACGAACGGCTTTGTTATTTTTAATTTTCGGCGGTGGAAATTTTATGTGGTTGGAGGGCATTTATGGCTGTATTGGTATGGCTTGATAAAGAAATCACTTAAGGTTTGGTTGTGTCTTAATATGTGGTTTTCTAGAAGCAATAACAAATCTTCATATGTGCAAAGTAATCTAATTGGAATTTCCTTAGGCAATGCAACCGTCAACTGAAACGCTGTACAAGGAGATTCCTATTCGAACTGTGGAATTGTACCGGAAACCTGAAGGTTTTGGCTTTACTCTTTCTAGCCAAGGACCTTGCGTGCTAAGTTGTATTTTAGCGGGAAGCCCCGCTCACAGAGCTGGTTTGAAGCCGGGTGATCAGATAATTGAAGTGAATGGAACCTCTGTACAGAAGACACCTCATGAACAAGTTGTCAAATTGATAGCAAGTTCGACGAACGGGATGGTTCGACTCGGGGTTCGAAAGCGTGCTGAGATTCAAAGAACAGCGGTGAATGGAGATAAAATCAACTATGAGATTTCAGAAGAAAAAGTAGTCGAAGAGGCAATAATCAACAGAGTGGATAAAGTCGTAGAAGAATTGAGGTCAGGGCAACTGTTCGGGGATTCTTCGAAACTCCGCCAAACTCTTTCCAGTGGAAAATTCATTTCCGCGGAAGAGGTCGTGAGTGACGAAGAGCTGAAAGCATCGTTTTGTGAAAGCATAAGGTCAGAAAGTTCTTTCCCGGGCTCTTCTCCTGCCCAGAGTTATGCCAGTAGCAGACGTTCCAGCGAAGGAGATGTCGGCTCAAATTCGTCTTCTCCACAGTTATCACGGCTGCTCTATCCAACTATGACGCCATTGAGAAATCACAGTCCAGCGGATATCGGTTTTGAACCGGAATTGCGAGTGATTGTCGGCTATTTAGGCTCAATTGAGTTGCCGGCTGCATCGAGTTTGCCAGCCGCAAGTTTGACCGCGATTCGTAATTGTGTACGCCGTCTGAGAGCGCAGCAGAAAGTTCACAATATTTTCGTCATGGAAATTTCATTGACAGGTATACAACTTGTTGACAGCGAGAAGAGATCTGTTGTCACGTACCCTTTGAAGTCGCTGGCCTTCACTGCGCTCTGTTCAGACGATAAAAGGGTCTTTGGTATTGTGACTAGAAAAAGTAATGAACCAGAAAAAGTTATTAACCCATTGAACAGCTGGCATGCCCAAAATAACAACAAAATTGATCTGCAAAGTACTGTAAATTGTTCTTGCCATGTGTTCTCAGTTGATCCTGAATTGAGAAGTCATGAGACTCACCAACATGTAGCTGAAAAGTACAGAATACGGTGCACCCCTCTGGGAGTAGACAGTGGCTGTGCTGAATTTCCTGGGTCATCCAGCACCATTCTAAAGACCATTACTGGAATGTTTAAGGAGAGAACAGGCTCTGAATCAGGTGGAACAAGTAGCGATGGGGAAGTGTTCACAAATGTGCGAGTACGGTCTGCATCATTGTCATCCAGTCAATCAGAGTCAGACGCTGTTAGACACTGCAATGATGTAACAAGTCAACCCCAGACAATTGACTTTGCAAACAATCAGGCAGTTAATGGACTTCAGCAAGATCTTCAGTCATCTCAGTCTATAAAACATATTTCACCTAATGATTCCAAAAATAGACAAAAAGGAGAAACGGACAAAGAACAAGAAGGAGTTATATCCTTCAATCAGCAAGTTCATCCTGCCGAGAGAAATGACTCTGGTATTGGATCTGATTCTTACCCTCAAAATGACACTGAAGCTGTCAATGGTGCTACTTTCTCCAAAGAAAGTAACTCTCGGAGACCTCCTCCCCCTGTGGTTAGTGTCTCATCATTTCATTCTCGTGAGAGCTCAGTAGATTCGCAGTTTTCAATGGGATCACATTATGATCCACTTGCTGCAGTGCCGTCTGGCATTCTAAGGAAACCGCGCAGAAACTCAGAAGGCGAACAGATGGGATCAAAAGAGAGACATCTCAGCAATTCTCAAGAGGTAAGCATCTACTATACAGTAAATTACACAGCGTCCGTACAGAATCTTGAATTCTTGAAAAAGTCTTGACATTTGTCCAGCAGTTTTCCAGACCCGGAAGACGTCTGGAAGAATGGTAAAAAGTCTTTTTTTTTTTTTGCAAAGCTCCGACAAATGCTTTAGAAGAGATTTTTTTTTCATTTTGGTCAAGTCTTATTCAAACTCACCCATATGTTTGCAGCACACCATGAAAATAGCTCCATTGATCATGTATTTGATAACCTTGAGTCTAGAAAGAGAAATATTGTTTTGAAGAAAGTCTGGAAAAAGTCTTGAATTTTAAATCCAAAAATCTGTATGGGTCCTGATTACAGTAAGCTTAGCTTATTATCAAGCACAGCTGTAAACTGACATACTAATAGTATTTATGCTCCAGATTGGTAAATTTGGCTCTGCAACAGTTAAATTTTGTGTTCAATTCAAAGTGCAGTATGCAACATTTCCCACACAGCTACTCTGCAATGAGACCACAAATTAATGTTTTGAATATTCCTCAATTTCATGATTCAAGTGACTAATAAACACAATGGTATATGGTACATGTCGGTGCAAATGTTTATTTTAAAGCACCAGAAATTCAATGTCAGTGATGACTCAGTCAGATGAAGGGGCTGTACTCTACCCTTACTTGCACCCCTGGTGTCTTACTTCTGCCCTTGGGTGACTAGGAAATCTTAGCTTTTGCATCGAAATCAAAATGCTGTTTACTGTACCCTGGATTTCACAGGTTCAGAGCACTGGTCTCCTTATATTTTTTTCAAGAGCAGAGCCTTGCCTGGTAGTCAGGCTTTTAGCCAGACATTGAAAACTGGCTGTCCAGAAGGCATGTTTTCCCTTAAAATAATTATAAGGGATTAAGTGAATTTTCCTTGTATATCTTCCAAAAATGGTTATCCATAGGATGGCTGGACACCCTTCTGGCTAAAACTTTGCTGATAGTGGTATTTAATTGAAAGGGAAGCACAATTTGTTGTTGTGAATGATGAATCACTTGTATTTAGCCTCAAACTTATGCATGACTGCCAAATACAGTAGTTGAGGTCACAGTAAAAAAAATAAGATGCTCAAGGAAATTCATCATGAATCAATATTATTTGACATGACGTTTTTTATGCGTCCTTACGAAGTACAGTAGATCCACATTTATAATTGTTACTCTGAATTCTGCTTTCCAACAGTTGAGTTAAACAAGCAGAATACTAATAATTTGAAACTGACTCGGCATCTTGATCAGGGGACAAATTTTGCCACACATAAATCAGGTGTGATGGGTTTAAAATTACTGCTGTTGAAACATTGCTCAACTGTTATTTGCGTAAGTGGCACTTTAGGTAGGGATTGAACTTGAAACAATAAAATGTTGACACTTCTTAATTGATTTATGTTTGCAGAGGCAATATTATTATGATTAATCAATAGGAATAGATCAGCATCACCTTTGTCATGTTTTTTGCAAAAGCTAAAGCAAAGGCAAGCACAAAATACCCAACAAAAATTACTTATTGTTGTGTACATTCAAAAAGTAATGTTTTAAAATGCCTGTGTTATGATACAGTGTAAGTCCAAACACTTTTTATGTTAGTTTAAGTTTTGAAATAGGAAACTTGTTTGCCTTTTACATGGCATCTTTACATAGTGAGTGAAGGTGAAATTGTTGAATATATGTCCTAGTTGATTAAGTATTGATTGTTTGGATAAGGCAGTTAATGTTATAAATTATTAATCCAGGATTTCTATACAATCTGTTTAAATAAAAAATGTTGTTTCAGTCTGTTATGTAATGTGTAAGGCTGAATTAGGCAAGAATTGGTTTAAGTTAAAAAATTTGTCAAATTCCTGATGTCTGTATGGGTACAGTAACATAATATGCTTTGAGGCATAAGTTTTTTGTCAACCTGTGTGACTGCTAGCAATGCGTAATGACTTCATAAAAGCTAAAACCTGTACCTGAAAGAAATCTCTGCCCATCTCATAATATTTCTAAACGTTCAAGCCATGGAACATGATTTTTTCTTTTAATAACTTGCTTTTAAATTCAGACGCAATCAGTAAAATTTACAGGTAAACTCAGAACCTCGTTTGGTAACAAGGCTTAAGTTTGCCTAAAATATTTTCATCAGTGTGCCCATCTACAGTGTTTAATAAATAGTAATTATTTTTTGTTTATTTTTTAGAAAGGATAAGTAGTCTTTAAACACATAGCTCTACTTGTACACTGTTACTTGCTGTAGTTGGGAAATATCTTTTAATGGATAAGGTTGATTTGAATTTTCTTTTTCTCTTGCCTGTGGTTTACTATGTGTACGTTGCGTTCATATATTGTATTTTGACAAAAATCATTTAAAATAAACAGCTTAAGTGCAATATTGTGAAACATGTGTCAAGGGTTCTAAACATCATGTCTTTTGCCTTTATAAGGGGAGCAATACATATTGTTGTAACTGTGTCCAACTCTTTTACAGTTTTTGTTTTTAAATAATAACTTTCCCAAGTACATCTGGTTAATTTAAGTTCAGGCTACATTAATATGCTAAATAAAAAAAGTTTTTGTGATATTTTTCCAACTTCAGTGAAAAGAATTAAGTCAGTGAGATATTTCATCCAATTAGTGATGTCTCCTAATAATGTGATGATTTAAAATAGTAATATAAAATTACATGTATCTGTTAAGGAAGCAAATTCTATTCTTTTCTTTGATGATATTCATTCATTAAGACCTTGATAAAAAGGAAGAAATTTAGATGAGGCATACTAGACGTAGCAAAGATATATTTTTGTATACAACTGCTTTAACTTAAATTATGCAGAATAAAAATATTGGACTTATTAGGAATTTAAACAAATTGACGATCATTAGCTGTAATAAATATTGGCATGAGATTCTTGAAAGTGATAAACAGTATCAACTTCAATTTTGATGATGAAATTCAACTAATTGGAATTTTAGTGGAGGGCATTTTCATCGCAGCTTCAGATGAACTATTTTTGTCTTTGGCTTCAGATAGGCTATTTTGGTCGTAAAACTTTTGTCCTTCGCTTCCCCTTTGAAGTATTGATCATTCAAGCAATAGACTAATCCGGGTATTCAATGATAATGCAAGCTACTTGGCATTCCCTTGGGATTTTTGTTAATGAAATTTGTAAACATAACTGAGATGTCATTGAGTTTTGCATTCCATTTGAAGACCACTGGAGCACTAATCAAGGCTATGTGTTACGTATGCCCAAAACAAAATGCATAAACGGAATTGCAGCTGGCTTTGTTTATGTCTAAGAGCCTTTCAAGGTCAGTGTGTTGTTTTTTGTAATTGTGTCATGAACAATAGCTCAATTCAAAAACAATACGATTTAGTCATGCAGTGAAACAAAAGCAGCAAACCCTAATAATATTTTTTTAAAATGGCTAATTGAGTTCAAGCTAGAGGCAAAAAATGCTTGCCTTGCTGAATATCATTGCCTTTATTTTTATTCCTCAAAGTTAGTTCGTTATTGTAAGGAATTTCAAGGGTTTTTTCCGGTGAAAAAGCCTGACTTCTGTTGACTGTATGTCGGCAGTATTCAATATTTGCATACCAGCATTTGATTATACAGTTATAATAAACTGAAAACAATTTCACTTCTGATGAGAGTTGTCTGAATAGAAATTGTTTAGAATTTGCCAAGCTATCTAACTACAGTGTAGTAAAGGAACAAAGTGTTGTTTATTATTCTAAAATTTAGTTGTCAAAACACTAGCTTCAGCATTCCCAAAAATCATGCTGCATTTTAAGCAATGTTATAAGTTCTATACAGTTGTACAGTTACACCCCAGTGGTTGTAAAGATCATAGACTCTGTTATTATAGTTATTTATAAATTAATGACATATGAAATTCACACTTTCAATAGATAAGTGCTTTCATTCAGTAATATTTGCCGACTCACATGAATATAATTAATTGAAAATAATTTGTGAATTATTTTTATTCAACGATACAGCCAGTGGAACTGCTCTTCAAGAACAGATTTACAAATTCCTCCCTAGTTATTAGATCACTTCCAGGGTTTGCTTCTTAAGAGTGGCTCCTTGTTTTGAGACAATACTGGTAGATACATGTTCATCTTACCTTAAGAATTGGCTTTGGGAGTACAGCTTCTTTTTAGAAAATAAATCAAGATCCTAGGAATGACTAATTTAAATTAGATGACTTTTTTGTGTAGTAATATACAAATAAATGTTTAATGCATCAATGTGCTTGTTGTCTCCCACTCTTGACATGACAACTAGTATCACTACCAAGGAAAGTTTGCATTTTTTTTTTCTAATCTAAATTTTCTGGAGTGAAATAATTGTATGTCAGGTCCTACATACTCTACAAACATTAGACTCGAAGGTTTGTGGAGTATGTCAGATGCCACACTTCATATGACACAACAATAATGAAGATATGCCTTGGGTTAACAAGTGATTATAGGGTACACAAGGCAGTCTTAGTAATACAAATACTTGTCTGACTCAACAGTAATAGCGATAATTATCATACCATCAGACTTGCATCATTTATAACCTTTTTATCCTTGTTTTCTTATATTTCAGTCCCTGGCTCATTCTGATATCGGTAAGTGCATGTGATATGTGTGCTTAAAGCTATTCTCTTCTAAGCATTTGTTGTATGTTGAATTGCAAGTTCTCATTTTATTAGAAGGGGTATTTATCTTTCGTCTCAGGGCAATGTCATCAAAAAAACATGAATTCCAGCATTGTCCTTGCAGGTTTGCTTGTCTGGGGTCATTGAAAGCATGTCTTTAAGTTTATGGTTAATTATGAGAAGGTGACATGCCTGGCTCATTGCTCATTGCTCACTTGCTCAGTGGGCAACTTAACATGAGAGGTTACTTGCCTGACAGGAAAATCTAGTCATCCCGCACAACTGGAATTGGACTTTTAAAAATGCTTCTTTATCTCTGATTAGCATCCAGGTGCGAGAAAGTGAGTGATAATGAGTTGCTTTTCAAGAGGGACACTAACTGGTATTTTAAGCTTTGATTTTTTTAAAGAGAGGTTTTCTTGAATAATCTGGAGTTTTTCATTTTCATTTTCTACTGGTTATGTGTTTGGTGAGTGCTTGTCAGGTGTACCTTTTCTGACAGTAAAATTTTCTTTTTTTTTTTTTTTTCATGATAAAAAAATGTTGGTTTCAGGTTTTTATTATATGCGCATATCCTCTCTTCATTTTTGCTCTTTTGGTCCATTCATAAAAAGGTTTAACCAAACCCTAACACTTCTGCATTTAATTTATTTTAAATCTATCTCAATGACCTCCACAATATTACTTATTTTGAAAACTAGAGTGAACATTTATTGAAATTTGTCCTTTTTGATCGTTTTAGCTTGTGGTTTTTGTGATTTTGACAACTGTAAACTGTAGTTTGACAGTTTTGTTGAGATGTTTTATTCAGTTTCTATGGGCTAATTTTTCCTTCTCTTCGTCTTATCCTATAAATTAAATTATAACCTGAATTACATGTACCAGTGGTAATATTTTTGCATACTTTGGTAAAAGTGCTAACCTTAATTTCTTGACTGAGTAAATGTGCCTTGAATCATTCAACAGTGTTAATTAGCAATACATGCTTGTGTTAAGTTCAAAACTGAAATGAATATTTTCTTGATTCCAATCACATGATCCCATTCTGATGACCTCATGACGGGAGCATTAAAATCTTGCTGTAACAAAAGTTGAATTTGTAACTGCTTGTAGCCCAGCCATCTGAAATAGAAAATTTTATTTCCTCAGATGACAGCTTTCTTATTCTTGGACTAATATCGTCTTTGCTTCCAAGAAAACTGTAATCCAAAGACATATGGCTGGCTATTTATACATTTCATAATATGAAAAATAATAATTGAAAGTTGAAGTTTACTCACGGCAGTGTGTGCAAGTGTCACTGGTACAGCCTTCATCATGGGAAATGGTATTGCTTGATTGTGAAAAGACCTTATATAGTGCTGTTGCACTTCTCTTTAAGTGACAGATCTTTTTCATTTTACTGAACTTGATTTGAAAACATAAATTTAGTATCACCAGTGTCATAAAATTATTTATACCATTCCCTGAGTTGTTATCAGGTGCTGTGACAACATGAATATTCTTGTTGTGGCTATTTTTTTGACAACTGTTGGGCAAACACTGGCAGGCAATTTGCTGCTTAATTTGGAATCTGTTGATGAATCAATGTTTTCTGAGTAACCCACACTCCAATGTAACCAGTGAATATGAGCTGTTTACCATCCAGTGGTTGTTGTTTGAATCACAATAATAGAATTCGCAACTTAAGTGGTTTCATTTTACAGTAAAACTTGTGATTTTGAAAGAGAGTTTTGTGAATGATAAAAGCTTGAGTCTTTTGTACTAACTCTGGTACAATTTTGATCACAGAAAACAACAGACGAAAAAATAACGGTGGCTAAATCAAATTGAGATACGAACTTAAGTTGATCTTAAAATGCTTGGTAAATAAAAAAATTGTCATTTAAAGAAAATTATATTTTGTATCCCTTACAGTCCTAGGTTGCTCATTAGTAAAGAAGAACTTAAATGCAACTGAAAGCATCTGTTCCAGCACTCAGAGCATTCATAGTTTAAGTAGCATGCCCGGTGACATGTCACAAGTCGATGGTCGCGTGAGTCGTTGGGCTCTTGGGTTTGACAAGCTGATGGAGGATCCTGCTGGTCTGGGCTGTTTCAAGGTAGTGTGCAATAATAGTAATATTATTATACGGTCTCGACCTCCATGTGCGACCACCTGTCATAAGGGACCACCTCTCATACGTGACCCAATCCTGATCCAAAATATCATGGTAAAATCACTACAGTAAGTTGTTCTCCTCTCTTAAGCGACTGTGACTACTTCATGGGATAACTGCTTTTGAATTTTCCATTGTTTTTATCCTTCTATATGCAAACGGTTAAGGCATGTATCATGTTTTAGTGGCAATATGAAGCTATGCATGCACATAACCGGTTATCTCCCAAAATAAACACAGGCCTCGTTTAGAGAGACACCCTGTGGGTCAGTTCCTTAAGCAACCACTGAATCTTCACATTTTGGATGATCCCTTACGAAAGGTTTGACTGTATTTACTTACAGTTTGAGACTGATTCAACTGCTTATTGGTGGTATCCTGGAAATTGAATCAAATTGAGAAAGATGCTCTATTTGACTTGAAATAATCTTAGTCAATGATTAGATTCAAAGCGATATCCTTAGGAAATTCTGATAGGGACCTCTAACCACTGGGAGGTAAACTTCTTCTGAAACCTCAGTGAGGGTCTTGGTCAGCAAACTAAACTACCCCTCAATAAGCACTGTGCCTGGTCTCATATGCATGTCTAGTTTGTGAAAGCTGTATTCACCACTTTGAGGTTGCGCGGGAGACCGGGTCGAGATGGTTGTCAAAGTGCATTGTGGGGACTGTTTTGGGGGACAAATTTGCCACCATGTTGAAAATGTGTTCCTCAAAACAGTCCCACAATGCCCTTCGGCAACCATCGTCGTGACCTGGTCTCCCATGCAACCTCAAAGTGGCAAATACCCTTGCCATATACTTTACTGCACTTTTGAAATACACCATTAACTGCAGTGTATTATCCACACTAAGCAGGGTTAGGGATGGTTTTTGTGCATGCAAATTTTGGTGACTCTTATTATTTTCGCAACATCAAATTTTTACAGTTAATGCAAAATTGTAAACTTTATTTAAGTGTTGCAAAAGTAAAGTGAGATATGGTATGTTCCTTGATCCATTCATGCGTATTTCATACATGTCTCTTTTTCAGAAAACTGTTATCTTAAAGCCTTCTCTTTTGCCTCACAGGAGTTCTTGAAGAAAGAATTCAGTGATGAAAACATTGTCTTCTGGATTGCATGTGAAAACTTTAGAAACCTCACTGAGTTTGAACAGGTGGGTTGTACTGGATTAACATCAATAATGACCAGTGTCACTATAAAATCGCATGGTCTACTGTAAATTTCATTGCCATAATTTGCGTGCAGGTAGAATTCACCTTCCAGTAACTAAACCATCTGAAAACGGTCAAGCAAGTTCCTCTCAATCTATTCAATGCATAGTGAAGATTTTAGACCTCCTGATGATAATGATAATTTATTAACATTCATTTATAACATTTAACAAAAACATCACAAATCATATACCAGTATTTTAGTAATTTTAAAGGGCCATTCCGTTCAGGATTCATCAGCCCCTGTATGGTTATAAGCCCTCCTAAACCCCTTATGAAGTAACCCCTTATACAGAGCAGACGTTTGTGGTATGAATGTGATTATCACATTATTGACATGATTGTTCATTTCTCCTTCTTTCATGTACCAGCTGAAATTTGAAGCAGAGAACATCTTCCACAATCATCTTGCCCCCAATGCTCCAATGCCTGTTAATATTGACAGCAATGCTGTGAAAGATGCCGAGGAACAACTGCAAAACCCAAATAGTGATATGTTTCGTCTTCAGCAACAACAGGTTTGAAAAAAAAAATTCTGTTTTCATAAAATTAAATCTGCTTATGTTTAAACAATTATTGAAATCTCCAAATTCTCCGTGTGAAGTTTGTGTCATAAAGAGCTCATTGTAATGGAGAGAGTCTATTTATGACATTGCATTGTGATAGGTAAGGCTGTTATAACCACATATGCCTCTCGAAACTTTAGCTTCTCTATCAACTGAAGTTGATAAAACCAAATCTTTGTAGTATTCTAACAGTCTAAATATTGTTGGGTGTACCTGAAACTGGCCATATCTTGAACTAACCCATTGTGTGAAATTTGTAATGATTTCTGTAAGTAATTTAATTGAAATAGGCCATTTTGTGAGTTGTCCTAAGTCCCTGTTTCAAACCTAGACAAAGCGCAAAGCCATTAACCCTTTAAGCCCCAGTATCTACATACAAATTCTCCAAACTGATATCTATACATTTCCTTAAAGAATGAGTTTAGAGAATTTGTTAAAAGATCAAGGCATTTTTACTTAGGTGATCATTTTATTAATTCTCATAACTTATCTGTTGACAATGTATGGATATTGACAGGAGAAAATTGATGTTGGTCACCATTGGGACTTAAAGGGTTAATGTGCCAATGATTTTTTGTTCTCATGCAAATAAAACTCATTTTCACAAGAAAGGTTTCGCAGTTAGCCTCGTTGTGAAAGTGAGAGTTTCTGGAACTCGGAAGTGGCCTGTTATAGGTAAGACCTACTCTGACTAACATGAGTTAAGAGAACAAGGTTGTTTGTTCCAGGTTTACACGCTGATGAAATTTGACAGCTACCCTCGCTTTCTAAAGTCTGATGTTTACAGGCAGAGCCTTGCAGCTGACTTGGAAGGAGCACCCCTCCCTGGGGAAGAGGGAGAAGAGGACAGAGAATTGAAAACAAGAGGCAGCTTCTTTTGGAAGGTAGGAAGCAGGGGCAGGGTCCAGACAATTCATGAAGGGACAGCGGGAACACTTGCCATTAGAGTTCCAGTAGCTCAGTGGTTAGAGCATCCGAACTAGAACTTGGAGGGTCGTGAGTTCGATGCTCACCTGGAGCTCGGAAATTTTTCTGAGCTTTCTGGTGTTTGAATTCTCCTTGTTCTTTAATATGTACGTGTAGATCTACAGAAAGGTGGGTGGGTCCACTTGGCTGACCCCTAGATCCGCTTATACAAGGTGTTGGGGGAAGTGCTAAATTCAGAAAGGGGTGGCCGGGAAACTTGACAGCTATTTAGATACTCTGAAATAGTTACTGAGAAGTCTATAAAAATAAGGGTATGACCTTAGTGCCCTTGACCAACTCCTTAATCCGCCCATGCCTACAGCACTTGACTTTAAAAGTACCCTTGAAGCTTCTGGTGCAACCAGCTGGGGGCAAAATTTAATATTGGAAACAATGGTTATGGGAAATTTGGAGGAGTGGGTAAACGAGGTACATTATGGTCTCGGTGAAAATGGCAAATTCTTGTCATTTTCATTTTTGTACATGTTATAATAAAACTAAGAAATGTCAACACATTAAAATCTGTTTTCTTTGATACCGCAATAAATCAATAAAATAATACCTAAGTCTTGTAGTTCTTCTTTTTTTTTCATTAGTTTTTATTTTACTGAGCCTAAGATCAATCATTTTGTTAAAGAAGAAGTTAGAAAAATATGATTAAAAGAAACGTTTTAGTTTAATTTTCTTTTTAAATACTTGATAACACAAGTTAATTATAACTGTATGAATGATTTGCTACTCGCTTTATTAAGCCTATAAACCTTCATAAAGACCTTATTCAATTTCTTCTCGTAATACCACTGCGTGAAAACCATTTAGATGGTGAGAATAAAGGAAGTGACCACCAAAGATAAAATTCTCGATTTGTATACAGTTTTTCCTAATGAGCATCAAAATTTTTTTTGAGATTAGTGTTAAAAATTTATGTGCTTGGATTTTTTAGTATCAGAAACATTTGGGCTCTTACGTTGTACTAGTATTTTGAAGTTCAACTTAACTTTTGAACTTGAAATAAACTGTAAGAATTAAATGAATTTAAAATGCCATAAACCATAACTACAAGATTGCCTATAACATTGACTTTCTAGATTCCTTTTCTTTATCCGTCCTCTGAGGAATCGGAATTTTCCAGCGGCAGCAGTAGAAGCAGTTTTAGTCTTGAAGGACAGGTAAACAAACTATGTAAAATTAATAAGTTAAAGTTTTTTCTTCCTGATACCGGTAACATCTATTTATTCCCAGTGTTCCCCGTTTCTCTTTAACGAGAGGGACTATGGTATAGTATTACTGAAAATCAAACTAAATGGAGTAGTAATTTAAAACCTGGATCCTTTCATCGAAGCATTCGTTTGATCTTGTTGATAAATTTATGAAATAACGGTAAATAGATAAACCACAATTTGATTAATAAAATGAACTGTACCCTAGCAGCACTGTAGCAGCAGTCCATCACTTCATTGATTCGTTGATAAATTTATGAAATAACGGTAAATAGATAAACCACAATTTGATTAATAAAATGAACTGTACCCTAGCAGCACTGTAGCAGCAGTCCATCACTTCATAGGCTCCTGACTCTAGCCATAAACACGGTTCCTTGGTAGTTGTGGTGGTGGAAGGGGGTGTTGTGGAGAGATGCATGGGTAAACAGCCCAATCACAGATTAATTAGTCTTTCATAACAAGTAATGATCAAATTGTTCAGTCAATAATTTTTCCAAAGCTTGCGAGCACGGTGTGTGGGTAGCGTTAGTTTATAAGGCCGAAAATTGAAGATTTCAAGATTTCGCTGGAAGATGCAGTGAAAGCTTAAGACTGAAGAGGTTAGAAACAAATCTGATTAAAACCTAGGTAGCGAGAACGTTTTGGCGCGAGCTCACGTGAAAACGCTTGCTATCCGCTGCAGGCTCACCTGAATGCGAAAATAGGCTGACGTGAAACAATAAGAATTTTTTGCGCGTGGTGTGATTCTTTCACGCGAGGATAAGTGCCCTCACTTTATGTGTATGGGCGTTTTAAACTTTCCCTTTGGCCTTAGTGTCAAAACAGTGGGGTAAATAGCCTGCGTGGCAGGCGTTCGAAAGGGAAGGGGAAGGGAATTAGGGCGCGAGACCATGCGTGCCCTCGCGTACCCCACGCGCTTTCGCGCGCCCAAATTCCCCCTTCCCCTTCCCCTTCCCCTTTTAACGCCTGCCACACAGGCTATGGGGTAAAGTGCCCGTAACACCGCCGTTTAATCATTCCATTATTGAGGAAGAGCGCATATTAGGAAGTTAATGATTTCCTGAAACTTTGAATAACAGTGAGAAGTAACTCACTGGACTGAGGCGGTATTTATTTGCACCTTGAACTTTAACGGCCTAGTTAGCTCAGTTGGGAGAGCGCCGGTCTGCTGAGCGGGAGGAAACACTCGGGCCGAGGGTCTTCAAATAACTGAGAAGCACTTTCGTTTATCTGGTTGTTGTGGGACGTAAAAGAACCCACACCACTGTTCGAAAAGAAAAAGGGACGTAGACCCCGGTAGTGTGGCCAACGTTTTCTGGGCTGCGTTGGTTATCTGTAAGGAGAGATCTTTAAAATATAGGGATAACTTCATGATCCTCCTTCAGGTGTCGTAATGGCTACCTGTAAACATGGTATGTACATTATGTATGTTGAATTATCCTGGACTCACAGAAGTCTTTGTTTTACTTTTTAGCGCTCAGTCCGCCGCAGCCGAGGAAGTAAACACAGCAGCAAACGATCATCTAAAGGAGTAGACGGAGAAAGAAAAAAAGCTTTTCTACCTTGGAAAGGTAAATTAAGATCTCGTTGGTTTCTTGTGAGCTTACCTTCCCTCGGTTAACTTCTCCGCGTTACTTTTTTTGTACTATCGTAGGGCCTCTTCACATGAGCCTGGTTGACTGGGCTGGCCCGATTTCCGAGATCTCGCGTTACCTCTAAATCCTTTGTAAAATTTTCAATAGGGCCATTTATACGGGGAAAAATAAGACGCGAACTTTCCATTTAAACGGCACATTTTGGCTAAAATTACACGCGACTTAGCTAAGACGCGTCTTATTTTTAGAACAGCTCTTAAAACCTGTTCTTAGATGAGAGGCGTCTTAGCCAAGACGAGAAAAACTTCGTATAACTGACCTTTGCGTCATAATACGCATGCCTTAATTTTTGTGGGAAAATTTTCGCTTGCCCAGCGGCGGACTGGCAGGCTACTGGCAGGGAAAAGTTGTTTACAAATTACAACGCGTTTTCGTTTCCTTGGGTTGCCATCTATTCTAAGACTTTTAAGCTTTATTTGTTTCTTCGCTCAATTATAATGAGCCTGACTCAGGCTCATTATACTTGAGCGAAGAAACAAACCACTCCGTCGATCTCCTTCTTCCCCTTTTTCTCGGGCTCCTTCTGAACTTTTCCAGGAGAGCATTGTTTTTTTTATAATTCTGCGACAAATAAGCGCTTTTGTCATATAAGAAGACTCCCCCATTTTCATTAAAAAGGTCTTCAAAATATTGCCTCTGCGGCAAATCGCAACATGACGCAGTAACTTTGAAACGCGGCCATGTTGGAGTGCCCTTGCTGCGGGCAACATTCACATGAAAACGAGTCAAGAACAGAAATAATACGTGAACCAATTTTATACGAGCTGCTTTCGTCTTAGATAAGGCATGCTCGTATAAATGGTACAGTCTGCGTCTTATGTAAGACGCGTCTTACTTTTTTTCCTCGTATAAACTGCCCTAATGCGTTCATTTGAGAGGGCGGGCTGGCTCTGTTCGCGAGATCTCGGTTCTTCCAACCGGTATCTCGGTAAGCGGACTGGAAAATTTTGCCATATAAACACTTCAGCCCGGTTACCGGGATAAAAGTGGGATGAATTCTTTGAAACAGGATGACATCGTCCTGCTTTGCCTGCTGTACTTTCCACATCCTAAGCATCCCATTTAACTGCAGTTATACAAATATAAGAGTTGCCAAAGCTTGCTTTGTTTCTCGACTTTCCGCGCCAGAATTCATCCCTGCATCTTCGTCCTTATCTCATATCGGAAACCGGGTTGAATATGAGAAATTTCAACTCAGTTCATATTATGAACCCAGGGTGAAATTGGTTCAAGTAAGCGGGCCAGCCCGGTCAACCGGGCTCACGTGAAGAGGCCCTTAACCCTTTAAGCCCCAATATCCACATATAAATTCTCCAAACTTATCTCCATACATTTCCTTTAAGAATAAGTTGAGAGAATTTGATAGCAGATCAAAGTCTTTTTAGTGATCATTTCATAAATTCTCATAACCTAATCTCTTTACAAGGTATGAATATTGCTGGGAGAAAATTGATGTTGGTCACCATTGGGACTTAAAGGGTTAATCTCCCCCCTGCGATTGGTTTGCGGGCGAGCCGTCTCGTTGTCAAGGCATATTTTCCCTGCTCCTATACCAAACACATATTTTGTAGCGGTTGCTCTTTCGTCTTATATTGGTCTTGTTTTTTCCGAAATTTCTTTCATTGGAGAGGACAATTGTCTCTTTATCAGCAGTGCTTTTATATTTTTTAAAATAGATCAGCTTATTCTGGTTGTTAAAAAAAAAACGTGCGTTATCTTATTTGTCTTAAAACTTGTGAACTTTTGCATTTTTAACTCTGTTTTTCTTAGCCACTAACTTTTGTGCTAGTATTACCACGTGAGGCTGATATCGATATTTCATGTTTAACTGCAATAAATTTCTTTCCTCTCCCCCTTCAAGATTCTTTTGTGTTTCAATTAGAGCAGACATGATTTTCATTTGTTTAATACTGGATTTTATCGCGAGCTAAAAATATTCTGTTCTTCAGTTAACCTTCAATTTAAACAGCTTTCGATGCTCTTTTTAAGTCAGTGTATCACTTGCCTCCCCAATATGTTTTCGTGTTTTTGTCTTTATTATTCTTGGTAATGTCATCTCTTACGATTTTTTAGTCACTATTTTAATGGAAAGTCATTTCGTCATTTAGGCATGATTTAGTTCCTGCGACCAAGATATTCATTGGAAAAAAATACGTTTATCTTTAAATCTTTACGCAGTAAAAGCATCTTAAAAGATCCATTTGTTCTTTTATCCCCTCGAAACATTACCGTTTACAAGTGAAAAAAGACTCTTTTGTTTAAAGGAACAATTCCTAGGTATTTATAGCCAGCTTAATGGTCGTTAACTGCCGTAGAAAGGATATTGCTATTGTTTTGGAGTACTTGAATACTAATAATGCCCCTCCTTCGATTTTACAGGCAAACACGTCAAAAAAGGTTAGTAATGATTGCTCATTTGCACATCCGCCGTATTTTTGTTAAACAAATCGCGACGTTAGTCTTATTTTATTGCCTGAAAAAAATCATTTGTCGGCTTATACCTAGTGAACAACTTTTTTAAATGCTACGAGGACGTTCGAAATGTTGAAGTTTCAAATCACAAGAAAGACTGAGTATCTCTACGTCAACACGCTAGGATTTAACTCTTATAGCCACAGTGAGTTACAAACGCTGAACGCTTCTCTCGGCTATTTTTTCCTACTGTCACTGACGCTTGAATTTCTTCCCATATCAAGCATTGATCTCCATGAGAATTAATTTGTTTGAATTTTAAGCTGTCTTAGACTTAATAACTTTGACTTAATCCCTCTTCTCTTGCAATGGTGCGATTAAAATTTGTTCAAGTGTTTTGATTTTTGTACTTTTAAATGTTCATAACGTTTTTATCCTTACACAGGTGACAGGTCATTTGGGAGCCAGCCCGGGAGTGCTCGAAGCTCCATTTCATCGTTGTCAGATTCATTTCAGAATATCAGCCACTCGTCCGAGGTTCGTGTTTTTTAAATACCTTTTTTTACCTCTCGCGTCACGCAAACGAACAATGTGCCTATTACGAAGCTTGCATCGCGCGTGTTTTACATATCGCGCGCGTTAAGCCGTTGACATGACCCCATGGTTTTACCGTATCCCATTGCGGACTGTTATCGGATTGTACTCGCACACACCATCTGCTGAATAATCGTGCCACTCAAGTGGAATAAATTACTAATCCTGATCAACAAAGGTGACTCTTAAATGTCATGTCTACCCTCTAGTACGTGGCTAACGTTTTGAGTCACGATCAAAGCTCTTGTAAGCGATTTCCTAAGGAGTTTATAAAAGCGGACGCAACTAGAGCTGGCCACAGTTGTTCATAAAGTGGTTAACGCCATCCGCTGGATAGTGCAAGTGGTTCCCTAATTGGTTCCGGTTACTTTTTTTCGGAGTTTGTTCCACCGACTCAATAGTTGACATATGTATCCTGGACGGCTAAGAACAAAGAGTTGAACAATTCTTGATGAAGTTTAACCATTTTTCCGTTCGTTTCACATTGTTAGTCTTTACATGCAGACCAAAGAAGAGAAAGCGAGGCATTTCAGTTCTGCAGAGTTGTGTTACCCGACCAGTCATCCACGATTCTGCTGTGTAAGGAAGGACAGACACTACGACAAGCCTTGGTTCACTTGTGCGACAGGAGACACCTCTCGCTGGTTGCTCACGAAGTGTATCTTGGTGGCGGAGACAAGGTAATGTCACGAAACACTTCGATACTTGTTATTTATCTTTTTTCGTGATGTTTCCCAAGTAAGAGTGCTTTATATCGAGCTAGTTTAGTGGTCTCGCCTATAATTCATGCTCTCTGCGTTGAGTTGGGTTGATTGATTATACCGGAAGACTGTCCGAATACAGTCAGCCCTCAAGTTGGAAAGGCAAAAGAGGCTTTCTTATAAGTTACGGAAGATTGTATTTGAGAATTGTCCGAAAAAGTATATTTCATTGCTGTTGGTTTTAAAAGTTGCGCATTTAGAGATTTTGCATTGTCGCGAATTTCTGTTAAATACTCCTGTTATCATTTTCAAATTTTTGTCCAGTTGTAAACCCAGTCGGAATTTGAGACATAAACGCCCCCCCCCCCTTTCCCCCTTATAAGACCCTCTAAAAAGTCTTTGAAAAACGTTAACCCCTCGGGGCTGCCTTATTTTCGGGTCTTATTTTAAGTTGTTTCTTTCGTGGTTTGTTATAAACAAGGAGGGAAATGCACGCATTGGGTTGTCCATTAATGAATTGCCACTGGATAACTTTGTTGATAGGATTGATCAAGTGAAAAAACGTTCAGGCCGACCATTTTTTTTTGGTTTGATTTTACAGCTTGTACCTCTAGAGGAACTTGATGAAGACATGTCCATTATGGGCGGCAGGGAGGTGGTACTGGAACATAGAACACTGTTCAGGTAAACATTCATCCATCCATCCATCCATTCATTCATTCATTCATTCATTCATTCATTCATTTTGCCGTTATTCGGTATCTGTATAAACTGAGTGATGCGTTACGCTGTCCTTGGAAGTAAATAAACTGTTTACTGGCTTACTGGTACCAGGCTATTTTCATTTCTATCCAGTAGTCAAACTTTAGTGGCCTACGTGTGACCGTACTCTCCGACTGGAAGTACCCCACCTTTTTTCGTTCTTCGGGGGCAAAGTGCAGCCGCTCGCAGGCTAAGCTTTGGGTTTGTTGTATTTGCCTTGTTTGTGATCGCAAGACTCGTCTTCAATAGATCAATTTCGATATATTAAAATTCATACTTGGCTCCGAGGCTTGGGGGAATAAAACAAGAGAAGTGTATTATTTATTACTGAGCCTCAAGATGATTTTTTTTTTCTTGAAGCCTCGCAGCCAAGAATGAATTTTAATATATTGAAATTGGTCTATTGGGGGCACGAAAAATCTCGAGCTCCCACACCATCCATGGACCTCCTTTCAATCAATTTTGCTCTGACGCGCTTGATGATCAGTAAGACAAATCTGCAATTCAAAGTAGACAGACTGCAAATTATAGTAGTTGCTGAAAAATATATCTACGCGTCCCAACTGTTCATCGGTAGGATTCCTAAAATGCGTCAATAATCGTTCTGTTGAGGACCTTACTAATCACGTGTTTCACTGGTATTGTTTTGCAGACTAGAGCTCCCGGATGGAGTGACACTTTGTATAAAAGTCAAACCAAATCAGAGTGTGAGGGCGTGTCTGGAGCCCATTCTCTCCCGGCATGGCTTGTCAACTGATAGAGTCATTGCGCATTTGGTGAGGAACAAGTTATAGACCTTTTTAGCTTGTATGTTGTGTTTTCCCTTTTCAGAATATGTGATGTTACCTCAGAGAACTGTTTTTTTAAGTGTCGTCTTATCCGCGTTCATATCTATCCATAAGTTATGGACACCTTAAAGACAAAAGGCACATTCCCTATAGAACGTCACGTGCTCTGAACAACCGAATATCACCTTATTAGCTGCTGATAACCTATAGTGAATTATTGTCCAGTAACATCTAAACAGAATGATAAAACTTTGTTCTTCTCTTGCTGCTTCAGGCGGAGTGTGAAGTACCGTTAGATCCAGGTATCCCTGCGGCATCAATTGAACATCAGCAGGTGGTGGTAGAGATCGCTGAACAATTTGCAGGTACATAGCTATTTGATATGAACTCGTCCCCAGAGCATTCTCCTCTCACAATTTTTGACGTGCTCGTTCCCAGGATCCTCTCTTTTCTCTTTATCGAGGGACTGGGAAAGCTTCTTTTTACTTTTTTTGACCAGAGAAAGTTAGCACTGTTATCTTTATCGAAGAAAATGACAAAACTTCTAACATTTGATAACTTGTTTCCACCACCATGGCATTCTCGTTATTAATAACCAGCAGTAGAATGACGACGGCTTTCGCCTTTTCCGCCAAAACGACGCTGGTTCACGCGCGCGAACTACTTGTCATTGGTATTGAGAAAATCAGATTTCGTTCTTGTAGTTGTCGTTGTCTTAGAAACTTAAGATCTCTATTCCAGATCGCCCTGCGTCTCGCAACAAAAAATTGGCTGTAGGCGTTGTAGGGTCAGTGAAAGATATTGTGACTCAAGTCATCTGCGATCAGAAATTAGACAACCTAAGACAACCTGTAATCTTTCCAGAGCTCTCCTTTACAATAACATTTTGCTTTCTCAGTCACAATAAAACATCAGCGTTGTTTTGAAATCCGGCGTTCTCTCTAGGAGGTTTGCCACTATTAGCGCCTTCTGTTCGTGATTTAATCAGGCGCCATCAGGGAGGCATATAAGTAGCGATTAACATACATGACGCGTTTCGCTGCGAATCAACCATTACTCAATGGTTATCTTGATGTGTTCACCGCGCCACACGACAACATAGCGGTGAGCCAGCATCACCGTTGCTTCCCGGTTGCAAACCTTTTGAGATTTTTGTAGGCTCTGAAAATGTTGAAATTTGCCGTTAGTGGTAAGTCCCGTCAAACCGCTTTGTTTTTCTTAATTTTGATTATCAAAGTGAGCGTCACTCACCGTCGATGTCAAATTTTAGTTTCCGCGGTCGACTTCCTTTGTATTTTTCACCCGTGTCTAAACCTTTTCTATGCAAGTTTCAGAGTCATTTTCGACGCGATGTCAGGCTTTACATTTTGTTAAATTGTTATGTTTTTCGGGGCTAGTGAGAGAACAATGTGACATTATGAAGTCTAAACATTTTCGAAAAGCAACGTACGCCATTTGCTTTACTTTTGCAAATTATTTTTTTTTCTGTTAAGCAAAGTTTGACTATCTTATCCCTTTGAAAATAGAAATGACCGTGACAAATTTTTGTTTTATATTTGCAATTCTTGTTCATTTTTACAGCCTAAGCCTTTGTTTACAATGTTTATGTCTGTTGGGCAAGTGAAGCCGAAAGCAGGTGGCCCCATTCACTAAGAATCGCGTTTGTTGATTTTTTAAATTAACTGTTTTTCTTTTTCCAGCAGTTATCATAGTCTTTATTGTGTTCACTATTATTCAATCAATTATTTGAAGGTTACGTATGGATTATTTATTTTGTTGTAAGAAAAATAAATTCGAAATGTCATTGTATAAGACTTCACTTAGGCCCTTATTGTAAGGTGTAGTTTTTATTTCCTCTGTTTATATGCTCGACATAGTCTAGTCAAAGAGACCGTTTGCTAATCGAAAAGCTTTATGCACAATCGAAATGTTTTGGGTTATGAATTCCGGATTCGTTTTAAACTAATAATTCCAAGTTTTCTTCAATTTCAAGGAAGTAATTGTGAGTGTTGAAAACAACAACTTAAAATACCTTCGACAGAGATCCTCTAAGTCTCTTCTCACAAAAGCATACGCCGGTCGGTCAGCTATTGATCACATGATCTACAGTACGGTTTTGTTAGCACACTGCACATCGATTGATTAGTCTTCTACTCTGTTTTGCGCCAATAATTTACCCTTTGAGCATTTTGAGCTGCACTTGATTATAACTCTTCATTTAAACGAGTTACACATTTGGTTTGCTATTGTCATAAAATTCTAAAGTTTTTATTCTTTTCTGTCTTTGTAAGAACTTTTGCCCGTCAGAAGTCGCGCGTCACTCAGCCAATTCTTTTCAGATGTAATAAATGACTGCGTTGCTGAAGACAGGTCGATGACAAAAATAAACGACTCAGTTTGTATAAGACAATACCATTCGAATCGTGCTCTTTTTTTTCTAAATTTCTTGGTGCAGGTTAAAGTTGCCTGTATCCCTATAATTCCACTGTCTCTCCCGAAAAAGTAACTATAGCCCTGGTGCTATTTTTCACCCCAAATCGTTTTTAATTAAATTTATTGTCGGGATTGCTTATTATCGGAGAGTTTCCTTTCCTATGTAGATATTGTTTGGCTCGCATGCATTTGCCTGTTTCTTTACACGAATAAACACTTGTGACACGTTTGATCATATAAAGTTGAAAAAAATCACCCCAGAATTCAAGTAGAACCAGCGGTGGGTGTCATCTTAGATTTGCAACTGAATTGAACTGTTGTTTTCCTATATCGATCGTAAATCTCATAGGTTTTTTTGTCAGAGGCCTGGTATTTTGAAGTCCCGTCAATTTTATTTAGAAATTGTATGATTCTATATCTAAACCGAATTATAGGATCTTTGATCCTCGATCCTGGTTTTCCAGGAAACCGTCAAGCTTACGTGGTTTGGATATGTTTAAGTATCGACTCCTTTACCCTCACCCCCCTAAGGGGAAATAGCATGCCATGTCCATGTCTTTAATTCGTTGTTTTGTTGTATTTTTTAAGGGAATGCGAACACATCCTCCCGTGTTCCTGGAAGGCGAGCGAACTCTTCTCGAGCTTCGCGGCGCGGCAGCAAAAAGAACGCGTTTGACGACCTCGCTCTCGAAGAAGTCATGCGCGGAAGGCGACAAACACTGGGCGATGGACACTTTGATGAAACAGGGATCTGGGTTCCAGATTTAAAGTCGGCGCCTCTCAGTGAGGACTCTTTAAAGAGCTTAGAGCGCGGAGACGAAAGTGGAAACAGTCTACTTAAGTCTCAAGGATTGTTTGCAAGAAAACGAAGAGAAGCCAGCGAACAGGATAAAATTATTCCGGTTGCCAATAAAAGCGGTCGCTTTGGCAACGACAAGCCGACAGATGTTAAAGGTAAGGTTTTAGTCCGTGAAAACAGATGCAGGCTGTCTTTGTTCAAGCTACTCAAAATAACATTCTTTAAGCAGTTAAATAAGTGAAATAATGCAAAACTAAATTGTTCATTCGTTTTTTGAAAAAAACGAGTGTTTTCCGATTAATGTGCTGTGAAATAAAGAATCTTCAGCACAACGCGAAGATTTCTTTGAAATTGTGAGTTGCACGCGAGTATTGAATAACGCGAACTTAAAATTTCCCTTATTTTTCGTTCTATTAAATCATTACTTTTGTTTTGTTTTCCAGCCTCCTTCAAAATGTAATTTTGAGCTACTGTTAATGGAAAGTTTTATATAAAATTCTTCGAGAGAAACTGTTTGTCTCGTAAACAGAGGGACGCGTGAATTGATAGCAATCCTACCACCTGCACCTTTATGAATTTTACTTGGCCTTAACTTAGTTGCCCTTGGTGACAATAGCCTTATTCAGTTTCTCTATAATGTGCGGGATAAACGACGGTTATTTTCATGTGGATTAGTGGATGGACAGAGGGGCCATTTTTCAATGGTAGCAGTGGGCCAGTGATAGAATAAAATACTTGAATTACTACCTGAACAGAGTAGTAAAGGGAAGCGGGGGAGGGGGAGTAATTGATGTCATTATGCGGAGTATACTTTCTGTCAGAAGAAGTCTAGAAATTTATGCTTTTGGCGTATACGTGTCGTAGTTTGGGAACTATTTCGTCATTTACAATTGAAATGTACGTTATTTGTTTTTTTTTTAATATGTTGCTCTTAATTATGGCAGAGATAAGATTAGTCGTGCTGTGCAAACTGCTTATTTCAATCTTGGTGAAATTAACAGTTTGCATTACACAACCAGGGTAATCTTCGTATTTTTGGTTGGAAATCTTAAATAAGTTGGTAATGTATACAAGCGTTAATCTATCTCGACAGGTGCTTTTTTAAATTCTAATTCGCTCTTTTCACGTCACTCGGAGCAGATGCTCTTTATTGTCACCTTGATATTGTGTTCGCGTTCAGTTTGTCAGAAATCCTCATACGTTTTTCTATTCTTCCGCTGTATAAACCAAGGCTTAAAAGATTCATTCGTAGAAATCCCTCATCACCAACGGCAGATTGAAAATTAAGGTAGCAAATCTGATAACCTATAAAATGTGATATATTTAGCGTGCACCACTAACGTGGTGCGTTTTGTTCATGTTGCATCTTTTGATAAATTCATACCGTGTTTTTGTTTTTTGTTTTGTTTTTTTTTCTCTCGACGTTGTAAAGACTTTTGCATTCGTGGTGTAAATGAATTTTCATGTTTATATAAACCATTGCGTTAAGTTTAACGTAATCACTGAGCCAATTAGCTTTACATCTCTTACTTACAATTTCAATAAGGAGCGAAGTTGTTAAGAGACTCGGTCGAAATATTATTGCGATTCGCTGTGTAGTGCGTAACGAAGAAACACTTGTTGTAGTAGACTTTTGCGCTTGTTGAAGGAACGTCTGTTTCTTGAGTTAGATTCCTCCTTTTTACTGTTAGATACTTCACTTTTTTAAATATTCTCTATTAAATTGAGAAGTTTTCTTCGCTTTCAATTGCTTTGCGGTTAGAAGGTTAAAGATGGCATTTTAACGTTTCTTCTGAACACGGTTTCATGTTAGCCATACTGAGGCAGACTATTGATTTACATTTTTGTATTGTTTCGCAGACTTCTTCGAGTTGATAAGCAAAGCCCAGGCCAACAGAATGGACGATCAAAGAGGCGAGCTCAAAGGTAATTTGGAGCTTCCAGATTTCCTGAAAATTCCCAACCGTAAAACAGCTGAAACTGACGGAACTTTTAAGGTCCCGTATGCTCCTCCTCCGCCTCCTGGCTTCAGAAATGGGGAGACGAACATGAAGAAACCCGCGGTTAAGAAAACGTTGTCAAATCCTGTTACTCCAGGTCCTGAGAAAATGGACTTGATGCAGGAGCTGTCCGTGAAATTGTCTAAGAGATCCGATTCAACAAAGACTAATTTGTCGTCTCCCAAGGAAAATACTGAGCGAAATACCGAACAAAATGAAATGCTATTAGATTATAATTTTAACTCGCGGCTTCAGCCGCAACAAGAACAGAACGGCAGTAAAGCTGTTGGAACGAGAAGGGGAGAAAGAAATCTTCGTTCGGAGAGACCAAGGTCTTCAACTGATGTTGAAGTCTATACTGTGGATGCGGCGCGCGGGATGCGGGTTGAAACGGGTCCTCAACCTCGACCCGTATCTGAAAATGAACCCCCAAGAAACGTGGCACACGTCCAACCTTTAGTGCGATCACAGGGTTCTCAGCCTCTGACTGTAAATAGTTTGCGTGGAATTCACTACGCTACTAATCCACGTCGTAGCTCTGGTGACCAAGCGGGGCACTATCGTTCAAACAACGTCGGCAGCGTCAAACCGCAAACAATCGAGCGGGTTACTTCCAAGTCCTCTCAAAATGTGAGAGAAACTACGCCGGCGATTTACAACGTGAAACCCGGTGCAAAGCCCGGGTCAAAGCCCGGGTCAATTCGTGAAGCAATGCAAGGAAAAGGTTTCGATGATTCGAGGAGATTTTCAAGTATTCCCGTCGATATTCCTTCGCGGAAAATAGTATCTGCTTACAGTTTGCCTGAAGTGAGCACACGAAAGGCCGAAATACTCGTCCCCTCCTCGGGCGGCCCACCTCCAGTCCCTCGAAGAACTGTCTCTAGTATGGAGGCAAGACGACCGCGGCCCAAGCCAATCATTGGCTCAGAGGAGCTTTTAGCAGGGCTGGAAAATACTGTGGTAGAATCACAGTTGAATACGTCTCCTTCGTCGGCACCGAGCCAGGATATAACGAGAGTAGCGAGTCCGCTTCCTCCCCCACCTATCCCTCTCTCGGGATCAATGCATGATCTACAACTAGCCGACTTCTCACCGCCTCCTTCAATATGTGAGTCACCGGAAGGACCCAACACCTCTCAGTATCGTCGTTCTTTAGACTCTTCGATAACCCAGCAGACTTTTACGTCGGATTCGTTTCCAAGTAGTACAACTTCTCAGGCCCGACACAGCATTGCCAGTCCGCCAAATTATTCTGGCCCAGTAGCTTACGTTGATTTACCAAACAAGGACGTTCAACGGCAAAGAATAGACAACAGATCAACAGACTCTAATAGACAATCAATTAAAACGCATATTAGACAAAGCAATTCGCACGTTCCAAATCCGGGGGGATACTCTAACCAGCCAGGGAGGAGTGAAGATCACACGGACGCAGCTTCACAGCCACGGCGATCCCCCCCTGACACTCATACGCCTTGTTCGGGAACTCCACCCCTTTTGAACCCAAACAAAACGATAACACCGTCAACAAATGAAAGAACTCTAGTTGATGAGTCTTCAGAAAGTGACACGCCCTATACGGGTCACAGACCACCAATAGACGTTGCGTCTAAACGACTCGTACACGGCACCTCGCGGAGCGTGGACTCGGAGAAACGACGCAGTCGGCAGGACGGCGAGATTCCAAAGCTTGACCCGTATGTAACATATGAAAAGGAAGATTTGAGGATAACTTTTGTATAGGAATTTTACTGATTTTAATTAACAGAGATTAAATGGATACGTTTCTCCTAACAGTGAAGCTTGGTTTTCACGAGGGACCCAATCTCACTGTAGACTTTCTTCGATTTCTAAAATGTGTAAGTTCCGAAGTTTAGTTGTTAGAAACAGCTGTGTCATGGACTAGGTAAAGCTCTGAGGCAATAGGCCCTTTGCAGCTAGTCATTCACGTGGTACAAAACCGCCGTGCGGAAGAGCAAGGGACGCACAGGGACAAGACAAACGGATAGCTTACATTATTTAAAACGGTAGAGTGATTTTACTTGAACCGTGAAATAGGTAGTAGAATACTACGCACTATTATGCACTAATTTTATTGTCTTCTTTTGTTTACCTCTCGCAGTTTTGTATTATTTGTTAGTATCTGTCTCACGGTTCAAGTAAAATCACTCTAATTTCCCTTGTTTGTTTTCTCCCAGTGCGTCCCTTGCTCTCCAGCATGGCAGTTGTTTTTGTACCACGTGACTGACTAGCTGCAAAGGGCCCTTTATAGTTCAGTAAAATCCTGCGTGTGTAGGTAATCGTTGCCGTCGCAAAATCTCGTCCTGAAAACAAGCTTGACGCAGATTCTTCTATCCTCTTAGTTGCGAATAATTTCACTTGATATATTCTCGCATTTTTGTTTCTATTTCCGGGCAAACCAAGCTTCATTTTGCGGAGAATGAGCTGCAGCAAAATTCGATATATTTTGTTTACTCAGGCTTTATAAAAGGGACAGGTAGAAAGTGTGCCACTTACGATTCTAATTTGTAGGCTTAATGATAGTACGGTAAAAACCCGCGAGTATTAAAGCACCTGCATTTTCCCAAGTTAGCCTAAATAGGTTCTTACATAAATGTTAATTAGCACAAATTTAGGCAATTTAAGTTCTTAAATAGAAAATACATTGTAGCTAAGAGTATTAGCTTATTCGTTACATCAAATCTGCATCCCATTACAGTGCAGTTGGCGTGATGTGGCACCTATTTCTCCAAAGAGGTTCCTGAATGTTGACCTATCTTTTTTGCCAAAGTGTACAGAGTATTTTTTTACAGAGTTTACAAAATAAGAACCTGTTTCAAATTTTAGGCTAAACAGGTTCTTGTATATAGGGGGCCTAACTTGCAAATTTTAACCTAACATGTTCTTAAAAACCAGGTTCTTACTCGCGGATTTTTACTGTATCAAGAAACGAACAAGTGAGGCCATGACTGACTTGAAATCGTGCAGCGCACTTTTTACTGTGTAAATTTTATATTTAACCCGAACTGAAATAGAATTATTTTGCGAGAGTTACTTTTTAAACTGGCGACTGAGTTTATTTTAAAACAAACGTATATTCGTACTTGAAATCTCAGTACCTAAATAGTTGTGTTTTAAATCAGATTTTCTTCAATTTTGAGATAATATGGCGTCGTTTTTAAGATTAATTTCTAAAATTATTCTGTACTCTTGAAAAGTTTTATTGTTAATGCATGGCGCGGATGATTTCCTGCGGCGCTGCAGTTTTTTAAGCAACTGAAAGTCAAATGATTTATATTTTTGTTTATCGAGACAACGATTATTGCACGTTTATTTGAAAACTATTTATGAATTATCTTCTGAATATATTTCGCTCACGAAGTTCAGTACGGGAGGTGAGAAATTTAAATTTTGTACAGGTTGAGCGCACGGAATGTATTTACTCCTTGTGAACTAAAAAAATAACTTTTATTCTGTTCCTGGTGTTTAGTTGTTCGGTTAGCGGGACAGAACAGAGCGCTTTGTTTGTCCAATCAGGGCCATTCACGTATTTGTTTACGCGCGAGGAACTTCACGTTTCCTTTATAAAATCCAAAAATGGATTTTGAATCTAAAGAATCCTCACTCTAAATGGATCCATTAGATGAAATCTAAACATGGATTTCTAAGACGCAGGATCTGTACGTTAAGTTCGTGCGCTTGTGAATGTGTCGCGATTTATTGCTCTGTTTTGTGATTGGCCTTCGTTGTTCGAGGGTCCTTAGTTCTTTACAAGCAAGTTATCTCGCAGTAATAGGTCATACTGTTTATTTGGTCTTATTTATGAGATGCAAAATTTTCAAATGAAATCTTAAGTGTTTTACGTCGTGTTTTACAAGCACTCAAGTATTGGTTAGTTTTGTATCATAGATTATTGTAACATTGCTACAATGTGTGGAAATGCACAGCCTTACAAGTCAATATCAAGAGGATCATTAATTAATAAAATATACATTACTATGCGTTTTGTGTAACGACACATTCCGCTTCTTTCCTCTAGCAGCAACGTGCCCCTCGCCCAAGCTCGAACCTATTTTAACCTTCTTCTCATACTTCTCATTAACAATAAATCTGATACTTTCCCCGTGGCTATGGAATAAATAAACTGAATAGACAAACAACACGAAGAAGCCCAAGTGTGAGACATGCTACTTTAACACACATGGCCGGACTACATAAATTACTGTATGTTTTATAGCCTTTCCCAGGCGTTCAGATGGTGGGGAGCGAGTTGAAGCGTACGCGGGAAAACGACTGGAGGCATGTGTTCACGATTTTCTGAGTTTCACAGTAATATACACCCTCCCCCGCTGCCGAAATTACCTGAAGATGTATAAGAAATAGGGTATGAAGCAGAAAAGCAAAATTTTTTTACAGCGACCGGACTCGTGCTGCTGAGGGGATATGTTCATGAATGAATTTTTCTGGGGTCTTTAGGGAAAACAGCATTTTACTGAAGGTTAGAAAAATTTCAAAGTCCTTCGTCAACGGAGGAGTGTGTATATTGAAGTGTAATGGCCCAAACGTTCAACTCGAATGTAGTAAGCTTATTTGAGTAAATATAAATTGGCCATGACCTTTAGTTGCAGTTGGTGGCTCCTAAAAGAGCCGTTTGTTTTTATCTGACTTATGGACTGTCTATCTGCTGCTAGTGTACTTAGTTACTGCTTTGGTTCCCTCGCTCACAGCATGTTTAGAAAGTTCACCAGGCAACAGTAGCCGAACGGCCGTCTGCATTTCACGAGAGCTGATGGTACTTCTCTTGTTGTAGTGAGCGAGACGAGATGCTTCCCCTGCAATGCGCTCGAAAACATCGTTCACAAAGGAGTTCATGATGCCCATGGCCTTGCTGGAAATGCCAGTGTCGGGGTGAACTTGTTTAAGAACTTTGTAGATGTAGATCGAGTAGCTCTCCTTTCGTCTCTTCGTCCTCTTCTTTCTATCTCCTGATGGTCTCTTTCCGGCAGCCTTCTTTGCTTTCTTAGCACCCGACTTTGGAGGCATTCTCAAAACTCAATGAATAAACAACTGCAGACGTTTTAAACTTGAAAACGAGTAAAGAAAAACTAAAATGCAAACAGATTTATAGCAAATGTGGTGGGGATCAAAAACTGACAGGATCAAAAATAACGATTTATGATTGGTTGGCACATAAATAGCTGGCCGCCTGAGGACGCAAAAGTGAATTTGCTGCACGCTGATTGGTGGAGGACGCAAAGACAGCGAATCTTATTGGCTCTTTTCGATCCTTTGGCGGGCATAAAACACGCAAACAGCACTGTTATACCTGTAAGTTTGCTGCAAGTGTTTCGTGATCATGACGGGTCGTGGTAAATCAGGCAAAAGCCGAAGCAAAGCCAAAAGCCGTTCATCTCGAGCTGGTCTTCAGTTTCCAGTTGGCAGAGTTCATCGTATTCTCCGCAAGGGGAACTACGCACAACGGATCGGTTCGGGCGCGCCTGTGTATATGGCCGCAGTTCTCGAGTACTTGTCTGCTGAAATACTTGAGCTTGCCGGCAACGCTGCCCGCGATAACAAGAAGACCAGAATTATTCCTAGACATTTGCAGCTGGCTGTTAGGAATGATGAAGAACTGAATAAGTTACTTGCTGGGGTCACTATCGCACAGGGAGGCGTTCTTCCGAACATCCAGGCTGTTCTTCTTCCGAAGAAACACGAAAAGAAAAGCAAGCAGTGAATTCAGTTCAAGATCTCTAAAAACGGCTCTTTTAGGAGCCACCAATAATACAAAACCAATGGCCAATAGAGCTCTAAGTTCACATTAAAACTGCACATCTCATTACGCGTACGTAGTTGAGCTCTAGATCACAACATGAAAGATAAAATCGTTCTCGCGACTGGCATACAAATCTGTTCAGTAAATCATAGGTGCAGTTTTTTCAAAGTTTTCTACTTTTCTTAAATGCCCTCAGGCATAGAAAGGCGCTAATACATAAGCTTATGTCAATTAATTATTACTTTTTTATGTCCGGTTTGCAGCATTTGGAAATTTTAAAAACCGTGTAAGCTAACAATTTAGCCTAATTATGGATGGTAAGAGAGATTGTATAGTGTTACGATGTTAAAACACTCTTACCGAGAGTAAAATATTGGCCGAGTCTAGGACTCATCCAGACAAAGTTTATAATTATCTTTGCACGCTGTAGAAATGGCCTCGTGTTGAAAATGTGTTTATGTCTTGCTCGGGAAATTTGTTGTCGATGAAGTTCCCATAACTGTCTTTGAGAAATTTTACCCTTTGGCGGAATATTCGCTGATGTTGACTACTTAAAGCTGTGAACAAATTGAGCGACGGAATGAAAAAATGAGGACAACATTTGTCGTTGACAAAAGACTGTAGAAGATTTATAAGTCCACAGAAACGCTCAGGCAATTTTTCAAGCGTCCACTGACTTTCATCTGGAAATTTTGCGCTTTCATAAAGCAAAACAGTTTGTAAGTGGTATGGTTTGATAAAGTCACAACCAAGCTCGCTGTAAACAAATGTTTTTAAAAGCTGAAAACACTTTTGTCGTTGGGAAAACCTGTTAAAATTTAGCTCCAACCTTTCCGCTTTGCAGAACCAAATTTTCCAATGATATTCTTTGGGACTAGATTTGGAAACTAGCTGAACCCCACAGTTAACTGGCTTTCTTTTAGATAGTGTGTTGGATATGTGTTTGCAAGATTTTTCGCCTACTATTGAAACCTCGTCAGAGCCGGGCCACACGCCTTCAAAGTCAATCGCAGCTACTAAATTCACAATTAAATTCAAGCCTCGGATGTTCACCTCCAGACAAATATCTTCGTTTGAAAGGTTCTTTATCTCGATACCTTCCATTTTTCTGTTGTGGTAATTCTGTAAGTACGACATATCTTCCAAAAGTTTGGAGAGAAGCCTGGATAGCTCCGAACGTAACATTTTTGACGACAAATAGTCTTTTCCTAACTTTGACGTCCTACAAAGGTTTTTCCAGGTTGTGTGAGAATTCGTATTCTTTAACAACTCGATCACTGCATGTCCCGCGCATGCCATACCCCCCTGAAAACGAACGTCTCCAGGTCGAAGACAACATGAACTGAGGAAAACGAGCAATTCAAAATGGTTGGCAGCTTTGGCGACGAAGAAACTCGACGAATCAACAGGATGAAACGAAAACTTCGCGTCGTAGTTTGCAACAGCAGAGAGCAAAATATTCACTACAGCTTGCACTAATTCGAAACTTTCCTCGACGCTATCTTGAATTCGCTCTGTGGCTTGCAATTTTAAAAGCACATTTTCTATCCATTGTGGATTCGAATTTAAAGAAGAAGATCTATTCTGTCTTCTGTTGACAAAAGTTTCCATTTTGCTGTTAATTTCTGCGTAAAACTGCGTATAATCACGTCAACTTAAAACTGCATAATAACCAGTGAATTGAAACAAGTTTTAAAATATTTAAAATCTGAAAGTGCCCCGGAGAGTTTTTGCGGTTTTAAGGTTGCTTGTGACACGGATGCGTAGAAATCAACCAACTACAATTTGCATAATTATAATTTCAACTTCATTTCTATTTCATATTTTCGATTGCTGTGAAGAAGTTGTTATTTTTTTTCGAAGACTCTAAGCTGGACAAAATGATAGATGCGAAGAAAGTTTGATACTGAGAGTTTGTATGGGAAATGAAGAGCCGTTTTTATAAGAAATCAAACTTTCACTAATTAATTTAACTTAAGGGGTAAAACTTTTCACACACAGCGAGCTGTGGTTTCTCCAGGCCGGACGCGGCTATGCTGGCGTAGCGGCCTGCAGAAACCACTGCTTGTAGGTGTCGTTGTCTTTCTTTCTACAAGTTTCAGCGCGATTTGAGCAGTTTAACATCATCTGGCCTGACAATGTTACAGATTTGATGTACGTTTTATTTTATGAGCGCTACACCATCGTGCAGTACGAAACTATATAGTAATAAAATGCCTAGTCAAATCTTCAGTTGATGAAACATTGTACTTCTGGTAAGTTTTATTTTCCATCATACACAAACACTCATATTATGCTTGGGCAACCTTTGCTTATCAATATACACGATGTCTCGCAAAGTTGCAGTTCTCTTTGCCTTTCACTGAAACAAAATTTTTTGTCTTCATAGAATATTGACAATGTTTTAATTTATAACGAAATGTATGCCAGGTCTGATTTTTTGGTCCTAGGCCGTATTAAACTATGATAAGGTACTGATTTTTAATCGGTCTTCTCTGAAACTGAGTCCGGGTTTAAGGAGGCTCGCACCCATTTTTCAAGGTCTCACCCCTTCGTGTTTGATGCTCCATAACTTTGGCTTCAGTGCATGTAAGGAACAGCCATATTCTTGCATGCAGCATGCCGGGCCACGGCTCACTGCTTCTTTCACACACGAGTGATTCTTGTTTCAATGCTTCATTTGACTTAGTTATTCATATAACGCAACTTTCTTGTTATTTCTTGGAGTAAAAACTGCAATTTAAAGTCTTCAATAACTTTGTTTTCCTCCTTAGTCTGGTCAATTAAATTAAGTGAGACTTCAGTTTATTCTATGTCAGTTTAACTGCACTTTATGGAAGAAGCAGCCACAGAACAGCGTCATATAAAATAGGTTTAAAATGTTTCTTTTCCTAGAACTCTTGAAGTTCATTGCATTATGCCTTGTTTTTTAAAAAAATATCACTTCTTAGTTAATTCTCTATTAAAAGCTAAACAGATAAGAACCTCACTCCTTTTTATCTTTCTTGATTCTGCCCAACAAATAGAACTCATCATTTGGTCGCATGTTGGTCAAATGGGCCATTCTGTTAGACAATGCAAACAGTCCAGCAATGGCACCAATATCCCAGGCATCTTCACTATCCAGGCCATGCGTTTCTAAAGCTTTAATGTGCTCATCTTTTACTGTTTCCGATCGGGACACCTGCATGGCAAACTCGATGATGGCTTTCTCTCTTTCTGTTAGATCTGCATAGTGCCAGTTTGCTGCAACCTAAAATGATTATAAATTCCGAATAGTATTAAAGTAATAAACTATGATGATAGAGAAAACAGTGGAAACCAATTTAAGAGAAATGGATAAAAAAACACAAGCAAATTAATTGCCACAAATTTGGGAAATGGCAAAAACAATGGAATATTGTAAGTGAATAGCAAGGTCATTTCAGTTATAACTACATGTACAAGATTGTCCATTTTCTAGCTTTCACTGTATTACCAAAACAACTTTTTCACATGTTGAGGATTCTTTTTAAAGCACTTTTGGAAGCATACAAAAAAGAATTACAATTCCTGATTATAAAAAACACCTTTGCTACACACATCTGCTGGTTTAAACTTGAGCTAGAGTTCAAGTGCATTAATACCAACACAATAGAATAGTCTGTGAACAAGCTCTCCATTAAGGCATATAATGTGAAGTCATGGGTGAGTGGCCCACAAAAGTGAGGAGCTATCACTTGCCATGTAAAATGGAGAGCTTACTAAAATACAGGACTGAACAGCAAAAGCAAACTATGAAAAAAAGACTGCTTGTCACTCAAGCCTCTTAAAGAAAAAGGGGCAGACAAACACAACTAATAATTTGACCCACACATGCATGAGTGCTTGTGTGGGTCACTAAATCTGAAAAAGCAAAAAATTATTTGGAAATGATGTCAATGTGCCTTATTGGCAGGAGGGATAGTTTCTTTCTCATTATTTATTAATTAGCCTGTGAACGGGCTCCCAAGTGGAGCAGGGCGAAAAATGAAATCGGCAAGTGAAGCATTGGGTGTTTTGTCAATATTCATTACTCACTTGTCAACAGTTAGTGATCTGACCAATCAGATCATGATACCAGAATCTAGTATCATGGATGGTCAGCATCGACACAAAGTCTACAGGCTCCCCCACCATTTTTTCTCCCCCACACCACACTTGGCTTGCTTCGTTCACCAATTTTCTTTTTTGCCCTGTCCCCCTTGGGAACCTGTTCATGGGCTATTAATCATTCAAATGTAATAGAAATATAAACAGAAATTTACCTGATCACCCAGCAAGGTGTTCTTAGCGTAGATCCTCAATAGTGCACCATGGGCAATAACACAATATGTGCAGTTATTAGCAGCACTTGTTGCTACCACGATCATTTCTTTCTCAGCCTTGGTTAGGTTACCTTCTTTTAACATCAAGGCATCATAGTACATGAAGAATGCTCGGAATTCATCTGGTCGATGGGCTAGTACTTTGAAGACATTCGGTAAAAAGCCACCCTTGAAGAAAGAGAGTAGGCATGTTGTGTCAGTAGTTACACGAAGCAAGGCCACCCAAACAAAATTTTGAGACAACTTTTGAAATCAGCCAATCACAAGTCGAGATCTAAATGATGAAATTATGCATAATTGTACTAAGACGGCCAGTTCAAAATACGTTGCGAACCATTTTTGTAAAAGGATATGAAAAACAAGGAATCATGATGTTTGTGTATATTTCAAGATGACAAATGTTTTTACTGTTGACAATGTATGGGTTTTGCCGAAAGCAAAGCCAGTGGTAAAAAAAATTGGAGCAACCTGCGACAGCCGCTCATTCTCTTTCACCGCAAACTGTGCTCCAGGAGTGAATCGCAATGCCTGTGACTTGAAAAGGTATGGGGTCGGGTACAATACATAGTTTACGCACCTGCCCAGCTTGGACGGCGAAAACAAAACTGAGAATGACTCTAGACTGCTTAAGAATAGCGAAGGAAATTGCCATGGTTAGTGAAATTTTTGTCTTGGGAACAAGGCAGACATTGCTTTATTCTTGCAAGTGACAAGAAGCAACCTAGTCACGGTGACAGCCCCAAACACAGAAACAATTTGGGATCGAAATCCACCAATCACAAAGCATGACCTTTGAATTTTGCTCAAGTAAACATGTTTCCTATGAGGTCCGCTTCGAATAAAAAGATCTTTGGAGTGTCATCGCCATTACTAGTTCAGATTGTTCAAAATTTCTTTACTGCTGGCTTTGATTCCAGCCAACCCAGATGTTGACAAAACATTTTCCAGCCTGATTTACACAAACGTCATGATTCCTATGTATATTGTGTTATTGTATATCCTTTAGAAAAATGGTTTGCTACGTATTTTGAACTGGCTCTGAGTACGAAATTATGTGCAATTTCATTGTTTCGATCTTGACTTGTGATTGGCTAATTTCAAAATTTTGTCTCTTTTTTTTTCTGGGTGGCCTCGGTTCTTGTAGTCACACTGTAAATGCTTTGCAGATCAAAACAATTGGAGGTGGGGCAAGGGGAGGACACTGCTTGATTTTTTCATGGACAGGTCCTTCATTGAGGTTGAAAATTCACTACTGATCCTCATTTGGTAGGAAATGAAAATATGTAAAAATGAACAGATCATTTAAGATTTGGGGCTCAGTTCTTTCTCAGCTAAATACTGCTGTTTGTCATGTCATGTCATCAGGTTTTAAAGTTCTTCTAGGAAGCCTAACAACATAGCTGTTTCTACTAGTGGGTAAGATTAAGCAATTTCTATATTGATTTATGTTCTGATTGGCTATCCAACAAGACAAGATGGGCCTGCCTTGCCCACTTGAAATTGCCTGCTTTATTACTGCAAGAGAAAAACTTTCTTTTGGCTAGCCTGCGAAAGCATCCGTTTCTCCTTCGCTCTTCGCCACCCAAGAGCGAAGGAGAAACAGATGCTTTCGCAGGCTATCTTTTGGCTACTCCAGATTTCAAGTGATGGGGATGATCAAAGGATTTTTTTGGGTAGGAAGATTTGGCAAGTATCTTTTTGGGTGGCTTGATTTAAGTAGGGATTTTTGGGGGACATTCAAAACAACATGAATAATCATAATAACTTTAGATGGCATGATGAATAAACAAACACAAACACTTGATTTCTAATGTTTTTAAATTTCGTGTTATATCACTTAATGCTTTCTGAAAATTTTTAATGTTCGGAAATGCGGCATGGGATTTTTTTGGAGTTAATTTTTGGTGCAGGGATTTTCTTGGGTTTTGTTTGAAGGCTTACGGATATTTTGGGGTTTTGGTTTTTGCCCCCATTCGATCTTCCCCGTCACTTGAAATCCAGAGTACCCCTCCCCACCGCCCCTGGGACTTCTTAGCATTCCAACATGCAGGTCGATTATTAGGCTAAGTGTCGATCTTTTTAATATGGCTTCCCCTAAATTTCCCGACTACCCCCTTTTTGTTAGAAATATATCCTCTGTAAACAGCTTCCAAAAGACTCTTAAAACATATTTGTTTCAGAAGGCATTCCCTGGCTGATATTTTATTATTTTTATTATTAATTATTGAGTTCAAATAGGATTTGTATAAAGTACGATTGTTTACCTGGTGACCCTAATTATTGTTGAAAGAATAATGATAGCGTCATCAGGTAGTTGTCATTTAATTAAGAGCTAGTCATCGTTTAGGGTTTGAAGGAAAATTTCTTGATTGATATCTTCGCAATATAAGCTAATTAATAAGTATCATCATCATAGTCATTCGATCTGTGGTACCTTCTCTTCCACTTCACTCATTCTTTGCTGAATATCTTGTGGTAATGTATCTCTAATGGGAACGGGAAACCGGCTAATTGGCTTTTCTTGGCTCATACACCTTCTTCCTGATGCAGCGATGCGCACTGGGGCCAAAAACGTTTCCTTACAAGAGAAAATGGATCGTACACCCCTCACCCTTCCAAGGAACATCAACGAAGCCATAACCGAAATTTGATAATCTACACGAAGTAAACTATGCAGATGAACAAGTCCGCTGAGTTTATAGTTCAAGGACTCACCTCTGACGTCATGCTTAGCAGCCGCGACTCAGTTGCTATACAGTAACATCGAGCGTCGGACACTATATATCGTGACTTCCAGGAAAAATGGTGAGTATTTTATTGTCAAAATTGTTATGCATGATAGGTACTTGCTAAAAGTGTGTTTTGCAGGGTTTACTTTCACTGCTGAAAAAGCTGAAATCAAGCAGTAGCAAAGAACTGAAGATTCTCTTCCTCGGTTTGGACAATGCCGGGAAGACAACGATTTTGAAATTCATGGCTAACGAGGACATTCAGCACATCACGCCGACCCAGGTATTCGACTGCATTGCTGTCTTAGAGAATGGTCGATACCAATATGCTAAAGCTGAACTTGTTCTCTTGCAGGGATTTAATATTAAGTCCGTCCAAAAAGATGGATTTAAGATGCATGTCTGGGACATAGGAGGTACTAAAAGAGATTTCCTTTCGAATATTGTTGGGTTTTTCCTTGAACGATCTGTTCTTAACATCTTTAGCTCTACCTGTATGAAATAACACAAAATTAATGCTACTTTCTTAAGTTACTTGTCAGTTTTGAAGTTTAAGTGTTAACAGATTGGGTGTTTTATGTCATTTAAGGACAAAGAACCATTCGTCCATACTGGAGAAACTATTTTGAACAAGTTGAATGTTTGGTAGGTGATGTTGAAAGTTTATGTAATATGCCGATCAATTCGAATTCAGTATCCTCCCTTCCCCCTCCCAGGCAAACCCTGGATGTCTGTCCATCACTTTGGCCCGGGGAGTGTGGAATTTGACCACAATTTGAAGCCTGGGATGGGTCAAAATTTTGCCCATTTGACTGGAATGATTCACCTGTTAGGAGGGAATTTAGTGGCAGATTTTTTATAAAAAATTCAAACCCGCACCCATTCCCTTCATCTCAACCCCTTCCTTGCCCCCTTGCCCCCCCTGCCCCCCCCTCCCTACCCTGCTGCCCCTGCCTGCTTTACTTTGATAGCTACATCATACATGGATTTTCATTTGTCTTCTCAAGGTGTATGTTGTAGACAGCTCGGATCAAAAGCGGTTAGAGGAGACTGGCGTGGTAAGTAACTAAGGTTGATTCTACTAAACACTACAACACCTGATGATTTTACTTTACAAGAGCTGAGTCCAATGCTCTTTCAAGTATGTTTTGATAATGATATCATCAGAGGAACTATGCGCTCCAGTCCAAACTCGTATTATCTTTAGAAAAACAAGCTGGAGTTCAAAAATAATTGCTTAAAGAGCCATCTTGACTAAGTCACAACATAGTTCTCCATATTTAAAGTAGCTTCAGTTTAAGCTGCAATCATTCTTCAAAATTTGGATCTGTGAATCACTATCCGTGAGAATTTAACATCCTGCAAAAAACACTAATGTGTGACAAAACATTGTGGGAAACCATCACATTCATGGACAGTGATTCAGATCAAGGAGGGATTTTGAAGAAAACTCAACATCCTAAAACCCTTATTTAGCCGCAATGAAGAACTTAACGTTTCAAAAGAGGTCAACTTAAGAAAATGCTCTTGCATCAGCGGGCAAATCATACCCATCAGAAACAATAACCGCAGAAATTAATATGCGTGTCATGACCTCTCAGCTTGAAAGAAGTGGCAAAAATCACATTTTCTCAATCAAAACGTAGACCTCTCCAGAGCATAATCTAACCATAAGAGAAAAAATTCATTGGAACAAGCATTATTTTTGCATGAGGTAAGTCGTGTGTGCCTACCAAACCCCTTTTTACACTCCAAACTGCTCACACTTGCATAAGGGATTAGCACCACTCGAAATACTCTCGCAAGAAATTTGAAAGATTCCAACTCATTGACATTTCAACAGTTTGACAGACAAAATCTAATTACCGGTATCTCAAACGTGCCAAAAGTATGTGGAAGAGGGTCGGAAAATAAATGATTACATGCTCTCTCTCCCTTCCTTTTTCCTTTTTCCCGCACCGCCAACTTTTACGCTCCATGTACCTTTACTTTCATGTCTTCCCCCCAGTGTCTGAGAGCCTGGAACAGGCTACTTCAAATGGAGAGGTTGCTCCCAGGCCATCACATTTCTTAGTATTCACCTGCAATTCCTGTTGGACGGACCAGTTTATGTTAGGAATTCCAAGGGAAAATTCTCGCTAATTACATACCAAGCACACCCACTATGACTCCATGTCTCCTTTTTAACCATCTCAACCAACCCTTAACAATTAACAACACTACTACACTCACACATGCCTGACTCACCCAAAAATCCTCACACATGCAACATGCAATGATGCCCAAGTGTATGCTCCCACAGCATCTTGTTTCTATTGCATCTAAACCTGTATATAACAAAGCAAGAAAATTTGTTGCTTTGGTTTAGGAGAGAGCTGTTGACCAAACATCATGGACCTACATGCAACTTCCCACTCTCCTGCCTCCACAAATACAGCTACCCCCAAGAACTGCACCAGTACACAAAATTTTTTCTTTGATTTCAGGAATTTAAGGACCTTTTAGATGAGGACAAATTATGTGGTGTCCCTGTTCTTGTATTTGCAAACAAACAAGATTTATTGAATGCCAAGTCTCCAGCAGAGGTGAGGTAACAGAATCGTTATAGTGGAAACTTTAATACAAATTGATATCAGTAGACTGGAAGGAATGTTACTTGTAGGTTAAAATGTAGGTAGAGCAGTAGGGAGGTACATAAGTAGGTAGATAGCAGGTAGGCAGGAAGGTATTAACCTTGTCCTGTATGAAGAGGAAAACCGGACAACCTAGAGAAAAAGCTTGGTAGAGGGCAATGAGCCAACCTCAGCAACAGACTTAATTTACGCAAGGGTTGGGAAATAGGGTCGATTTCCATCAAAGGTATTCAACAGCTTTCAAATTCAACTTTTAAGTTACATTTGAAATTCACTCTTGCCTTTAGATATCTGAATGTTTAGATCTTCATACAATAAAGGATCGGCCATGGCAAATTCATCCATGTTCAGCGAAAACAGGAGAAGGAATACAGGTATTTCAGAGTTAATTCTGACAAACTGTTAAAGATGCTTGATTAATTTTCGTACTGTTTTAGATAGTGATAGCCTTTTACTAAGAAAAATATTTGAAACAGTTTCTGCAAACTAGATTCTTCTTCCAGCACTATTATTAACCATTTCATCCTGTGAATCAAATGGTAAATTTGATGTCAGATCAGTGGAGTCACTCAGGGCTTTATTCCACGCAGCCATGCATTATTGGAATTTAGTCTTACTTCCAAAAGTTAATTTCATTTGTCACAGCATTTAGATACCGTAAAATTCCGAAAATAAGCCCCAGGGCTTATATTTTTCAAAGGCCCTTTTTGAGGGGCTCATTTTTGGACGGGCTTATCCACAGAAGGAAATTTGCATTTCAAAATCGATTGGGCTAACCTTATAGTTGGAAGTAAATTTACCATTTTTGCTTTGTTTTACCTTGTATTTGAGGTCAATTTTCCAAGTACAAGCCCCAAGTGGGCTTATATTAAGGGGGGGCGATTTAACGGAGGGTTTTTTGCATTACCGGGTTGGGGGGCCTATATTTGGAGGGGCTTATTTTCGAAATTTTACGGTACCCACTATAGAGATTTTTACATGGTCTTTGAAAATCTAATGTGGTCCTTGAAAAGTCCTTAAAAATAGTTAAAATAGTTGCAATTTTTTGTATGAACCCTGAAATACTCTTTTTGTTCCTTCCAAGTACAAGCGCCAGGTGGGCTTATATTTAGGGGGGCGATTTAACAGAGGGTTTTTTGCATTACCGGATTGGGGGCCCTAAATTTGGAGAGGCTTATACATGAAGAGGCTTATCTTCGGAATTTTACGGTACCCAATATAGAGATTTTTAGATGGTCTTTGAAAATCTAATGTGGTCCTTGAAAAGTCCTTAAAAATAGTTAAAATGGTTGCAATTTTTTGTATGAACCCTGAAATACTCTTTTTGTTCTTTCCAAGTACAAGCCCCAGGTGGGCTTATATTTAGGGGGGCAATTTAACAGAGGGTTTTTTGCGTTACCAGATTGGGGGGCCTATATTTGGAGGGGCTTATACATGGAGGGGCTTATTTTCGGAATTTTACCGTACCCAATGTAGAGATTTTTAGATGGTCTTTGAAAATCTAATGTGGTCCTTGAAAAGTCCTTAAAAATAGTTAAAATAGTTGCAATTTTTTATATGAACCCTGAAATATTCTTTTTGTTCCTGAAAGTTGGGTACATTTGAACTGATTTTACACTGTAGCTGACACTTGTTTCCCCTTTCTTTTTTCTTACAGAATGGAATGGAATGGTGTATTAAAATTGTTTCAAAAAAATAGACAGAAAAGTACTGGGATCTTAACAATGCTTTCAAGCATTTTATGAACTTTGTATCTGAGAACCTACTTGTATTATTTTGTTGATACAGTAACATACATAAAACAGATGTACTATAACACATTGATTAACACTATCATTATCATCATTTTGGTATCAGTATTTTTCACATTTGAGATGTACTATAACACACTGATTAACACGAACATCATCATTATTTTAATATCAACATTTTGGCATTTACGTGCAAGGTTTAATGAATGTAGAAGCATTAATTTGCCTTTTTCAGGTTTTATAACTAAACATTTCTCTTGAACTTAATGCCAAAAATGGTGGACAACGTCCTTCATCGGGCCACTAAAAGTTCAAGGAAGAGCTCTTTAAGTTAAGGATAGTCTGGGTATCAAGCATCTCCGTTTAGTTTCAGAGCAAATAAAGACAGTGGAATGGGGATTTTCAGTTTTGGCCACACGAAAAATGGAACAAGAGCCAAAAAATGAAAGAGGAGGGGAGGGGAGGGAGCAAGGAAACAGGGTTTCCCTTCTTTTTTCTCCACCCCATCCCCACTCTTTTACTTGTCCCACTTTTTGACAGTCTTTGACTCTCGTTCCTTGTTCCAGTTGCTCCGAAACCATACGTAAAAACGCTTGTTATGCAGGCTAAGTTAAGTAGAAAACTCTAATTTAAGAACAGTGTAAGATAATATTAACATGTTTCATAACGTACCAACAAACTGCAACTAAAGCAGTAATGAATTTTATCTTTCTTGCCCCTCAAACCTTTCATATGAAAGGTATTCCCTATTTCATCGTAAAATTGCGAAGTGATTCCCATAATGAGGATTTCTCTATACTTCTACTTGAGTAATAATTATTATAATTATTATTTAGTCATAGAGGGTAGTTTCTTGGTGTCATGGATGGGTCTAGTCAGCAAAATGACGCAGTTTAGGCACGGAACAATACCCACACCACTACCAATAAGTAACCAACAAAAGTTTCTGCAACACTAAGAAACACCCATGATAAGTCATATCATCCTGTACCATGTGTACTCAAGAAACATTAGGTTCTTGTTATATAGCTGCATTTTTCCTCCAATGGTCTGCATAGTCCCAGTCGACTTCCTTGAGGTTACATTTCAAGACTGTTCTGTCAATGTTACTTAAGCAGACCCCTCTCTAGCCTCTAACGCAGACGTTCTTAGCTTTATGAGCATAAAGACCTGCGTGGGAGGCTAACCCCTCTTCTGAGTGGGCTCTTTTTCCTTCCTCAGGGCGTCTGCTTAACGATTCCATTGTAATTTAGTGTATAAATATTGTTGGTTCACATTGATTACTGTAGTTGTACAAGATCAATCATCGTGCCATATTAGATGTTAATAATTCTAGTGAAGTAACAAACACAGGATGATGAGATCTTAAATCCAGAATAACTTTGCTATCCCTAAGATTTTGACTTCATATAGTTGTCAAAAAATTCTCGCACTACAAATAGGCTGATCACATCCATGGGCAGTGACAATGACTGAGAATGCTTATTTGTTATTCTTAAGTTTTGAATTGGTTATTTCATTATAGTACAATGTTAATTATTCACTAAAGGTTTCTTTGGCAATTGGGCATTTGGATCCATTTGGGCATATGGAATATGCACTACAATGATTTGCTTGAGTGACCTTCAAACACTGAGTGGCATCCCTGTGTGCAATTATTGCCCAATGCCAAAACTAACTTTTATTGAATCAGCTAATTAAACTAGATTTTTTTACTGTATTTTGATTTTTAACTCGCTCATCAACCTCCTCCCTAGACAAGCAGTTTTCTTTTTAATATATTTTATCTTTGGCACCTACCAAAGATATTCCAGCGTCTGGGGACAGGTATTTCAATTCGCAAAGATTTGTGTTTTTGACAAGTTTCAAATTTCATTTCACAAAACGCAGTATAAAACAGTATCAAAATTAATTTTGCCCTGGAGTGAAAATAGCTTAAACCATACAGTAACTTAAAATATCACAGCTGTATTTAATTGTTGGTAATTATCAATATTACGTGTAATGCAAATTTTGTTTTTATATGGAAGGTGTGCCATTTACTGTTCGATGATCACATTTAACCAACCCCCCCCCAACTTACCAATCATCCTCACTTTGTTGTCGCCTTCTTTGTAATTACCAAGATAATTTACTTACCAATAACATTTCTGTATTCTTGAATCATCATCATCCTCACTTTGTTGTCGCCTTCTTTGTAATTACCAAGATAATTTCATTACCAATAACATTTCTGTATTCTTGAATCATCATCATCCTCACTTTGTTGTCGCCTTCTTTGTAATTACCAAGATAATTTACTTACCAAGAACATTTCTGTATTCTTGAATCATCATCATCCTCATTTTGTTGTCACCTTCTTTGTAATTACCAAGAAAATTTATTTACCAATAACATTTCTGTATTCTTGAATCATCATCATCCTTACTTTGTTGTCGCCTTCTTTGTAATTACCAAGATAATTTACTTACCCATAACATTTCTGTATTCTTGAATCATCATCATCCTCACTTTGTTGTCGCCTTCTTTGTAATTACCAAGATAATTTACTTACCAATAACATTTCTGTATTCTTGAATCATCATCATCCTCACTTTGTTGTCGCCTTCTTTGTAATTACCAAGATAATTTACTTACCAATAACATTTCTGTATTCTTGAATCATCATCATCCTCACTTTGTTGTCACCTTGTTTCTAATTACCAAGATAATTTACTTACCAATAACATTTCTGTATTCTTGAATCATCATCATCCTCACTTTGTTGTTGCCTTCTTTGTAATTACCAAGATAATTTCATTACCAATAACATTTCTGTATTCTTGAATCATCATCATCCTCACTTTGTTGTTGCCTTCTTTGTAATTACCAAGATAATTTCATTACCGATAACATTTCTGTATTCTTGAATCATCATCATCCTCACTTTGTTGTTGCCTTCTTTGTAATTACCAAGATAATTTCATTACCAATAACATTTGTGTATTCTTGAATCATCATCATCCTCACTTTCTCGTTGCCTTCTTTGTAATTACCAAGATAATTTACTTACCAATAACATTTCTGTATTCTTGAATCATCATCATCCTCACTTTGTTGTCGCCACCTTTGTAATTACCAAGATAATTTCATTACCAATAACATTTCTGTATTCTTGAATCATCATCAGCCTCACTTTTTTGTTGCCTTCTTTGTTGATAATTTCATTACCAATAACAATTCTTGAAACATTTTGTATTCCATCATCCTCACTTTGTTGTTGCCTTCTTTGTAATTACCAAGATAATTTCATTACCAATAACATTTCTGTATTCTTGAATCATCATCATCCTCACATTTTGTATTCTTGAATCATCATCATCCTCTTTGCCTTCTTTGTAATTACCAAGATAATTTACTTACCAATAACATTTCTGTATTCTTGAATCATCATCATCCTCACTTTGTTGTTGCCTTCTTTGTAATTACCAAGATAATTTATTACCAATAACATTTCTGTATTCTTGAATCATCATCATCCTCACTTTGTTTTGCCTTCTTTGTAATTACCAAGATAATTTACTTCAATAACATTTCTGTATTCTTGAATCATCATCATCCTCACTTTGTTGTCCTTCTTTGTAATTACCAAGATAATTTCATTACCAATAACATTTCTGTATTCTTGAATCATCATCATCCTCACTTTGTTGTCGCCTTCTTTGTAATTACCAAGATAATTTCATTACCAATAACATTTCTGTATTCTTGAAATCATCATTCTTGAATCATCATCATCTCACTTTGTTGTCGCCTTCTTTGTAATTACCAAGATAATTTCATTACCAATAACATTTCTGTATTCTTGAATCATCATCATCCTCACTTTGTTGTCGCTTCTTTGTAATTACCAAGATAATTTATTACCAATAACATTTCTGTATTTCTTGAATCATCATCATCCTCACTTTGTTGTTGCCTTCTTTGTAATTACCAAGATAATTTCATTACCAATAACATTTCTGTATTCTTGAATCATCATCATCCTCACTTTGTTGTTGCCTTCTTTGTAATTACCAAGATAATTTCATTACCAATAACATTTCTGTATTCTTGAATCATCATCATCCTCACTTTGTTGTCGCCTTCTTTGTAATTACCAAGATAATTTCATTACCAATAACATTTCTGTATTCTTGAATCATCATCATCCTCACTTTGTTGTCGCCTCCTTTGTAATTACCAAGATAATTTCATTACCAATAACATTTCTGTATTCTTGAATCATCATCATCCTCACTTTGTTGTTGCCTTCTTTGTAATTACCAAGGTAATTTACTTACCAATAACATTTCTGTTTTCTTGAATCATCATCATCCTCACCTTGTTGTCGCCTCCTTTGTAATTACCAAGATAATTTCATTACCAATAACATTTCTGTATTCTTGAATCATCATCATCCTCACTTTGTTGTCGCCTTCTTTGTAATTACCAAGATAATTTATTTACCAATAACATTTCTGTATTCTTGAGTCATCATCATGCTCATTTTGTTGTTGCCTTCTTTGTAATTACCAAGATAATTTACTTACCAATAACATTTCTGTATTCTTGAATCATCACCATCCTCACTTTGTTGTCGCCTCCTTACTAATTACCAAGATAATTTCATTACCAATAACATTTCTGTATTCTTGAATCATCATCATCCTTACTTTGTAATTACCAAGATAATTTCATTTAACATTTCTGTATTCTTGAATCATCATCATCCTCACTTTTTTGTTGTCTTCTTTGTAATTACCAAGATAATTTACTTACCAATAACATTTCTGTATTCTTGAATCATCATCATGCTCATTTTGTTGTTCCCTTCTTTCTAATTACCAAGAAAATTTCATTACCAATAACATTTCTGTATTCTTGAATCATCATCATCCTCACTTTGTTGTTGCTTTCTTTGTAATTACCAAGATAATTTACTTACCAATAACATTTCTGTAATCTTGAGTCATCATCATGCTCATTTTGTTGTCGCCTCCTTTGTAATTACCAAGATAATTTGTCTTGCCTTCTTTGTAATTACCAATAACATTTACCAATAACATTTCTGTATTCTTGAATCATCATCATCCTCACTTTGTTGTTGCCTTCTTTGTAATTACCAAGATAATTTACCAATAACATTTCTGTATTCTTGAATCATTCACCAATAACATTTCTGTATTCTTGAATCATCATCATCCTCACTTTGTTGTTGCCTTCTTTGTAATTACCAAGATAATTTACTTACCAATAACATTTCTGTATTCTTGAATCATCATCATCCTCACCTTGTTGTCGCCTCCTTTGTAATTACCAAGATAATTTAGTTACCAATAACATTTCTGTATTCTTGAATCATCATCATCCTCACTTTGTTGTTGCCTCCTTTGTAATTACCAAGATAATTTAATTACCAATAACATTTCTGTATTCTTGAATCATCATCATCCTCACTTTGTTGTTGCCTTCTTTGTAATTACCAAGATAATTTCATTACCAATAACATTTCTGTATTCTTGAATCATCATCATCCTCATTTTGTTGTTGCCTTCTTTGTAATTACCAAGATAATTTCATTACCAATAACATTTCTGTATTCTTTCATCATCATCCTCATTTTTTGTTGTTGCCTTCTTTTTGTAATTACCAAGATAATTTCATTACCAATAACATTTCTGTATTCTTGAATCATCATCATCCTCACTTTGTTTTTTGATAATTTCATTACCAATAACATTTCTGTATTCTTGAATCATCATCATCCTTTTGTTGTTGCCTTCTTTGTAATTACCAAGATAATTTCACTTTGTTGTTACCAATAACATTTAACATTTCTGTATTCTTGAATCATCATCATGCTCATTTTGTTGTTGCCTTCTTTGTAATTACCAAGATAATTTCATTACCAATAACATTTCTGTATTCTTGAATCATCATCATCCTCACTTTGTTGTCGCCTCCTTTCTAATTACCAAGATAATTTCATTACCAATAACATTTCTGTATTCTTGAATCATCATCATCCTCAAGATTTTTGTTGCCATGCCTTTTTTTCCTTTTGTAATTACCAAGATAATTTAGTTACCAATAACATTTCTGTATTCTTGAATCATCATCATCCTCACTTTCTCGTTGCCTTCTTTGTAATTACCAAGATAATTTACTTACCAATAACATTTCTGTATTCTTGAATCATCATCATGCTCATTTTGTTGTCGCCTTCTTTGTAATTACCAAGATAATTTAATTACCAATAACATTTCTGTATTCTTGAATCATCATCATCCTCACTTTGTTGTCGCCTCCTTTGTAATTACCAAGATAATTTCATTACCAATAACATTTCTGTATTCTTGAATCATCATCATCCTCACTTTGTTGTTGCCTTCTTTGTAATTACCAAGATAATTTCATTACCAATAACATTTCTGTATTCTTGAATCATCATCATCCTCACTTTGTTGTCGCCTCCTTTGTAATTACCAAGATAATTTCCTTACCAATAACATTTCTGTATTCTTGAATCATCATCATCCTCACTTTGTTGTTGCCTTCTTTGTAATTACCAAGATAATTTCATTACCAATAACATTTCTGTATTCTTGAATCATCATCATCCTCACTTTGTTGTCGCCTCCTTTGTAATTACCAAGATAATTTACTTACCAATAACATTTCTGTATTCTTGAATCATCATCATCCTCACTTTGTCGTCGCCTTCTTTGTAATTACCAAGATAATTTACTTACCAATAACATTTCTGTATTCTTGAATCATCATCATCCTCACTTTGTTGTTGCCTTCTTTGTAATTACCAAGATAATTTCATTACCAATAACATTTCTGTATTCTTGAATCATCATCATCCTCATTTTGTCGTTGCCTTCTTTGTATTTACCAAGATAATTTCATTACGAATAACATTTCTGTATTCTTGAATCATCATCATCCTCACTTTGTTGTTGCCTTCTTTGTAATTACCAAGATAATTTCATTACCAATAACATTTCTGTATTCTTGAATCATCATCATCCTCACTTTGTCGTTGCCTTCTTTGTATTTACCAAGATAATTTCATTACGAATAACATTTCTGTATTCTTGAATCATCCTGATCGTCGTCACTTTGTCGTCGCCTTGTTTGTAATTACCAAGATAACTTACTTACCAATAACATTTCTCTATTCTTGAATCATCATCATCCTCACTTTGTTGTTGCCTTCTTTGTAATTACCAAGATAATTTCATTATCAATAACATTTCTGTATTCTTGAATCATCATCATCCTCATTTTGTTGTTGCCTTCTTTGTAATTACCAAGATAATTTCATTACCAATAACATTTCTGTATTCTTGAATCATCATCATCCTCACTTTGTTGTCGCCTTCTTTGTAATTACCAAGATAATTTCATTACCAATAACATTTCTGTATTCTTGAATCATCATCATCCTCACTTTGTTGTCGCCTTCTTTGTAATTACCAAGATAATTTACTTACCAATAACATTTCTGTATTCTTGAATCATCATCATCCTTACTTTGTTTTCGGCTTCTTTATAATTACCAAGATAGTTTTATTAGCAAAAACATTCCGGTATTCTTGAATCATTATTATCCTCAGTTTGTGTTCGCCTGCTTTGTAATTACCAAGATAATTTCATTATCAATAACATTTCTGTATTCTTGAATCATTATCATCCTCACTTTGTTGTTGCCTTCTTTGTAATTACCAAGATAATTCCATTACCAATAATATTTCTGTTTTCTCGAATCATTATCATCCTCCTTTTGTTGTGTCCTTCTGTGCCATATTACCAAGATAGTTTACTTACCAAGTAACATTTCTGTATTCTTGAATCATCATTATCATCGTAATTATGTTATTGCCTTTCATGTTGTTCCTTATTTTAATTATTAGGATTATTTACTAACTAATAACATTTCTGTATTCTTGAATCATCATAAAAAGAACAAGTTTTGCTGTTGGCTAATTGCAAATTACAGTGGAACCTCGATACAACGAACGTTTGTAGTACGTATTTCTCAGTATCGTGGAGCTATATTTTTTTTCCAGCAAATAGTCAAATATAGAAACGAACCGTTTTTGACTAAACCTCCTTATAGAAAACATATCATATGGATAATTTTATAAGATTGACCGCTGGATACGTACGGGGATGTTTGTTAAAGCTTTTTCTTAGTTTGTTTTTCAGCAAGAAAGAAAAGAAAGCAATTGCTTGTTTTTATAAAACTCAGTTAACAAACTCGCTGTATGGAAGGAACTGACATTTTCACTATTACCATTTTTATGGGAAAACAAACAAAAAAAGTCTGTCAGACGTTTTCTTAATTATAAGGAGGGTGTGTTCATGGATTGCATGCGCTACGATTCAAAAGTCTTTGATTGCATTGTGAATCTTTCCGAACTTGTTCAATTTTCTTGTTTACAATTAACAGATACCTACTTACCGTACTTAAGAAAAAATGAGCCGCTTCTCCGACTTTTTTCTTTGGATAAAGCACTTAGTTCAAAGACGCATATGCAAGGCGCGGTTTGTGAAACTGGATCTTAACTTTGTTGTGACGTCACAATAGCCGCATTCCGTTGGAAGTGAAGTATGCACGCGCGCGAAAATCAAATTGAGACCACAAATGGCAAATTGAAATTTTTTTTCCCATTTAAGAAGAAGGTAGGAAATGGCATTTACTTTTAGGAAAATATCTTAATTCCGGAGCTGATCTTCTTTGTAGTAGCAGAGTTCTGGTACGAATAACAAAATGTCGTTATGGCGTATTTTGGAATTCTGGCGCGCGTGCATACCCAGCAAGTTTCGGAGGAATCTTATTCCGAACCAGAGTTCGTTCCAAGGTTCTCTCTCGCAAAATTAAAATTAGAACCTGGTTACAAGAGCGGGGCAGACCCAGTTTGCCAGGCTGGCTCGCACTGCCGTAAGCTGATTTTTCCTCGTATTCGGCGCTTTGCGTGGCTCGTTCTTAAACGCAAAGAAAAATTTCAAGAAAAACCTCTGGGAACAGGATAGCATTGCCGAGATGACGGAATTTCAGCTAGACCCGGTAGCTCGATATTGTTGTGTTTCATAAGTTTGCGTAGCCAGCGTCTCCAGTCAAGTTATTGCGCGAAAGTTGGAACGAGAGCAAAAGAAATACAAGATCGTAGGGGGAGGGGGAGAGGAGAAGAGGAAACAGCTTTCCTCCCCTCCCCCTTCATTCCTCTTTTTTGCTCTTGTCCCAACTCTCCCCACGAACTCGCAAGGAAAAGCTTGCTGCGCAGGCTAGTGTTTAATTGACGTGCCACAATTTTGGCAAAGCGATCTAGCCCTGCCAACCGGGGCAGTGTGGCATGTTGATTAGCCCACTTTGCCTTGATTGGATCTATAGAATGCAAAATAACTTCTGCCTTGAAATATAATGGGAACCAGAGGTTTTTCTCGCGCGCGGCTGGATTTATCGTTGTCGACCGCAGGCCGAAAGATCTTCAGCCAAAGGCAGAAGTCACAAGCGGCGAAGCTTTTCGCGCAAGTCACTTTAAAGACTTGACCGAAACCGGAAAACGCACAGAACAGTCTCTGGCAACCAGGGAAGCCTTGAAACTGAGTAATGCGTTATAACGATTTCCAAACACAAGAAAACTACCAGTCATAAGTAGTAGTCATGAGCTGAGTCGGAACGCAATCTTAACTAGATCTTAAAGCTCTGTTTTTCTAAATACCGCCTCCAACCATCCTCCTCTAAAATTCATTAGGTGCGCGTACACATACTTACCGCATTCTTATCATGAACCAATTGAAGAAGCGGTTTCACAGGGCTTTCAAATAAAAACTATGTTGGGCGGATATTAACAAAGGAAAATGGAGCTTGAAGCAGTGGGATGAAAGCATTGTCGAGTTAAAAATTGTAGACGAAGGCAGCAATTGCGGCTAGCACCAACACTTTAACCGGGTTACGAATTCAAAGTTTATGTTGTGTAAATGCGTCTTAAGAATTTACCAGCAGCCCCGTTCTTTGCTAAAAAGAGGGCTTCTTAATGTATGAAAACATATGCAACACTGACCTCCCTGTCTTTGTGCGTAGAGAAGATATCCAAGCCATGAAGGGATTACCAAAGGATTTCAAAAATCGTTGTGTCTTTGGAAATAAAATCGAAACTTACTTGTTACGTCACAAAGACGCTTTTCAGTTGAAGGACATATGCGCGCGCAGTTTATGTCCAAATTCGGAGGCTTCGTGTTTCAACTAAAGCGTATTTTTGAAAACAAACCTTGTTGGGATATTGTTCGTAAGAATAAATCAGCCAGTCTTTATAAAGCAGGGCGGACAAAAAAACACTAAGTGGGAGGATTAGTTATTAGAGGGTCGGAAAACACAAAAAAACTGAAGGTCTTTATTCTTTGCTGTCACCCTGTTCACATAAAAATTAGTTTTTTATTTCCTGTTTTAATGGTTATTGCCATATATCTCTAGTCAGGAAATTCATTTTCTTGGAGATTTTCCTCCAAATAGGACAGGACTAAAAAAAGCAAGCAAATACGAAGAAAAACAAAACACTTTTTAGCCTGTTTTAAATAAAACCAAATTAACAAGTATACAAGTAGTGTAGGGGATTAAACACCACTTGAGAAACTTCCCTGGTCAAAATCATAAGCTGATCGTCGAAAAGGAACTTGTGTCAATTCATTATGTTGTAGTAAATTAATAGGAATCTAACAGGATCACGAAACATTAACTTTGTTTATAACTTGCTTTTGCATTTATTTTTATTTGTAATTGTACAATGCTATTTACAGTCCACTTTTTAAAATTAACAACAACCTTTTCATAACTTTCAGTGGCACAGCTAACAAAGCAACCAATCCAGGAAAATTCAAAGTACATATAAGGATCAGTAAAAGTTGTCATCAGAAATCACCTATTTTTTTTATTGTTGGAGTAGAATGTCTATTCATACATGTGTCGAATGACCGCCTGTACAAAATCAGTAGTGCTTGTACTGCCGCCCATATCCATGGTCAGGAACTGAAAACAAACGATAAAAGTCTGAAATCAGTGGTAAAATAGGTAGAAAGGCTGAGCTGATTCGGCCGTCTCCTCGCACAAACCCAACAAGGTGCGTTCAGGAGAGAAAGACTCCTGACCGTTCCTTGGGGGTCGACGAAACGAAGACTTCAGACAACTCAGATGGAAATGGTTATATTAATACATATGCCGCGTTATTGACAAAGCGTGACGTCAAGATGGCTGGATAATGACCAAGTTCTTTCTTGCGATTTTATTTATTTTTTCCCGAGATCAACCCTTGGTCAGTGATCACCGTTTATGCAGTACTAAACTAGACTCTGTTAATATTAATTTTACACACCTGTCCTTCAGAAATGGTCTTTTGAAGCGCGTCACTGATCATTTTTGAATAGAATCCCAGACTGTAAAACAAAAAAGTGGATTGGTTGTAATGGATTTCCCAAATTGGAGACGTTTAAACCGGAAATGTTCAACCAGGGTTAGCAAATTTTATTGATGAGTGGAGTCAGTGTGACTTCTGCTTCCCATTTTGGAAATTTTGTATCAGACTTTCCAGCACATGTATACACTATTTAAACCTGGAAAGCTCAAATCCATGATGGCGGTCATGTAAACTTTTCAACCCTCTTCCTGTTTTGTCGTGGAGTATAATTCTTTAATTTCGATGATTTAATTAAGGTTTACAACGTTTACAATTAACGTAAATTGTATTTGTTGCGAAAAAGGTAAGGATAAAACTGTGTTTGTTACCGAAAATTTCTTGAGTCGAAGTGGCTCCCTGTTTGTTACCGAAAATTTTTGGAGTCGAAGTGACTCCCTCCGTAACCTCAGTGGAGTCATCTGAACAATTTTGGCGTAAAATACGCCAAATTTGGCGTATTTGCGAACCCTGTTCAACTGTGGCTCTTTTTCGCTATTGACCACTCTACGCTTCAGAAATAAACCATATCCTGTCACCAAAAAGGAAATGATCAAGTATATGACAGTTGCTAAAATGTTTTCAGACATTACTGAAAATTTAAAGATGGACAAAATCATTCATTTCTAAAAGACGAACATCTTTTAGAGAGCTCAATCAAATGAATTACTTCATATGCTCCAGCATGTCCACACCAGCTAAAATCATCGCTGTGGGATTTGCAATATTTCTTCCTGCCATTTGAGCGTATGTGTGACGGGCTCCCTGAAAATTCAAGGAAACTTTGTGTCAGTGATTCAACTGCAATGCGTAATGGGCTGGCCACTTGGCACTTGGAATGAGTCAAGTATTTATAGGGATATTTTGTGGACTCCTAGCTTTAGATGAATCCTTCTAGCTTTACATGAAACCTCTTTTGCAGTAATTTAAAATGGCATTGTATAGCGTGATGCCCTAACTGTTGATCATGTGAACAAGATCCTGTGATGTGACCGTTCAAATGAAACCCCTTCAGTGGTACTATCACATGGTACTATCATTCTATTTGGTATGAAGATGTAACTTTTGAATTAGTGAACAAAATCCTCAGAAGTTATCATTCAAATGAAACCCTCTCAGTAGTACTTTCACATTCTACTGTTAGTTGTCAGGTTTATAAAAAGAAAATCAAGATTTTAGTGCATATGCCCAGTTTTAAAAAAACACAATATTACATAAAAATAGTTGCCAATTATTATTATACCCTTGGAGTTACTGTAACAAAAACAAGTAATACTAGTAAGGAATTCTATTTCAAACTTTTCTCACGTAATTATGGTCCCTATGACAGATACTTACGGGTTCAAAGATGGCAAAGTTGCTTCCAAGACTTTTTCCAGGCACCACGCCAGCACCACCAACCAATGCTGCTCCAACATTGTCTACAATACTGCCATATAAATTAGGTAAGACCATCACATCGAACTGGTGGGGTTTAGCTACCAGCTGATAAACAAAACAAAAGGAAACACAAAAAGATAAGTAGAGTAAAAGATGTCAGTGGTGGATATTTGGCCTAAAGTCCAGATACATGTTGTTGTGCCACCTAGCTTACAAATTCCTTTCCAAAACTTTCCCTGCTTTGAGTTGAAGTTTGACAATGATTTCTAAATGGTATCAGCTTTGTTTGGAGTGTAGAAAACACTAAGCTGCCGATAGAATCCAGGTACTAGTTGTTAAATAACTATCCACTGGATAGATCACTATCCAGTGGATAACATTATCCAATGTTTGGACGACCCAGGCGTGGTAAATAAACGATGCCTAGGTGTCATGCAAATCAGAAAACCTTTCTCTCTTCAAGATTACCTTATCAATAAAGCCCTGTATATCATTTTAAGTAATAAATGAACTGTATAAGAATTGAAAGCTTTGAATAAAATTCAATGATAAATCAGAAACTACTTTATATTAAAGGCTGATAGCTGCATATTTAACATAAATACTTTTATCATATGACCCATGATAAAGCCCTGCATGCAATTTCATTGAAAATCATATGGCAAAAAAATTCCCTAATGATTGCTGTACACGTCAAGTGATAGGGCCAGAGAAATACATTCAGCCCTGCTAGAAAAGCATATTGACAGATGCGGGTTCAGTCCGTCAGAAAAAATTATTCAAAACACAATGGTCATATGATAAAATGCTTATTGACTGAGTTAGGTTGGGCTGGACAGGAAAACATTTGGCTTTTGGTCAGGACGCACGGACCTCGAGCCAAATATTTGACATCCCTTCTGGCCCTCCCACTCAGTCAACAAGTACATTTTAGTGTGTTATTTATTATTTATTATATTTATTTCATAATCACTTCCACCATATGGTGAGGAGCACAACAGAGCAGGCTCCAATTTAAGTGTGTCCTTACAGAGAACCCACCCAGCCCAGGAAAGGTTGGCCACACGACCGCGGTTTATGTCCCCTACTCTTTTTGAACAATGGTGTGGGTTCTTCTACGTCCCACAAGAACAGATTAGTGAAAGTGCTGTGAGATGAGACTTGAGGCTTTTCGTCCATATCTGAGAAGACTGGAAAGTCTAACCATTTGCAGATGTCAATCCAAAGGCAGCACTTTCTCTTTAGTTATTTTAAGACCCCGAGTGTTGGTCTGGCTGGGGTTTGAACCCATAACCTCCTGCTCAGCCGACTGGCGCTCTCCCAACTCAGCTAACCAGGCAGCAGTTAAAGGCACTCGCAAGTGGACAAACTTTCCTTACAAATCTTCCTGCATTATTTTATTACAGAACTAGGTGGCAGAAGTTGAAAATGACTAGGTTATACCTGCATACATGTGTTGTCTACTATCATTCCTTCAAACTTGATCTTTGGGTACAGTTTGGAAACTTGCTCACAAGTTTTCAAAAACAAACCATCACCTTGCTTCCTATTGAGAGAATAGAAAATTTACAAAATGAAATGGTAAATTCTGTACACATGTTGCAGATAATTTTTGTCTCTTGTTAGATTCCATTTTCCTTATTAAAAAGTTTTCTTACTCGGTTAGTTTAACCTGTTTTACTTCATGAAATTAATGATTCAAACTACAGTTCTAGGGTAAAATTTCCTTTTTTTAGATGAAAGCACTTTTAGGACTTTTCAAGGATTTGTTTTTGAATTTGACAATTATTTAACTATGAAAACCCCATATACCGCATTTTGAGGAACAACAAAAAAGAACAAATTAAAGCACAAAACAATAGTCCATGTTTTTGGACATTGTCAAAATGTATTTGAGTGACAAGTTTTCATAATGCATAACTTGAGAAATTAGATGGTGGTGATATATCCAGCTGTATAACATTAACTATTCACCAGGCTCTGGTTGTTCAAACGTTGGATAGCGCTATCCACTGGATGAATCGCTGTCTAGTGGATAAGTATCAGGAAAATTAATTGCGTTATCCACTGGATAGAGATTTATCCTGTCGATACCGTTATCTGTCTTTCGAACAACTGGGCCCAGTACATGTAATTTGCTTCAGAACAACATGAACTTACATAATATTCGCCTTGTGAACAGCAGTGACTTTCTGCCTCTTGTGCCTTGTTGCATAGTCAAAAGCAAACTTAGCGATCCTTTCAGATTTCTTTCTTGTGATAACCTTGATCATTTCAACAACTCCTGGTACACTCTGTAACCAATCAACACAAGAAATACAATAGTACCTCACAGAAGTTCCTAACACTGTTCTTTAGTAAAATCAGAACGAGCTGTTACCGCATTACGTGAAATACAGGGACATGGTTATGGCCTTAAGGAAGCTAATAAAAAGATGATCTTGGCAGACATTGGTTAGCCCTTTAAGCCCCACGATCCACATACAGATTCTCCATATTGACCTCCATACAAAGCTTTTTCATTTAAGTGATCAGTTTACTAACTCTCATAACCTAATTTCTCTTATTGTGTTTTGATATTTTTAGGAGAAAGTTGATGTTGGACACTCTTGAGACTTTTAAAACAGAAATAGGGTTAATAGAAATCTTGAGGATCTTGATCGAGACTGGTTAATAGAAAAAAAGAAATTTTTAAAAAGCCAGGAAAAGGTGAAAAACGTTAACATCTACATATTGTTCCATGTTAAACTCTGACTAAAGAATATCATATCATTGAAGGAAAACATGATAAAATTACAGACCTCATGTTCCAGGCTAGTGTATTCTCCCTCTGTCTGCTCTCTGATAATTATCATATCTACATCTTTATGTCTAACAAACACAAGAAATTTTGTTTCATTAACCCTTTTCGTCCCACAGAAGATTAAGGAAACATGACCCCTTATTTCCCAAAAGCTAATTTAGATGTGCTGTACTACAGACCAAATTTTCTACACTTCCTGGTTGGTTGTGTGATACTAACTTGCATGACTTTTATAGCAAAACGAGCTTACCCCAGGTAGGTTCATACCTGGTTCAAAGGTTATTTGGCGAGACATGCTGTCCTAGGTGTTGCATTTTTAACAGTTTTTCGTGCAGTTTGTTGGTAAGGTGTAGGTAATATGTCGGTAATGTGTTGGTTAACCGTTGGTGACAGTTGACCAACAGTCATTTTAGGGGAGGGGTTCTTCACAATTACTCCCCAGTGTATCTCATATAAATCACAATGAGTCAACAAGAGCTAACCTTTCAGGCAATGGTAGCAAACATAATCTCCATTCAGTAGTGAGGAAGGTGTGGTAAGTATGGTCAAACAACTAGTTTCATGTGTCTTGTGAGATAAAAATAATTAACCTGTAATGCTGCACCCTCGGATATACCAACAAATTAAAACCAAATGAAATAACACATTTAGAGGAAGAGAAATGCAAGAGGAAAGGTACCTGGTGTTATAACCTGGAAGGCTTTTACAGTGGACAACATTTGCAAACAGGTCCAGCTCTGTTCTGTAAGTAAAATGGAGTGACCCATTAATTCATTATGAAAAGAAGACAAAATTTTTTATTATGGTTCTCCTGCCACTATCCAAGTTAAGATCAAAGGTTAAGATGTGCATTAGAAGGAGACAAACCAGTTAGCTATGCATGACAGAGTTGGGCTTAAGAGAAACAAAACCAACTCTACTTAACCTAACCTGAGAAAACAGCCAACATTTTGCGACCCAAAATAATGTTTGAGAAACAAGCACAGGGTAGTGCTTCTGATTGGTTGAAGCAAATTTTCAGCCAACCAGAAGCACAACCAAGGTCTGGGCATTTCGCCGACACTTCGCCCGACGACATGCCGCCCGATACTTGGTCGATAGTTGGTCGATACTTGACCGATGTGTCGGTCAGTAATTGGTCGACACTCGGTCGATGGTCGGTCGACACTTAGCATTTCCTACATTTTCCTACATTTTTGCGGGACCACAGGAGCAGCAGATTCAACTTAGGCTGAGACAGGTTCTGTTTAACAGCTAAAACTCAGACGATCGGTGATGATACAAACTGGAAAAAGAAAAGGTTATCATGTCCTTAGTTCCCAGTGCTCTTCGGTTCTCTTCATAGCGTAATCGCACCTTGCACTGCCACATGTTCCCCATCGCATGATAACAGTAATTAATGACGTCTTTGCTTAAAAAAAAGCCATTGGACTCACCTGATAAATTAACACACGACTAATATTCGAACGACAGTTGACCGATATACCACCGACAGTTCACCGATATACCACCGACAGTTCACCGATATACCACCGACAGTTGACTGATATACCATTGACAGTTGACCGATATATCACCGACAGTTGACCGATATATCACCGACATATGACCGATAGTAAGTCGAAGTGCGTCGTCGAAATATCGACCGATACTCGGCCGATAGTCTATCTCACTATCGACCGACTATCGACCGACTATCGACCGACCATCGACCGACTATCGACCGACTATCGACCGACTATCGACCGACTATCGACCGACTATCGACCGACTGTCGACCGACTGTCGACCACTATATCGACCGACTGTCGACCGCTATATCGACCGCTATGTCGGCCGATATCTCAGTCGACATTACCCACAGTAAACAAGATCCGGTCTGGGTAGTGACTGGTCATCAGTATGGAATTTCTATGCTCATTTCCCAGAAGTGATTTTGTGGGGAAACCAGTGGAGGTGTCGGAAAATGTTGACTATTCTCTAAGGCTACACTTAACCCAGTGGCAGAACTTGCACCTAGGACCACTAGACTGAGGATTAGTCCATTCCTCTAACCACTCCACCTTATTGGAAATACTTCAAATGCTTAACCCTTGAGTCTCTCAAGCGACCAAATTATATTAATTTTCTCCCAACAAAATCAATACATCATCAAGGCAAAAGGTTATGAGAATTAACAAAATGATCACCAAAGCTAAAATGCTTTCATCTTCCATCCAATTCCTTCGACCAATTTTTGAGGAAAATCTATGGACATCAGTCTGGAGAATTAATTTTGTATGTGGAAATTACTAGTGGAAGGAGAGTAAATTATCTCTGTATACTTACTTCATTTTTTGATTAAGTGATAAGTGATCCTGACTGGAGATACTGGATGGTGTTGTCAATGCACCTAGCAGAGAAAGTCAGTGAAAGTTAGCTGATTAAGTGTTTTGATTTGAGAACAGTGGTCTTAGCATCAGCTGGTTTGGAACCCTTTTAGTAGCATTAGCTGGTAGTCCTACCTTTTAACCCTACTCCAGTTTTCTTCATTGACTGAACGACATCATCCAAGGTATATCTGCTACCATAGCTCACATCACTGAAATGATGGAAAATAGTAAATAATTACCATGATTACAAGGTAAAGAAGTCCCTTCGCTAGCTGAGCTCTTCAAGAATGAAAGACAAGCGTGTAATCATGTTTAGTTAACATATGAGGAGAAGGGAGCAAAGACTTTTTAGAGTGAGGCATATCAACTGGAAGTGGACTTTTTACATTCTTAGGCAATGGCTGCCCAAATTTTTGGACAAGTCATCTGCTGCTACTATGTATTGTACAACTTAAGTTAGGCTCACTTTTTTTTAGTTTGGAACTTGTAGTGTGATAGGAGTCAGAGATAAAAACATCATTGCAAAAAAAAACTGCATTATGTTGGCAATGAAGCATTTGGCATTGTGGTGACTCAGTTTTGTGTTAGATTATTTTTTTGTTTTGAGATAAGTCTTACCTGATTGGAATTTCATCCCAGTCTACAGGCACCCCAGCAGCACTAACAAAAAAGAACCAGTGTGAGTGAGTGAATGAGAATGAATCATATACATATAGATGAAAATGAAATTCAGGTCAGACCACTTTATCATGATCATGAATAATAGCAGTGGTGAATTCAGATCCAGAGGACTAAGAAAAGAGAGGGATCTGGCCTCAAAAAGTATTCTTATCAGTCTTACAGGCTTCAGTTTGGCCTAAAAATAAGAAGGGGGCCTGGTACCTCCTCTAGATCTGCCAATGATTAGGGTTAGGAATAATTGAGAATTAATCAGGTTGAAACCATTTTAACTGGAATTTCACTTTGATCTACGACAAACACACTGTTATGTTAAATTTTGACATTGAGATAGCCTTGCACTTAAACAAGCCTACCTAAACACTCTCTTCACACTGTGACAAAGTTCTGGTCCAACGCCATCCCCTGGAATAAGGGTTACCATATAACGACCTTTTGACTGTGCCAGGGGCTCACTCTTTGAGGCTGATTCAACATTGGTGCTGTATTCTCGTGATTTTGTAAATGCAGCAGGCATCAACTGGAAGAAAGTTTGGAAAATAAGCCTTAATTGAACTAAAGCAACCTTTGACCTTTAATATGTTCATTATAAGTTTCCTTCACCCTTCCAAATGGGAAATACATTTACCGCCAGTTATAGTTATACTACACTTAACTAACGATGTATCTTTTTAAATTTGGGTTTACAAAAAGAAACTGCCCGATCTGAAGATAAGTTATGATGTTGACAAAAGAGCTTACTTTAAAAATGTACGCGTTTATGTTTCATACTGAGGCTTGTAAACAGGTCACAAACCTGTTTGACAATGAATATATCACTAATCTACCCTGGAAAAATATAAAACGAGAAGGAAAAAGATTAATAGAGTAACAATCTACCTGGAAACTTTGCTTCAGTAAAGCAATCCTTCCAAAAGACACCCTTCTTGCCGCTATGGACGTCGCCATGTTGATTTGTTGACGAAAAATTTCACTACGATTACATGACATAGCATTAAAACCGCTGGTGAAAATATCTTTCTGCTCGAAAAATTTGCGCGGGAACTCGCGGGAATTGCTTCTCAAGATGGCGGCCGTTCCCACCATAAAGAAGCTAGACGAGGCTGTTGTTAATCGCATTGCAGCTGGTGAAGTGATTCAAAGGCCGGCTAATGCACTGAAAGAAATGATCGAGAACTCGCTTGATGCAAAGGCTTCATCAATAACGGTAACAGTCAAATCTGGAGGTTTGAAACTTTTGCAGATTCAGGACAACGGCTGTGGCATTAGGAAAGAAGATATGGGGATCGTCTGCGAGCGTTTCACTACGAGCAAACTTACAAAATTTGAGGATTTAAGCTCCATTGCGACGTATGGTTTTCGTGGAGAAGCTCTGGCAAGCATTAGTCACGTTGCTCACGTAACTATCACTACAAGAACTGGAGAATCGAACTGTGCTTTCAAAGCGAGTTATTCGGATGGAAAACTAGTGCCTGCAAGACCTGGATTGTCTGCTGACCCTAAGCCTTGTGCTGGAAACAAAGGCACTCAGATAACTGTCGAAGATTTGTTTTACAATGTGTCGACTCGACGGAAAGCTCTTAAGAGTTCCGGTGAAGAGTTCGCGAAAATTGCTGATGTGGTGAGCAAGTATGCTATACACAACTCTGGAGTTGCGTTTACGTTGAAGAAGCAGGGAGAAAACATGGCGGATGTCAGAACCACCAATGGTGCTTCTATTTTAGATAACATTCGCACAATCTATGGAGCTTCAGTTGCAAGAGAGTTGTTAGAAGTTAGCTGCGACAACCAAAAGTATGCCTTCAAAATGCATGGCTACATTTCCAATGCTAATTATTCTGTCAAGAAGCTGCAGTTTTTGTTATTTATTAATCATCGTCTTGTTGACTCCTCTGCTTTAAGGAAAGCAATAGAAACATTATATGAAGCTTATATTCCAAAGAACAGCCATCCCTTTGTGTACATATCCCTGGAAATTGCACCAAGAAATGTTGACGTTAATGTTCACCCCACCAAACATGAGGTTCATTTTTTGCATGAAGATTCCATTATTGAGGCTATTCAGAAGGCCTTTGAAGAGAAGTTGTTAGGGGCAAATTCATCCAGAACTTACTACACTCAAACCCTTCTGCCTGGTGTCCCGGTGACTGATACTTCTACAGGTTGGTGATATTAATAGCAGGGTTCCCTTTGCATTTACCAGCTCAGATAAACAAACACAGTAGATTGTTAGTTTTACATCATCTGTACTGGTACATGCACAAGAACCCATGTAGATTAGTGAACAAGATTAAAGGTACTTGCTATTTGCTCACCCAACCCAAGCCACAAGCCCATGCCTCTCGCTATTAACATCGAGAATCAGTATTTGAAACTCCCCCATGTGTTTTTTCTTTGATGGAAAATACATTTAATTTAAATGATAAATACCCTCCCCTTCCCCACCTTGACTTTTATAGGCATTTAGATCCATAATTTCCATCATTTTAGTCAGAAATGTGATTGAATATACTCTCCATTGCATTGTTTTTTAAGTGGCAGACGATGGTGGACAATCTAATGGTGGAAAGTTATATGCACATCAAATGGTTCGAACAGACAGTAGAGAGCAGACTCTGCATGCCTTTCTTCCTCCTAAAAATCATGCTACAACCTCAAGTGTAACAAACAGGTCAGGTTAAAAGATTGCTCAAGATTACATTAGAACCTAAAATGTTTTTTTTCATAGTCACATGTTATTCGAAATAGCTTGCAAAAGCCCTCAGGGTGTTTGTCAGCTTCTTATTAATCTCTTGCATTGGTGTTTTTAGTGATTCTCAGTCTTCAAGAACTATCACTCAACATGAAGCCAATAATTCGGCTGATGGGGAACCAAACAGGTCTAAAACTCTTACTTCAACTGCTAATATTACTGATGAAAGCACACTTTCAGTGTCCAACTCAAGCAAATCTATGGATGCTGGTGAGAAGGACTTCTCTGACCAACCATCAGGTAACAGAAATTTATCATTTCCAGTCAATTTAAGTTAACATTTGATTGACCCACTTAATTTAGGGTACATTGTAGACTGAATAACTGATGGCTGAACATGTCCATTGACAGTCTGGGTGACTAACTGAATGACTGGAAAAGTGTGTGGATTACACCCTTATATACAGTGTTTTCTCCTCAATGTTCTTGATACATTTCCATTGGTACTGATAAGGATAGTTTTTCCAACAAGCAGCCTGTTTTTTACCATTTTTTGGTTGTTCAAATCCCACTTCAGGGAACAGCAACTTTGATTAAAAAATTATTGTTGTTTTTATTGGTTGATTAAGTGGTTGGTTCTACCTCTCCAGGTCCAAAAAAGCCAAGACTAGAGGAAAATGGTGACAGGATTGCAAAGGGCCAAAACAAGTTAACTTTCCACAGAGAAATTCGCCTTACCAGTGTCTTGAATCTACGTAAAGCCATTGACAGCAATGAACATCAAGGAATGAAAGAGCTGTTTGAAGACCATAAATTTGTGGGCTGCGTGAACAGGTCACTCGCTCTCGTCCAACACAGCACAAAGTTGTTCCTTGCGAATGTCACAACCCTTAGTAAAGAACTCTTCTACCAGGTTATCATGTTTAAGTTTGGCAACTTTGACTTTCTAAAGCTTTCAGAGCCAGCGCCAGTCTATGAGCTTGCCATGCTAGCTTTAGACTGTGAGGAGAGTGGATGGACGGAAGAGGATGGTCCTAAAGATGAGTTAGCGGCGTACATTGTCAATTTGCTGAAAGGAAAAGCAGCTATGTTGTTGGATTATTTTTCTTTGGAAATTGATAAAGAAGGTCATCTATTGACATTGCCGTTGCTGTTAGATGGTTACATACCAAATCTTAATGGTCTTCCTTTGTTTGTTCTTCGCCTTGCTACAGAGGTAAGCAGTATGGAATAGTGGAATGTCAGAACTTTTTGTGTTATTGGACCCAAAGCTTGAATACAGTCCCGTCTGGTAGTCCAGGACTAGGGGAGTATTGTTTGATCTCACTTGCCCAATAAGGGTCTATGCAAGTCATCCTCTAACTAAATCATTAACAAAAACAAGCAAGAAGTGACCCAAAGGACAAACTGGAATTCAAGTTTTTTGCAAGCCCTGTGAACTGGAAGCTTATTAGGAAATTCTGCGCTTTTTTAGTTTGTTTTTGGCTATCAATCGTTTTGCAATCTTGAACACAGGCTTAACACCTCTCTCCTCCTCAATGGCTTCTTTGTGTCGTAGGGAGGTTGGAGAGAGGGAAAAAAGTGCACTGGGGGTGATATATAGGATGTGAAGAGAGAGGAAGAGAGACCTCTGCACAATGTTCTGGCTTTCAAGAATGTCAGAGAAACAGAGAGGAAGTTTGTTGTACAAGCTGCAACTACACATTAATGTGGCTTGTTCCCCAGTATATGCTACATCAGGCTGAATGAATGGCCGCGTATCCTCCTCAGGGCGTGGCAGCATTCACGGCAGCTTGGTACAGAACATAACTTTGTGCTAATCTCTCAGCCTCATTTTTGGTTTATCTAAGCCTTTTGTTGATGCTAATAAATGCCATCAGCTGTTTCCTGTGGCATTAAAACCCTTTAAGCCCCGATATCCACATACAACCTCTCGGTACAGATCTCCATACATTTCCCTGAAAAACTTGTCGAGGGATTTTGTTTAAAGATCAAAGCATTTTTCACTGAGGTGATCACTTTATTAATTTTTATTACTTTTTGTCCTTATTATGTACTGATATTGGTTGGAGAAACTTGATGTTGATCACTCATGGGACCACTGCAGATGTTACAGTGCCATGTACCTCAATTATGATGTTTGGAGTTAATTTCATTTATTCTTTTTTCAGAACTGAATACTGCCAGTCAATAATTTGCTATAATTCATCTTGAGATAATTTTAATTTTTCCTGTAACATGTTTAGGTGGACTGGGATACTGAAGAGGGATGCTTCCGAACCTTTGCACAGGAGTGCAGCAGATTTTATGCATTTAAACCAGATCCTTTCCAACGTGATGAGAACTCCACCAAAGATGTTGACACAGAGGATCCCAATGCTGGAAAATCTTTGTCTTTCAACAAATCATGGCAATGGACCGTAGAACATATTTTATTTCCTGCTTTTCGCACAGGACTTATCCCTCCCAGCCGCTTTTCTGAGGATGGTACTCTCCTTCAAATAGCAAATTTGCCAGACTTGTACAAAGTTTTTGAAAGGTGCTAAAATTTCTTGATTTAAGCACCTATTTTTTTTCAGTCTGAGATCGTTGCAGTAGAACAATGTAAGTTTCTGTTGCTCGGCATAGGCACTGCAGGAGCCAAATGAATCATAGTAGTGCAGAAAGAGAAAAAGTAGAAAAAACTAGGAAGCATTGCTTGCAAAGGGAAGTTGTGTAGAATGTATGCAGTAATATAAGGCTAGACTGAAGACAGACTGTCAAACTACAAGTCTTAGGGTGCTTTAAAACTGGCATACATGAAATGGCAACATGAGCATTTATTTTTCTACACAAAAGGCGTATTAGTTTAATGTTGCACTTTCGGAAAATAGCTTCAAGGAAAACTCAGTGCCTTTAAATCACCCCTATTAAATTTAGGCTTAAAGTCTTGCTTCCTATCCTGGGTTGCATAACTTCAGCCAAAGAACTATGAAGTGCCACTAAAACAATTTTTTAAATATCACATTACAAGATATTTTGAAATCCTTTGTTTTAAAACTGGTTTCACTTATAAAAAGGGAAGCTTATACAAATACTACTTTCTTGTTACCTAAAAATCCTGCATATATATTATCCACTTTGTGAATAGCTATGTTATATTTAGGTTATCATAAAACCAGTTAATCTTGTTTACAGTCTGTTAATAACCCCCTGACACCAAATACTTCAGTTACAGCAGCCATGTGTTTTATAATAATTATTAATGTTATAACTACTTAGTAAAAACAGCATAATCTCCCTGAGACATATGATAAGTTTAACAAAATTAATAAATATCAAACCAACTCTGCTGAAAATTATTAAATATTATTAGGTTCTCTGGTTTTCCACTTTTTTAGTGAGGAGTTCTCAATAGTTTTGTGGATCGTTGGCAGTTTGTTAGCTCACTAATGGCGTCATCATCATCATCATCATCCTTCAACCACTGGAGTGGTCGAGACATTCATGGAGATCTCCTCCCAAACACCACGATCTCTGAACTCAGGTCGCTCATATCAAGTTCTGAATCCCTAGCAATAACTTTGGGGATTAATGGCATACTGTTAGCCAAAAGTTCATGGACAGCCAGTCACCTTTTTTGGAGCTGTTTAAATACTACCAATACTATGTTCATGTTTTCTTAAAGAGCTACACTAACCAAGAAAATTATTTCATATTATACGAAACCTCTAACTTACTATAAATAACACAGTAATTTGCAATAAATAAATCAAGAACTTCTCATTAATCTTATCTGCGACTACCTTCTTTTTACAGTCTGTTAAAGTTTAAAAACATACATGTACATGCCTACTCACAGTATCAAAGCTGAACTGATATTGATCAGATTCAAACTTAAGTTTAGAGTTAACCATGACTTTGTCATCTAATATAACATGACTCCATCTACATGAGTTATTTCATGCTTTTTTGTTTTGAAATAATGTGTGCAGTGAACATTCTTCAATAAAATGATGAGTGGACAGAGTAACAACACTCCAGCGGCACCTAACAAGATCCAAAATGAATATCCAAGCTGAGCCTTGTCAGTTGAAGAGAAGCCTCGCTGCTGATCTTGTGGTTGTAAGACATTCTTTTTGAGTTGGATCTCAAACAAGGCAGCAAACAAACATGCAGAAATGATCACAAAGAAAACTGCAAGTAGAGCAACAATATGAAGAACTGATGAGTGGGCATATAGGTCTTAAAGATGTTGAAAAATCATTTTTTCTCCAAACCTGAGCATATTGTTGGAAACCCAGATGTCTGGTTCTCTAAAGCCATCTAGGGTGAATAGTTCCCAATTCATTATTTGCCCTGCCCTGCAGCTCACACAACAATAAATTAAAGGTTAACTTATTTTTTCAGTACTTACAAGCTATTCCACAACAAACATATATCCCAGTGGAACCACAAATGGTTAAATCTGGCTTGGTAAACTCATTATAACAGGTAAGTCCAATCAATATGGCGATGACAGCCAAACCAAGAATGCAGAATCCTACAGTTGCCCAAACAACATCATCATTGGCCACACCCTCAAATTCATCCTTGACTGCAACAGATGAAATTGCAAAGTATTAGTAGAGTGAGCTTTAAAAGGCTAAAATGCTTATCAGTTATATGCAACAAACAGAAACTGTGTGACAGAATAATGAACGTGTTTCCAAAATTTAGAAACGGGTAGCACAGGACTCTTCCTGTTATGTCTTCAAACTTGGTGACATAAAGCACCATGGCCCTGGCCAAGAATGAGTGCTGGTAATGACGTTCTGTTAGGTTTAATTCCGACATACAAAATGGCCTCAAAAACAGTGACATAAGAACACAGAAATGGTGACAAATGACACAAAGAGGGGTTGAAATTGTGACAGCAACAGAGAGAAGTGCAAATACAAAAGTAAAATTAATACCAATGGTCACATGGCTTGCTCCTCAAAACTCGAAACGACAGGCTTTGAAATTCAGACTAGGGACATACGTCTGGGGCGTAGCCAGCCCATAGACCTGGAGGCCCCGGGCCTACAAATTTTTGGTTTGATCACTCTCTTGCTTGTAATAAATTATGGGTTGTTGGGGTGAGCTAAAAAGTATACAAGCTCAAAGTGTTGGTGAGATCAGTTCGTACTATTCATGCATGCAATTTTCAGGATATGTGGAAATGAAAGTCAGTTAGGCCTACAACAGTAAGCTGGCTATGCCCCTGTGCATAGTCCCCCTAAGAGGGCCTAGTGTGTGTTTGTTCAATCTATTTATTTCTGCATCAACAACAAAAGCAAATACATTTATAAAATAGTTGACACAATTGGCATTTGAGCTTGTAGATTTCCCAACATCATGGGAGTTGTTAGGAGCATACACATGTTGAGTCAGTGCCAAACAATTAAGTTATCAGTAGCGACGGAAATTAATTACAGCAGGTGGGTGAATGTGATATTCAGTAATGATGAATTCATCATAAGTCAGTTGGAAAGACTCGACAACATCTTTTAGAACATCAAAGTGTCTATTTTTTGTTTTATTTTTAAGAATATATGTCATAAGACTATTTTTTACTTGACTCTTTTTCAAAGACCATAAAAATGTTAGTGGCTGTCAAAATATTAAAACCTTGAAATGAAAGCCCTGTTGGCGCTTGGCGCTGAACTTCATCTTTCACAGTATGGAGGCTGGAATCAGTTACAAAATCAGTCAGCTTATCAAAAAATACGTGTAGCTAAAAATAAGTGTCTGTCCCTTTGTAAAAATTGTGGTATTTCTTGAAATGGGTTACGTCTGTATGTAGACAACTAATAATATTCACGTTTTGCTACTTTTTTAATACCTGAGTAGTGATGTTCAGCCCACTAAATTCAGGAATAAACATTTTGCTTAATAGCAAAGAAAATGACAAAAAACTGGGAAAAAAATGTTGTCACAATGTCCTCAACTGAAAGTGAGCGAATGTTAACAGTATTTTAATCTCAGGACAAACTACATTTTGGAGAACAAAAATTATTCTGTTTTTACCTGCGAAGTCCCTTTCTCTTGCTCCAAGTCCAAAATCCTGTTTGCTCACTCCATTGAACATTCCGAAATGTTTAGAACCTCCCTTCTGTGTCGAATTCCCGACTTGGCGTTCAAGATCGGCCATAACCCAGTATTCTGAAAGAAGGGCAGCTACAATCATTACAAACGCTATAAAAGCGAACACAGCGGTCACAATCCCAGTTCCACGTCGTTTGAAAAGATTGGCCATTCTTTTACACGGAATTATTAGAACATGCTTTGGAGAATCCTTTGCTAAATAATTCCCAGAGTATTTTGTTTTAGTGTCTACATCACCGACATAGTTAGATCGATCGCTTTTGTTTACGGTTGCTGCACACGTCCACGTGCAAAAGAGCTGCAAAATAAGCCAATCGCGTGCGTTTTATTTTGTCAAAATCGAACAGATGCCAGGACGACCCGTCGAGTCCCGCGGGTCAAGTTTGGGGTCAGAGAATGGAGAGAAAAAAATGTAGAAAAGATACGGGGTACCCTGCTAGCAGAGTCGCTTCGATCTTTCCTAGGAAGATCGAAGGAGACTCTGTTCGCAGGGTAGAGAGGGGGAAGAGTCCGTGGGTTAATACAGGGAGATAATTTGCAGGAAAAGTTTACGATGACGCACAAACAATGGAACACTTTTTCTTACAAGGGGAAAAAAAGTCATAGAAAGAGGCCTTATACCTTAACCGGGGAGTACTCCCAGGAATACGTAGTGGGGGGTGTGTCGTTTTCAGATCAGACCTTACGCGGTTTACCAACCCATTTATACCAAGTCCAAGAGCAGTAAACGTACTGAATGTTGACATTGAACGTTATTCATTTGGAGGTAAAAAGACAAAATTAATATGTTTATACACATTCGTGTTTCCCTTTGAGAAAGTACCCGACTGCGATTTCAGACCGTCTACTCTACACTGCGAACGACCGTCCTTCTTCCCTTGGAGCCTCGCGCGGGCGATCAAAAAAGGTAAAATTGTGCAAATCAATAAAAATTGACACGTTTTCTCACTCCATTCTTCTCCCTGGCGCCCACACAAGTCAGAGCCTTCTCGCAGGCTAAAATACGGTAAACGAATACTGAGATCAAATGCAACAGTTCTTACACTAATTTCAAACCGCATCGCACTGGAGACCAAGAAATTTTCAAAGGAATTAGAACGATATATTTTTCCAGTGCTTGTTCTATTTGCTTCCTTCTGAAGGTATTATTAAGCTTGTTTATTCGTACTTTCAACATGTAAAAAATGATGGTTCTAATCCACCGAGTCCAAGCAACATGAAAGAATACCAGTGAATTCGCCCCCTACCACAAGTACAGGCCGCCCAAACTCAAGTTACACACAAAAGGTCAGGCGTCACCTTTGGTATGTAAATTACTTTGCACCCTTTCCTCGTAACCCGAGTTTGGGCTGCCTGTGCCCTTACTTCTCGAGTTAGCTCCCCTTCTTTCCTAGGTTCAGGTTCATTTATTTCACCCTATTTACAGAGAATAACAAAGAAGGAAAATGTAGTTATAATAAATGATTACAGAATAAAACTGAACTAAAGTACGTGTTATAAGACATGTGTGATGGTCAAAGTAGCAAAAGCTTTCTCGTTGACCACCACCTACTATTAAATAAAACGAGGAAATGACACTGAACTTTACACATTGTAGATAATGTTTGTAGAGCCTAGGACTAATGTACAGGACAAAATTACATGTATATAAAGGTACTTTAGAGAAATATTGAACCAAAAGACAAATCAAGACAAACCAAACTAGCCAAAAAAAAAAGAAAAGAAAAAAAAAGCCAAAAGAAAAGAAATCAACAACATCAACAGCGGCGACAGAAAAGACAAAATTAGTACAAGCAGACAATCATTATTACTTTCAAGACTATTGTTATTATTAGATAGTTAGGTATACATCTCAGTGATTATTAAACAGGACCAATGTTATTTGATTGACAGGAGATCAGGTGGGCCTTTACCCTGGGTACCAGAGGTTTTTTCTCGCGTGTGTCGGGGAGCTTCGTTTCGTCGGCCGCAGGCCGACACGTGTTCGGCCAAAGGGTGAAGACACGTGCGGCGAAGCGGCGAGAAAAAGCTTAAGGGCCTGTTTACATGGAGTGGGGAGCCCCGGTCTAGTGTGGTTGATTTCTTTTGTTTTCACGCTCTGGGACACAAAACAAAAGAAACCTACCCCACTAGACCGGGGTCCCCCACTCCATGTAAACAGGGTCTAAGACTTGACCGAAACCGGAAACCGCGCATGAAAAGCCTCTGGCACCCAGGGTAGTGGGCCTTATAAAGTTTCTTAAACTTGTTAATTTTTTTGGCTTGTTTTAGTGCCAAGGGGACAGTTTCCCACATGACAGAAGCAGAGTACTTGAAAGTAAATTTACCTATGTTAGTTCTAACTTTTGGTCGGTAGAAATTAAGCTTCGCGGAATTTCTTGCGTAATATGAGTGAACAGTGGTTGTAAATTATGGAAGACTGCTGGAACAGTTTATGGTTGCTGTATAATTTAAATGCCAATGAGCAGATTTGAATTTAACAACATATTCAAATAATTTGGTAGTATGGGATAGAGGGCGCTTGTTTGTTTGCCAAAAAAATACTGCGAACACATTTGTTTTGCGCAGTACAGATCTTATTTAAATTAGTCTAATAAGTGTTGCCCCAACACATTGCTCCGTAATTACGATAGGGGTAAATAAGTGCATGATACAGTTGCCTTAGCATCTTTAAATTCAGGTAATTCCGTAGTTGATAGAGGATTCCTATTAGAAGAATATGCCTATAATGGTTTTGTATTCGTGAATAACCAATCGATCATCTCCTCCTACGAGTGAGAATTTTCCAAATTTAGGCTTTCCCCTTTATCGTCCATGCAAGCACTACAATTTCGAAAAGGTGACCAAGGGACCGTGGGAGGGCATTGTTTTTGCAGCCCTCGCGTAGGCTAACTACCTCATAGAATACTGTATTTAGATAATCATTCGGTGTAGATACAGAGCCAATAACTCCACGCAAAACTTCTTTTGTGGTTAGTTCCAAATCGACTTACGAGTCTGTTCGCCATACGACCTGAAATGACCCGTCCATTCCCCACAATAGTCGGCCCCAACAACTTTAAACGTGCATCATGAACATTTCTTAGCCGTCGTTGCGCGACCAAAACGTGAAAGTACCTAATTTCACGTTTTGTCGAGGACTAGACTGCGAGCAGTCTCTCTTTTTCTTCAGATCATGGATAATAGAAAGACTTTCCATAATCCATGCTCAGATTTCGTAAGGGGAGTGCACGCGCGCGCGCGCGCAAAAAAAAAAAAAAAAAAAAAACGTTTGACGAATTAAGGTGGCTGAACACAGTTTTGCGGGCGGTCAGCGGTAACTCGCGTGACCGCGCGTTTTTAATTAGACAAACAAACATGGTTTGTGATATTTGGCAGAATTTTTACTTTTATCGTATTTTAGATAATGAAAACTTTAAAATGGAGGTTGAACAGACGAATTTCGTGACACATTTAATAATTACGATACAATTATATTATTGATTATCTAAAAGTCCGTTTGTTAAAATTTGATCAAATAAGTTTCAAATGGTAATGATTAATTACAGTAAGCTGTGTGCAAGATTATAGGAAAATCTAATGAGCGAATTTTATGTAAACTGAACAAAAGTGAAATTTTAAGGTTGTATTCAATCGTTCATGTTGCCATGGAAACTACGAAAACGTCAAATTTTACCTGTCAATCAAAATCTTTCATTAGTATATTTTCCACCTGCCAAGTTTCAGCTTGTGAGCTGCAACCTTTCTCTTGCCGTGATTTGGCAAATGACATACACTCACAAACTGCCAAAACTGTGTTCAGCCACCTTAAACAAGATGGAATAAGCGCGATAAAGTTTGACTGAGGCAGCGCGAATTCACTTTTTTTTTAAGTAACGTATTTGTAGCGGTCGCCGTCGTTGATGCTTAGGCTCCCTATAATATACCAACTTTTGCGAGGACAACGGTAAGTTGTCCCAGGCGACCTGATGTAAACTTTTGATAATCCAAGGACTGAGAGCAAATACAGTAGCAAATGATGAAGAAATTAAAAGGGTGCCTGTTCGATACCTTCACAGTGAAAGTAAACATATATTATTTTGTTTATTTGAAATCCTGATAATTCTACTGTTACATCGACGATCGCTCCTTTTGGCTTCGATTCTTGGAGTTGTTCGTTTAGAAAACTGATTTCCATGGAAACGCATAAGAAACAAGCCTTTATATTAACAGACCGGGGTTTTTTCTGTCATTCGTAATCAGCTACTGTCATCTTGTAGAGCTGCCAAGAAGATACCTGATACAAAGAAAAGTAGTGAAGACCAAAAATGAGAAGAAAGAACTGTATTCGCGGCTAGGAACTCAACGTAATCGATCTAAAAAAAACCTGATAACCACATCGCTTTTTCCTATGCCATGTCACCATTATTCAAGCTGCTACCAAACATCTGTAACATCTTCAAGTGTCCACCGGTATTATCCGCGCGCATTTCCGTATAAAGCGGATACTCAAAATATACGTCGCGGATTGCCTAGTCCCCGGGCGGCGTCTTCCCAGAGTGAATTTCGGTGACGTATCCGATACGAACAGCCGGGAACTCGCTCGGAGACGAGGACGACTACGAGTACGAGATTTTCCCAGTTGGTAGTGCTCACGCGTAAACCAGCGTCATTTTGGCTGGAAAACGTGATAGCAGTCGTCATTCTTCTACTAGTTTTAGCGAGAATGTCGTACTGGCGGGAACAAGTTATCAAATTTTAGAAGTTTAATCATTTTGCGACCAGGAAAGCGCTAAACCTTCTCCAATAAATATAACCTCACTAATTTTTCAGGTGAAAAAGTACAATAACAGATAACAGTTTTACTTTTCTGGTGAAAAAAGTACAATGAAGAATTCGGCGTGTCCATCTTTTGACAATACGCGAAAAAACTTTAAATCAAATCTCGTACTCGTAGTCGTTCTCGTCCGCAAATCTAAAGCTCTCTAATAACCAGGAGCAGAGACCAAGAGTTTGGTCTGGCTTACCATTCATTTCTGCATTTCACTGCTTCTTTTCTCACCAGCCTCTTTTTATCGTCAACTGACTCGGCCAAAGCTCTACAAACTTTCGTTTTATAAGGATAAACCTGCGGGAAATGACAAAATCGAAAAAAGCGGGTATCGCAACTGAAAAAAAATCAAACAGAAACCAGAAAAAGTAACAACAAAGCAAAAAAAAAATATCCAAGGAAATGTACCGCATGATGGGGTAAAGTGGTCATCGCTCCAAGGCACTTTAAAGCTTCCATCCTGATTTTCTAAAGAAATAAAGAATTAATACCAAAACACTCTTTTGAAATTCCTTGACTTTCCAGGACTTTCATTTTTCTAAGAACCTTTTCAAGTACTCCATAACCTTAGATTTAGCTGCCACTTTCGAAAAAGGGTATTTTTTTGACCTAACTCAGTTCAAAAGACACAAAAATGCCTTTGTAGATCGAAAAAAAACTTCCGGATAGTCGAACTTAAATTTTCCATAACTTTCCAAGACCGATAATTAAATTCCATGACTTTTCAGGCCAGGAAAATGAAATTCTTGAACTTCATGACTTTTCAGGTTTTCCAAGTTTAGATAAAAGCCTTCGGCAAAGTGAAAATGGGTTAGAACTTAACTTAGAACGAGGTTTTGCTAAACACGGGCTAAACTCTAGCCTGCGTAGCAGCGTTTTCGTTTAGTTTCGGAGCAAAGAAAGACCTCCCCGCTCTTTTACTCGCCCCATTTTTTCGTGCAGTCTTTGATTCACGTTCCTCGTTCTTTGCTCCGAAACCGCACGGAAATGCTTGCTACACATGCTAGCCAAACTCCGTTTAATGACAGGCCCTTGATGTTTTCATGCGTCTCCGCAAGTCTAAATAAACAAGATCTAAATGAAGTTTTGTAAGAAAGCAATGTATGATCCGACTCGTGGTACAAATTTCGATTCGTTACCATGTTATAGTAAGGTATCCCGCCCCCTGTCGTGCCGCTTACCATTGAAAGCTGAAACTTGGATAGCCCAAGAAACATGGGAACTAATGAAGTCACGTGACGGGTAACAATCTCTGGTGCGTCCAGAACAAGCGAGTACATTGTTTGTAATGTGGACTGTTGTAGGGTCTGTTCTTCACACGATAAAGACTGTATCAACAAAGGCATCAACTGAGGAAAGATAAAAATAACAAAAAAAGAGTTAATGCAGACCGCGAGCAGTCTCACTTTTTCTTCATATTTAGTGAGGGGGAGACGGGAAAGACGAAGGGCGGCAGCCCGAGACGAAAAAAAAGCATCTCCTCTCGCGTCTTCAGTCACTCGCGTGGTCATTTTCGTGACTCGCGCGTTTCGTTCAACGGACTAAGAAAAAGAGAGTTTGCTCGTAGCCTACAGTTTATGCCAGATGAACAGAAGGGCATTTTGTATGCGCATGCGTCAATAGGGGCTGTTGAAGTGCCACAGAGGCACTTTCTGTGAATTGTTTACGTTCAGTACCAGCATTTTCAGGCTGTTTTCTGGAGCTGAATGACGTACATTGGATGCTACGTTCCACAAACATGTTATTTAAGGTATCGAGGTATTTCTACGATGAAAGTGAGTTTATTGTAGACTCGCTGTAGCCCTTGAGAGGACAGTCTTTCCTTTCGTAAAACAGTGCATCGAAGACAAGATGGCGGCTGAATGTTCTTACCACCTAACATTTGGCGCACATTTTTTGAGCAGGAGGAAAAGGTCAGTATGACAGTTTTTCGTTAAACAATTCTCCTATAGATACTTAATTCTTCTCATTAGTATAACTCTAAAATCGAACTTAATCATTTCAGGAATACAGCGGTTAATTAAGTGTCCATTCTGCCGTGAAACTGTTTTTCGCCCTTTCTCTGGCTTGTTTATCTCGAAATCTTGCCTTTCTCCCCAAATTAAGTTAATGATTAATGAAACTAAGAATACTTCCGCAAATGAATGGCGCTTTGATGAAGGCTGTGAAAAATCGCCTTCTGCAGTAATTTTAGCTTTCTTCTCCGGTACGTCTTCGTTAAGAAATAAAATACACGCACTTCAACTATAAATTTAAATCAATACAATGATGCCAGTAAGATTGTGGTCTGAAAATAAGAATATTCTATCATTTAGTTATACGAAGAAAAAAAAATTACGCCAATCGGTTTGAATTCTGATTTTTTCCACCTTATTTTGATGGTACACTGTTTGTTTACATTTATTATGCAAATAAATATAACATTTTGGCGTTTTAAAGAAAATCTAGCCTAACTCCCCAACCCCAAAATAGCACGAAATGAAACGTTATCAATACACCTTTTGAATAAATCCTGGTTTCTGTTGCAAAAAAATCGCATTTATTTCTAAATGATACTATTTTGTGGATACTACATTTGTTGATATGCTAATTTGTGAGACATTTCATTCACGAAGGATGTTGACTGAGACCAGCTTCTCCTCTGTAATGAACCACATTCTTGTTTAATGCATCAGTTTCTGTTTGATAATTCTTCCATGATGTACAACTGACATAAGGGGTTCATCTGGATACAGTAAAAAGCTCTCAACAGAAACATTAATAATAGACAAATTCATCCATCCATTTGTGTCATGTTTGTTGTCACATCCCAGCTCATTTGGGTCGTTTAGCAGAAGTGTTTATTTTTTGAGGAAACAGCATTATATGCACCCTTTAACAAACTTCCTGTCTTACTTTAAACAGGCTTTGAAGGTGAACAACATCGTCAGTTAGATTTATGGAGTGATGGCCATTCTCTGTTTTGAATGGATCACTACTGTCATCAAATATAAATTAATAACAAGAAATCGATTGTGGAACACAGGAGCTGTTACTCAAGAGTCGCTTCAAAATAGTAGCTTAGGAAAATCTCTGTATCTTTTAGAGTTAAAGAAAAATAAAAGTACTTTTCGTTTTTTCGAAGTATGTGCATTCGTTTTGTCTGCAACTGAGCTTATGAAATGCTAAAGTGATTATGTACTACATAATCACCTATAATTGTTGCTGTCTCAAACTCAATCCATTCTTCATTTCCTATAGAATATTTTTTATAAATTTTTCAGCGAAAACTTTCGAAAAAGTGTAAAAACCCCATAGATTTCATGTTTTGTGGCATATATAAGCGCGTGTCTCTGCGATCAGTTTAACATGAGACATCGCGCGAATAAATAAACCTCGCGTGGTAATATTTTTATTTTTTTATTTTTTCGCTTTTTGTCTTAATTAAGCAGCTGAACATTGCTACGATGCATTTCCTCCCTGATAAGTAAAACCACGAGTTCGGAAATCAAACCATAGAAATGCATTGCTTTGCAGTGAAAATCAGACTTATACAGGAACATGACTTTTTGGCGTGGAGTCTTGAAAGTCTTTAAAAGGCCAAGAAAACCTGCTGCTGAAAAATCTAAAAGTGAAAACCCGCGTAGAAAACGTCCGATTGTAGGAAAGTACGGTATTCAAAGCACCAACGAAATGGCTTTTAAAAGGCCTGCAACTTTACGCGCGAGTTTTCGATTTCCCGCCATTAGATTTGATGCGTCCACGCTATTGTTGTTCAGCGGATTCACGCATGCGCATGCAAAATGCCCTCCTGTTTGCCAGATGTGAAACATTTTTCCACTGGCGTCATAGATTTTGTAATGTTCCGGCTCAGAGAGTTTTGGCGGGAAACACTTTTATTCTTAAATGTCATATGACCTCGAAGTAACCAATGAGAGATCGCGCAATTGGGAAACAAACAAATACTCACATTGGGCACCTCTGAGAGAAGAACTTGTTTAGGAATCCATTGCAGCAAATGAGACAGCGCGCACAAGTAATGGTGCTTGAATTCTGGAAACAAATTTAAACGAAAACAGCAAAAATTGATGTCCTCTACCTTCTTCATCCGTGTTTTATTTTTTTGTTTCTTTTCGTTGACAATGCTTCACGCCCGACTTAAAGGGTGGTTGTTTTGCTCAAATAAACCTATCGAGTTTTAGACGCTCCCGTTGCCGTCGTAGTTTCGTAAGGTTCCCTTTGGCGCCGACAAAACTAGCTAGTTTCAGATTTTAAACACTAAATAGTAAAATTTCAAAACCGTTTACAAATGAACAGTATATTTTTTAACTCTTTGCAGAAATACCTTTAGTCTGACCTTGGTAAATTCGAGGTTCTTCAGTACCGTCCACTTTACAACGGCGAGAAAGAATACTAATTATCTACACTGATAGTCATAGCCTGCAAATCTGGAGTGAATGCTTACAAGATCACAGAAAACACATCCTTTTAAAAGAACATATTGTGAACACAGAACACTCGAAGCATTTGTTTCTCGAACATTATTTTATACAACTCACCAGTATCCGCTGAGTGAAACCCTTGAATTAATTTTGGAGCAGTTTCCATGAAAAGCCGCTGACGGTACATCATCTACCAGAAACAGTTCAAACAAGTTCGTTAAAAAAGCAAAAAAAAACTGAAAAAACCTGATTTCATACTACCATCTTTGTAGCCTGTACACAGACGATGTTTCATTTCTCTGTTCGTTCTTCGTTCTTTTCTAAGACATTGGCGAGCACGCGAGCGAAGCAAGATGCACCCACCCCTATCCCTTTATGCTGGCGGTCAATAAATCCCCTGGGGTTTTTATTGCTCGACGTATTTTGAAGAAAAAATAGAGGATATGTGATCAGGCTACCATATTTGCAAGATAATAACTATTTCGGTTCAGCCTGAACATCCCAGGTAAAAAAAGTAAATTGTAACGTCAATGAAATAAGCATAAACTGTGAAAGCTGCAACAATTAATCACAAAAACTAAAAATCAGGACTTCAACGCTCTACTAACAGAGCTATGAAGTTAATGACGCTGGAAACAGAGTTTTGCAGCTCGCATCTTCGTGACTGCTTGTTAAAGAAATGAAATTCAGTGGCCCGTTGCAGCTCGCAGACACGTGACCTGCTTAGCAGATGGCATTCAAATTACCATAAAATCGCTATTCTAAGAGTTTTGAACCTAAAAAATTCGCAGACCAACTATTTGGTTTACGCTCTTGTAGATTAGAGATTGTATTTTGTATTTAGGAAACTCCGGTAACCACTGGCGTCACTTGAACAAATACGCAGCCTTCCCCAGAAACTACTATACTCGATGAACGGTATCCAAAAATGTTCATTATCTCAGATTATTAGTGGTTTTATTAATCGCCAATGTTTTTATTTTACATACAAAGCACTTATCATCCTTACCCTGTAGTTAACATGCATCTTTACATTCATAACTTCTTCATAATCCGCCATGATGACATAAAAACCATCCGCAGCAAGGCGGCCGACATCTTTATCTATCAATAAACTCAAAACCTAAAATAAGAAATAGGAACAGTAATATTCAGGACTCATTAAATTCTACCAACTTATACAAACTCAGCTTTCAAAGAAAGACGTTTCGTCGAGTTTTTTCTTAAGTTAAACAAACTTTTAAGGCTGGTTACACTACAGAAAGTAAAGAAGAGTAGTTATAATAGCCGTTAAAATTAAAGGCGAAAACAACAGTGCTGCAGTTTGTGTTTTTGGGACCATGTACAATCCTGTTTTTTTTTTTTTTGCTGCTGTTGTTGTTTGCAAATTGTGACTGAATAAATTGATAACGCGTTTCTGTTGGTCAGTTAGTTAAAGAAAAGGAAAAAAAACGTTTCCCGAAATACATGACTCTAACTTACCTTTTCAATAAACTGAGGGGCTAATGGATGAGAACGAACCACCACAGCTTTGGTCAACTGCAAGAAAATGGAAAAAAAATTAGTGCACTTAACTGCCAAAACAAAACGTTTTAGCTCAGTTTTCCTACGACATCTCTCGAAACGCGCGTGGAGTAAGCCGGTTGAGTTGCATGTCATGAGTCCATGTTGGTAGGGTGAAACGGGCCACTAGAGGGCGTGACGCCTGACGGGTGGACAGAACTTAGGCAGTATAAGGCAGTATCAGCAGAAACCACGAAGTTTACCAAATAATGGGCCTCTCAGCAACAGCTATTGTGATACACACCGATGGGGAAGGTACACATGAGATTATCGCTCAGCATAAAATTCCAGTTGTAGTGTCATTTAATACCCTCTGGCTCCTTTACCGGTCCTCCCAAGAGAAAAAACATCCTTGTTATTTGAGAATTCACAATATTTGTGCTTTCGCATCAAACTAAAAACTAGAAAAAACCGAATCTACGCTAAACTTCGACGCGAAGCTCAAAATTTTGAGACCGAGCCGTAAAAACTGAACTCGCGTGCCACCGAGAGAAAGAAAAATATTATCATAATTATAAACGGTGGGAAAAGGCACGACAGCTATCATGATGTTAAAAATTCAGCTACAACTAAAGAAACAACAACAAAGACAACAAAAAAGCATCATACCCAAAGCCAGGTTATTGTCGCTCGTTTTTTTGAACTTTCTTTATCGCTTATCTGCCATATTCTGTTAATTAGGTTATTTAGTATTGTGGTCAACTGATCACCTGTAATAACAATGAAATAATCATGCTTCAAAATTAAATTATTTATAAAATGGCAATGCATGAAGCCCTCCAGGGGGTGACAAAAGTGCGTCTGTCGCGTTATTGTATTTTCATCGAAGGATCCAAGTTGGAAAGCACAGTCTTTCACTATTTTAACGATAATTTCATTTTAGCCAAGTATTGGACTTGCTTCTCCGAGCCCCGGGCTGAAAATGTAAGTAGGAGTATCAGTAAAAAAGGGAACAACAAACAGAATTGTTCAAGGAGTTTTGAAAAAAAGAAGCTAATTTGGACTCTACTTATAGAAATGTTTTTAAGTAGCAATAGAGCTCCTTAAAAGGAGCGAAAAATTGTGAAAATTTACCCCTAGAGAAACCTCAGCACGCCCTGGATTGGTAACTCTGGGATCATATGGGTAATTCAAAAGAACCAGAAAGATGTAATGTTCAAGGCGTCAAGAACTCTGGCAAACGCAAAAAAAATACGACGATGGAGATTGAACACTTGACAGTGACTGGTCGATGGTTTCTATGGCAACCACTGCTCGCATTGGAAACCCACTACTTCTAATGTAAAGGGACAACAAATGACAATCTGAATTTTGATATTAGGGTTTAAAGGGTTAAGCACCCGTTTTTGATACTGCGTTGTATGGAATTGTGAACGTTTCCAATGCGAGCAATGGTTGCCATGGAAACCTTTACAATTCCATACAATCCAGTACCAAAAACGGGTGCTTAACCCTTTAAACCTAATATCAAAATTCAAATTCTCATTTGTTGTCCCTATACATTTCCTGTAGAAGTAGTGAGGAGAAGTTGTTGAAGTATCAATAAGATTCATTTTCTGTGATCATGTCCTTGCTACTCCTGACCGCTCTGTTTTATAAATCACTGATATTACGAGGAGAAATTTGATGCCGATCACTCTTGAGGATTAAGTGTTTAGAATATCGAGCGTGACAGAAAGATGCTAAAATTTAACGTATGGACACTTACCATCAGGTAACTTGTTAATTATTCCAGCTAAACACTGGGCTCCACTCTCCACCGACCTCTCATGGTCACAATGGCAAGCTAAGTGTTGAAGTCTGGGAACTAGATCTGCATGGCGTGGAATTGTAACCTGACAAAAATCACACAGATTAGCTGAAACTGATACTATTATCCGACTTGAAAAAAACAAACAGAGAAAGAAGTTCGCTTCAATATAATTAATTAAAGCAAACAAATGTCTGCATGTTCTTAGGACCTTAAGGAAAGCAGAAATAGGTCTTTCCTTCACTTCCCTATTTTTGCCTAATTTTATTTACGTTATACCCGTTTATGGGGCGTCTGAATCTGATTTTAAAAATATCCAGAATTTTTTGGATAGATGTCATAACGTCATAAGCGCCGTTTTACTTCTGACCCGCGTGGCAGGCGTTAAAAGGAGAAAGGAAATAGGAATTCGGGTGCGCGAGACCGCGCAGGGCACGCGAGGAGGGGGAAAAGGGCAGGTTCCATATTTCCCCCTCATGGCGCGCCCCTTGCCCTCGCACGCTTTCCTTTTTCTAACGCCTGGCACTTATCCTGTTTAAATTTCCATCTTAGAGAAAGAAGGTAAAATCTTTAAGAAGGTAATCTCGATAGATAATCACCCGCTCGCTCCATACATTCCTTCAAAAAAAGGACTGTTTTTACGATCTCCGAAAAAAAAATGTGTCCGTCCTAAAGTTAATACTGAGCGTTTCATGTCTGCCTTAGTTTGTAAATAGATAAATATTTGAACATGATTTAAGTACACTGCTAAACATTATCAACAAGATTGAGAAAAAAGGCAACAAGTCTACCTCACGTCTTGCAGAGCATACAGTGGCTGTGAGAAGTGACAAAAGCTGGGTTTGTTGTAGAGGCGCTGACAACTAACATACAAAAAAAGAAACAAACAAACATTAGCAAAAGAAAATACAGTAGAACCCCTGTAACTCGAACTCTCAAGAGAAACGAAAAACAGTTCAAGTTAGCGAGGGTTCGAGTTATCGAGGTCGATTGAAAAATCCACTTTGCCATGCTAAAAATTGATAGTTTCTGATTTCTCAGCACTTTTGTGTATGGTGAAGTGCAAATTTACTTATTTCATCAGAAACGGTAACATGATTGGGCATTTTATGATAAAACGCGATCTGTTCGTTTCACCAATTAAAATCACATTGCCTTTAGTGACCAGTGTCAGTTTTGGGCTTTCACCGTTACACAACAAGATGAGCTAATGGCATGGCATCTGAGTAGAGTTAAAAGAACAAGAATTCGAGTTATCGAGTTAAATTTCAGCGACTTTTTAATCAAGCGAAACGAATTTTAGTTCGAGTTAGCGGGGGAATTCGAGTTACCTGAGTAAAAATGAGTGGAAAGTGGAGTGAAATCCAAAGGAAATTGGACTTAGTTCGAGTTATCGGGGTTCTACTATAGTCGAAAATGGATACACAAACTTTGTAATAACTATTACTACAGACGGAAGTTCGATACCTCAAATGGCCTAAATGGCACGTCAACTACTTCCTCTAAACTTGAGGACTTTCCGTCTAAATACAGCACCACAAAATCATCTAGAAGAATATGAGCGGCTCTGAAGACAAAGAGAAATAGTTCGGTATAAATACAAGCCTAAACTTCTTAACCATTTTCACATACATCATAACAGACCTTGTTTACCCCCAATATTTTGCTTAACCATTGTTTCCAATTCCTCCTGGGTATCACAGTGGTCCCAAGAGAAATCGAAGACAACGGTAATGCAAAATTTTGGGGAGTAAGCAAGGTGCATTACGGTCTATGTGAAAATGACGAATTGGGATGGATTTTCAGAAGTATTTAAAATACAAAGGAACCTCGATATAACGAAGTGCCAAGGGACTGGCAAAATGTGTTCCCTATAACGATTTACTTTCCATATATTTTCCTATTACTGGGGTAAAAAAAAAAAATCGTTTGTTATACCGAGGACTTCGTTATACAGAGGTTTGTTATACCGAGGACTTCGTTATATAGAGGTTCGTTATACCGAGGACTTCGTTATATAGAGGTTCGTTATATCGAGGACTTCGTTATACAGAGGTTTGTTATATCGAGGACTTCGTTATATCATGGACTGCGTTATATAGAGGATCGTTATATCGAGGACTTCGTTATATAGAGGTTCGTTATACCGAGGACTTCGTTATATAGAGGACTTCGTTATGTAGAGGTTCGTTATATCGAGGACTTCGTTATATAGAGGTTCGTTATATCGAGGACTTCGTTATAGAGAGGTTTGTTATACCGAGGACTTCGTTATATAGAGGTTCGTTATATCGAGGACTTCGTCATATCGTGGACTTCGTTATATAGAGGATCGTTATATCGAGGACTTCGTTATATAGAGGTTCGTTATACCGAAGATTTCGTTATATAGAGGTTCCTTATATCGAGGACTTCGTTATAAAGAGGTTCGTTATATCGAGGACTTCGTTATATAGAGGTTCGTTATATCGAGGACTTCGTTATATAGAGGTTCGTTATATCGAGGACTTCGTTATATAGAGGTTCGTTATATCGAGGACTTCGTTATATAGAGGTTCGTTATACCGAAGACTTCGTTATATAGAGGTTCGTTATACCGAGGACTTCGTTATATAGAGGTTCGTTATATCGAGGCTCCACTGTATTGAGGTCGACCGGGAAACTGGGCCGGTGTTGTGTTCAATTCAGTGAACAGTGGGACTGTTTTGGGGTTGGGGAGGGGGAGGGGGGTAAATTTTGACCAATTTCCTACGCAACCTAGAAACAGTAAATAAAAAGAAACCACAGTATCCCAATAATAGTCCCATGGTTCAGTGCGACACAATCCCGACCCAGTCCAACACGCCACAAAAAGATGACCAATCAGAAGCTTAACTATCTAATTTCATCATCACACAAGCTCCCTTCTTACAATCTTCCACACTGACGCAATACAACATATGGTATTTATCAAATGGTGGAAAAAAAGTGAAAGTAAGACGCACTCAATATCCAAGTTGCTTGTCACGGTTCTTAAAATGGCGGCTATCACGTCTAGAATTTCCTTTGACAGTAATTCAACAGTACTTTCAGTTGAACCTAATAGAACAGAAGCAAGCAGAGACATAACAAGGAGTTTACAAGACAGTAATAAGCACAATATGCAGAAAAAAAAGCTAATCGCTAATACACTACCTCTCAAGAATAACACAAGCCACTGCCTAGTGTATGGGAAAGAGGTATTCACAAGTTTTGAGCAGGATAATATAAAAATCTTAGGTCCGTTGTGGACTGGTTAAGCCGAGAATACTAATTGATTGAGTATACGGTTAGCTACTACAATATCAAGAAAACCGCGAAAAAATAGGAATGGTTGACTTTAGCAACAACGACGAACACGGTAGTGGAAACGTCACTCAAGTGAATTTTCATTGATTCAAACTTAGTGGGTTCAGTGAGGAATTGAATCGTCAAGGACCACGTCCAAGATCAAAAAGAGAAAGACAAATTCCGGGGTACTCGGGTTTCGAAGACTAGAAAATCACGCAGTATTAGTATGCAAAACTGCAAAGAAATGTACGAAAAAATGTAAAGCACGTGAAGAGTTCTTCTTCTGCTTATTTAAACTATTGCTTATTGACGTTTCGCACCCATAGCACAAGAAAGCAGCAGCTCATTCGACCTTTAGAAAATAAAAGAAATACTTGAGGATGAATTTTAAGTAGAAAACGTTGCAAATTGCTAAACGTAATGTTGCAGGGGCAGAAACTGCAATGAAACTAGGAAGAAAGTCGAGGCTAAACATGTGGTAGAATTTTAAAGCACTCTACGATACCGTGCGCGATGCAGCACTTAGTGTGGGTACAGGTCTTGATTACGTCACAACAACTTTACAGTGATAAATTTGTACCTTTTAAAGCAGACTTCAGGACTATCTTCATAACCTCAGGAATGAGAGACAGTTTAAAGTATCCAGCTGAAGAAACTCCTTTTTGAATGGAGTCTGGTATCAAAGAAATGAGAATTAACACCGTAACTAATGGAACTGTAAGTACTTGGAACCAGCAACAAACACACAATCACTATCAACGATCATAATACCTTTTAAGCTTCTTCAAAAACGTCTGCGCAATAGGTTACACCGAATGAATCACTGCACGAACACTCCAGAAAAAAAAGCAACCAATCAAAACTCGAAGAATGCGCGGGAAAACGTGTGTAGAAATACAGTAGGGAGATTAAGAGTCACGTTAATGACAAACGGCAAACGTCAGATTCAAGTTGAGAATTTCTTAGAATAGAAAATAAGCAGATAAAACCTGTCCAGAACAATTCCTATCGATAAAACTGGCGTGAAACAACTTTTTTTTAAGTGAAAGTAATAAACAGAAAACGACAATTAAAGGGAAAACTTGGTCACGTAGTGCCACTGATTTCGCGGGAGGCTTTTTTTTAACAAAACACAATAACATAGGGTAGCAAATGCAAAAGCAGAGCAAATGTAATACTTCGACGTGCATTTGAACTAAACGCTAGTGGTATGAACGAGTTTAAGAACAATAACAACATCATAACGCCCTCGTTACCTTCTACGATGCTTAGGATACATTGAAACACTCGGCAGATTCGCAACTGGGAATCAGCACTAGGATTTTCTACTGTAAGAAAAAAAATTTCATGAACACAAATAACTTAAAGAACTACTTTATTGTAGTCTTTAAAGACTGACTATCTTTGTTCTTGAAATCATCAAGCAGTGAATCAGCCACAGCATTTTGTTCTCTGTCGATAACTCCCTGAGGCATACCTGCCAACCTCCGGAGATCTAAAATCACTTTTTTTCTCGAATGTCGACCAACACCCCCGCCCCACGCCAACAAATTGCCTTAGGACATGAAGTATATGGGCAATGACGAACAATCTTTTTTCTAAAATGCGCAAAAATTCCCAGAAACTGTACAATGAATACAAAAAGTTTGGAAAAAATGGACTAAAATTTTTCCATTTTATCCGGGAGATTTGGTTCGGGATATTTGATGAAAAATTGAAAACCATTTTGAGGGAACACATTTTTTTCAATTTTTCCTGTGGTTTGTTTGGGTATGGTAGTGTATGTTAATTGGTTTCAGACAAAGTAAACCAAACTTAAAGCAATGAAATTGAACCTCAACTTCCCTCCTCTCAATTTCGGACTTTCACGCTCGCCGTGCTGCAATTTGTTTTCCTCAACAAAATTTTGCATTATAAGTATTGTTTTCAAATTCTCTTGGGACTAACAATCGTCCATTAGGAAATTGATAGCAAACCTTATGCACAATTTTGTAGGAAAACATATTGCATTATTTGGAACATGAAAGTCGCAGATGGGGCTTTTCGCTCAGGGTGAATCCGCTAAAAAATTGAGTGCTCAGTGATGGGTCTGTCGGCATTTTTGCCTGTTCCCACTTTGTGTAGCAGATGTCCATAACTCCCCACCAAATCTCTGCGACGGAGACTGGTATAAAGCATCTCTCACAAAAAGACTCACTTCTCTTACCATGACACAAGTGTTTCGCATGTTCCACAAGTCGAGGGATCACTTCACGAACGACTGCGTCTTGTGTACAGACAGCATTCAGAGTATCAAGGACACACTGATGACTCAGTAGGGTAGATTGGGGCTCGTCACTGTCTGTGTCCATTGCTGTTCTATCTTCTGGTGAGGAATAAAACATAATGAACGGCCCTGTCCTCGTACTCCATCTCCCAAAAAGAATGAAAAAAACATCTAAGCTAAGAATCTTACCTTTTTCAAGGTGTTTTTGTAATTTCAGCACCACCGCTGTTAGGATGATACTAGGGTAAGCCTTGGATAGTTGTGTTAATGCAGTTAAACTGGTCTGGCTGAAAAAAATATGGTCTTGATTTTGTAAGTAAATTTTGATTTTTTCACTGCGTGCTACCCTTGTTTAATTATGCGGTAAAAATCTGAACTGCTACGAAGTCGTATGTTTAAATTAAATTTATAGTTTTTCAGTAGTTCCCAAAATAGATTATCAGGAATTTAAATTTAATCGAACCACAATTAACAATAAAAGGGTTGATGCTTAAATCACAGATTAAAGATTATAGATAAATGATATACCTTAAAAAAGGCTCCCTGTTGGCAAGAACAATGGAGGTGAGATGCTGAACTAGTAACTCCACCTGTGAGAAGAAAAATAACTACAAACTATGTCTGTTTCTTTTACCTAGCTTTGAATAAAGAAACTTCGACAGAGATAAAACTAACCTCCTTTTCAGACATAAGGCCTATTAAATCGACCAGAGCCATAAGACAATCCACAGCCACACAGCTCAGAGCAGAATTATCACTGGATAAGAATGAAAACAGTGTAGCAGAGAGCACTTCTTTGTAATTTAAAACTGGGCTGCCTGCAAAATTATAAACAACAGAGAACGTTGCAGTTAAATTCGACTTTCCGGTTGTAACTGCATTGTCTGAAACTTTGGCAATAATCTACAATTTACTCACCATCTGCCTGTTTGTGAAAGACTTTAGCAGCTTTAAGAAGGTTCGTTATCGTTGAGATGAAGTTCTTTTTGTGAGCAATCTACAGAACAAATTAAAGAAATTATCCAAATGAATAACTTTGATGAAAAGATACCGACCTCTTGTCAATTTGATTCTAAGGGCGGCTTAAAGTCACGAAGATGACTTGTGGCCAGTCACTAACAATGAAATAGGTAAAACATTTACTGACATGGGATAACGATTAAAGGGCATTTGACACGTTCCACTTGAAACAGCTACAAAATAAACTGCATATTCTGCCACCATCTTCCGAGCCTCTCAAACAGACGTTCTTTTGGCTCGTCACGCAATCCTTCCCAATGTCAGGCAGGAAAGCGTGACAAACCCCAAACAACAACTGCGTGGGAGGCTACCATCTTGCAACATGCAGTTCAATCAATAGACGTGAAAATGGGGTATTGATAAACCTACCTCAACATCACCCTTGAATTGCTCCAGAAGCAGTGGAAAAGTAGACTCAATAATTATTCGACAAGCAGGCTCTGTACAAATACAAATTCAAGACGGTCAGGAAGGAACAGGCTTAGCATGTGTAGCAGGCGGGTTTTTGCTGTGAATTTCGCTTGTGTTTCGTAAAGAACGAGACAACACCGCGTCAAAGCTAAACACAGGTCACACGAGAAAACTATGGGGAGGAGGACGAGTGAAAAAGGCAGAGAAAATTGGGATCAATTTAGGTATCAGGGAAACTGCCCATCTACCCCTCCCCTGAGCTAACATTAACACTTACTTCTCACTTGAGGCAAAATGTTGGCTTAGAGCCCACTCCCCCATCGTGTTCTTGTTTGACCAGTTTACGGTTAGCGGAATGACATAAGATGTTAGCGAACGGGACGTTAGCGAAACGACTCGTAGGCGAAACGACCAGTCACCGTTTGACCTAATACTTTACAAAACATGAAAGAAAGAAAAAACAACAACAAATACCGCCTGCTACGAGGAATTGGACAAGCTATTAAATTAAGAACCTAGTGTTTAAAAATCGGACTGAAGATAGATATCCTGAAGCAAAGACATCTGAACAGTTGTCTGAATTGTTCCTTTACTTTAAAAACCACAGTCAAGAGAAGTTACTTTACTGATGATGACGTCTGCATATGGTTTGTTTATACCTGCTCCTAGTGCTGCTGCCTGTAAAATTTTACCAGAAGATGTCATCAATTTAACATCAGAACCAGTCACGTGACCACAATCTGTCAAAAAAAAACATTTCACCACTTTACTCTTCAAGTATCTGTCATAGTTTGATGGAACTGCTTGTAGATCTTTTCCTCTTACCTCTGTGGATGGTATCTAGAAACTCTTCATATTTGTCTCTGGCATTTTCCTTTAAACCAAAATCAATGGCACACAGTTCAGGAAAATTACTTTACTCTAATTTCCTGCCAACAATTATCTTTTCTCCTAGTCTATCTTTTATACTAATACATCATGGAACTTTTTCCATGAAAATAGCCTTATGACAGAGTCTTTATCATTTGCCATTTGCATATCTTCCAGAAGACACCTTGTTGCCCCCAGATATTGCATAACCTTTGCTTTTAATTTCTCCCGGGTATTACAGGTGTCCCAATAGAAATTGAAGACACTCCTTATGCAAAATGTTGGGGGGAGGGGGCGGGGCGGAGCAAAGCAGGTGTATTATGGAAGATGTGCAAATGGAGAGTTCTTAAAATTTTGACAGAAGAATGAGGATTCCAGAATACTAATTCACAGAAAAATAAGTTGGAAAGCCTTTCCATTGTAATTTGTAGAACAGGTGGAATAAATCAGGATACTTGCAAGGGTTGCAGAAATACCAGTACAAGCAAAAGACTAAAATTACGCACAATTTTTATTGCTAGTTTGCAGGTAACGTCATGGTGGCCTTGTTGGTGGTGGAGGATAAAAGCATTTCTCTCCTCTGGGAACTAAAATCCATTTTCCTGCAAATTCTTCGAAAATATCTTCATTGTATTGACCACCACAATGGCTGCCTTGTCCACGGATGCAACCCAAAACTTGCAGCCCTACATTCTTCTTTAGAAATACTGGTGATCACAATATCTTATACAACAAACCTCTATTGATGAGCTCAGGTTTTTGACAATGCTTGTCACAGCTTTAAGACTTGCTTCCTGAAAAATTGACAGAAATACAATCAAATCGCAAAGAAAAACAAAGACTATTAAAATAATTTTAAAAGTCTTTAATTATGTAATTTGTGTATCTGATTAAGAATAATAACAATGTTACCTGGTATAATATTGTAACTCACCTCTATTTCAGAATTTGTGGGATAGAAAACCTAGTAAATGAATTTAGAAAAGGAAAAGAAAATTTAATTAAGAGAAACCTGTAAGTTATAAGACCAAAAGAACAGAAGTGATTAGGTCAAGAAATGCACACAACAGTGAAAAATCAGCAAAAGTTTGTTGAAAATTCAAATGAGATGACAAAAGGGGGCCTCAAAAAGAGGTGATTTTGACGAAAATAGCGAATGTGCATTTCATAATTTGAATTTTTAACCAACTACTAGCAAATTTTTGCCAAATTTACCTTTTTCCCCAGATTTGCCAATTTCATCAAATTTGCCCCTTTCCAAGAACTAAACCTGTACGAACCCTGGAACACTTAAATGACACATGATCTGATCTGCTGTATGTTCATTGTACGTACATGTACTATCCTGAGCAGAGCATGCAAAGCACTTTTAAAGACAACATGGAATTTACAAAACATATTATAACTTGAAACTGCTTTCTCTCTTGTCTAAAAACTAGAGCTCTTCTTGGAATAGATTCCCTGTGGTTTAATTATTATTCTTGTAAGCGACCACCTCCTGTCAGCATTGTGCGTAGTGTTAGAAATCAAAGACTTAAATATTGCTTGTATTTAATATTAAAACACCAAAGATTAATATTCAACTAAATACCACTTGCTCCTGGTTTGGAAACCATTTGGACCAAAAAATGGTGTCCGATGAAAGGTGACAAAGAAAATGATTAAAAATGGCAATGACAAATTCAAAGTACATTATATCTGTGTTGAGGAGGTGTCCATCTGAAAAAGGTGTTGGCTGAATAACTAGCATCAGCTTATTGTTTTTAACTCACCGCACTTTTTATAGCTGTCCAAAGTGACTCCAAATATTCAAGCAAATAAGTACTCTGATAAACTTCCAAGCAAGCTGACTGCAACAAACAACAAATAACATAAAAACTGTTTCAAGTGAGGACAACAAAATAATGTACACAAAAAAAGAAAATGCTCAACTGTGATAGAACACTATAATAATAGAAAATATTAAGAGTGATAATGACACTGAAATGTAACTTTTTTCTACCTTTCTGTCCGTAGACAAAACCTTATTGCATGATCACACTGACTTACCAGTGTTAAAAGAGAGTCAATTTTGGCATCAGTGATATCTGATGATAGCTTTTCCATCAGAAGAGGCAGGCAGTACTGTGGAATAGAGAAAGAAATTTGTATAAACAAATTACTAGTAATGACTAGAAGAAACATAAAGTGTTACATCTTAAGTCTAATTGGGCACAGTACTTTTTGCCCCATCCAATCAGCAATTTGAAATTCCTTTTAATTTGTTATCAGTGTCTTCATTCTACGCTAAAAAAAACTGAAGAATGCACTAATCCAGCTAAAGTGCTCTACAAATGCAAGTAAACAATACAGTACCATAAACTTACTGGAGCAAACTGGTTAGTCAATGCAAGACACTTTCGTAGGCTTGAAACTAAATCATCTTTCTTTATTCCATAGGGATCATCAGCAGGCTGCAAGAAAAATATTCTCATCAACACAAAAAATGTCTATTTGATGTTAGGAGGAGAAAAATCTGGAAGGGAACCCTTCCTCCTCCTAATTTTTTTAGGAAGATCAATAGAGCCTCCACTTGCATGGAATCACTATGATAATAAAAGTAAACGCACCATAAGAAAGGACAAAAAGATAAGCTAAATAATTATGAGAAAACACTGGGGCTTGATCCCCGCAAGTAATACATTTGCATTAATTTTTGGGAAGCAGGTAGTTTGGATCTTAATTAAAACACGGCTATCTAGAAAGAAACAGGAAAGCTCAGAGGAATTTTCAGGATAAAAAGTATATGTTATTATCTAGGGAAGTTTATATCTAAATACACATTGCTAGAAGGACATCTGCATAGATGCAAATGATAATTTTACAAAGTTCTGTTTATTTCCTTGTCACTAAGGTGCAAAATATAATTAAACAGGACAGACCAGGCATAAAACACTTACTGGAGTGAAATCAATGGGGAAGTAGCAAGATGTTACTTCAAACAAATCTTCTGTAAATAAATCTGAAACGATAAATTACCAACAAGCTAAGAAAGATGATGAGCTGTTATGACAAATGGAACAATAAACATTCTATAAGAATAGGCGAATCTTTGCTGACATCATTTTATACATTTTTCCTCATTAGCACACAACTTAAAACTCCTAGAACCCTGGTGGTGGCCATATATATGAACTAAATTCAGAGTGGAAAGAGCTGATTAACTTAAGCAATTTGTGCAAGTTTCAGCTCTTTGCAAACAATATGGAAGGAAATATCAGCCATCAAAAACTGCAAAATTGCTGGGTGGCAAAAAGTTAATGAGCCATACATTCTTTGTAAGATTTCAAGTTTTTAAAAGGAATTTCTCCAAAACCATTTGGTATATCAGGCTCAAATTTTCAGAGATATCTGTTATGCTCTTTCAGTTCTCAGAGATATTATTTTAATAGCTTCATCAGATGATGATGAGCATATGTTAATGAAGCAAAAAAAGTAAACAAAGATTCGCCTCCCCTAAACTCTTTTCGTAATAAAGGTCTTGCTGATAGTAAGTTACGTTCAAAACCGACATTCCAGAGTTTGCTGGTTTTAATTCACATCATGGTTCGACAATAATAATTCAGATATTTCTTCATACAGAGGATGACATAATATTCACTGTAAATGCCTCATTAATTATAATAAACTACATAATCAACTAGAGACATGAAGACATTGAATGACCAGAACGTTATAAGCTCTCCTTGTTTACAAACTAATATTATTTCGCGCCTGGCCTTCAGAAATGTTACTTATGGACCTACTTACGAAACAATAGCATGGTAATACCAGTTTCTATGGAAATAGTAACCACTAAAATGTTAATCACGTGATGTGTGAATCCCCAACCATGAAGATGACATAATGAAAGGATGCTTATATTAATGACTGCAGCTTTTAAAAGCTACAATTTACAAAAAATGCATTGATTAAGATATCAATAAATCATGCCAATCATTATTTCCACAAAGAAAATACTTGCCTATTGAAAAGCTGCTTATTATAATCCTGGTAAGCTCAAAGACCAATAGCAAATTCCTTGGATCCTGCAAATTAAAAACAATACTAAAAATATCTCATGACACAAGGAAAGAGGTTAAGTAAACTCGTGCACAGCTGCTGCCCTATAACTAAAATATAGATTAATTCTCACAATTTTTTGGCGTCTAATCCAAAAGATTATCAGATATCTTAAAAGGTAGATCATTCTGTAATAAACATAACCAAGGAAGGCCAACTGCACTGCATAAAATATATAACTGCAGAATGCAAGAAATTTTTAGGAAAATGGGTCTGACAACTAACGTAACTCCTGAAAAAATATTTCTCATCACTTTGAAAATCATAGAAACAATTTAACAATAATTATTAAATTACATTTATTTACTGTTGTTATTATTTAACTGCTCAACCATACACAAAACTCCTAGAGTGTACTGTTAAATTTTAATATAAAAATTCTTGAAATAATTATACATACATTATACTTATATACATTATACATTATACATGTTATAGATATTTCTTAAATGTCATTCACTTAAAAATCAGTCTTCCCCTGACCTTCTCTCCATCCACAGCCTGAATGAAACCAAAAACAAAATCATTTGCAATCTTCTTAAGAGCTGAAATGGTTATAGTGGCAAATAAAATGTTAATTGTGAAAAGTAATTATCAATAAATTAAAATCTTTAACAAAAAAATGTAAACTGAGCAACGAAAAAAATTGCAACTAACCATTAAGATGTTTATTTAAAAAAACCGCGAACAAATTGAATGTAGTTAGTCTTGCTTCCTTCAACAGTGACTGTTAACCAAAAAAAAAAACAAACAATAAATAAATAATTGTAAATAAATAACAAGTCAGAGCAAATGCTGGAAATGTTTCATGATGCATTTAAATGCAATTTTAGACATCATGAGGTGAGGTCAGTCTTCAATGGCATGCATCGATCATGTGATTTTTGTTCAGTTTTTCGTTCTAGGTTTTAAGCCATTTTCTTCCCCTGTAGGGGGCTCCATGATGCAGTGTGATGGGTGCCTGTTCTTTTAATTTCGTGTGGGGGCTCATGGCTGGGTTGTGCTGTTGTGCCAGTCATGGGGGAATTACTTTAACCTAGGTGCTGGCTGCCAACAGTGGAAGCCCCTGGATACTCTAGGCACCCAACCCCCATTTTAGCAATGCAGTTGTTAACATGTAATATTATTTTTTACATGAAGTTTAATATATAGACCCTTCTGTTTGTTTAGTTTTCATAAAGACCAGAAATTCATTGACACTGCTGGAAAGACCATCTTAAAATTAGGAAACTTACAGAGTTTAAAGGTAATATGTCCAAAGCGAGCAAACGTATTACTCCACAAGGTCGCCAAATTTTTTAGACATTCGTAAGGTGAGAGGAACGTTCTTGCTCCCCCCCACCATACAAACATCTTTAAAATTCTGTGTCTTTGCAACACTACATCTTGGTTACTTTTCAAAAACATCACATTCAAATTTGGCAACTTTACTGATTTTTCTTTCCAGCCATGTTCAAGAATTGTTTCCATTAACTGGTCTCAGTCAAATAAAAAACAACAACAACAAGAAGGAAGAGTTGTTTGTTATTTGCTGTTTTTATACATTTTTCCCCGGGATTTGAGCCTTACATTAGAGAATATCTTTACTTAACATGCACTACCACATCTCCTGACCATTGTTTTATTTTTGTTGCTTAGCTGCAAAATTTTATTTTGCATAAATGGCCTGTCCATGAACTTGTGATCCCCCTCCATTATTCAAAGTTGCTACTTACAAGACCAGGCTCAAAACTTGGAGGAACAACTTTGAATGAACTTCTTTGAATATGAAGCAAGACAGGTTGTTTTTTTCTGGATGATTTTCAACTGGTTGTAGTCATTATTCAGACTTCTTACACTACCTGAACATGAACTTCTTTGAATATAGTCTGGATGATTTTCACGCTGTCTGCTTCTGAGAGAGCTTGGCTGGTGGTCTGCAATCAATTGTAATTGACATGAATTTTATAACAAGATTATAAATAACAAGATTAAATAAAATCATTGGTTAAAAAAAATGTTTTGTTGTTATTTTTTGAAGTTAGCTAATTATGATTTTGTGCTGTGATTTTGGATCTAATTCCACATCTCATGCCTTCTCATGGAAACCCTACAGCAAATTTTGCATGCATACAAAAAACATTGCAGGGCGTTATGCCTAGCAACATCTCACACAGGTTGTCTTGCAACAGCACAGCAAAATAGTCACAGAAATGTAAGCTATAAGGATAACTCTTATAATATGTATGTCATGAGTAAAAGAATACACTTCTCACCAAGGAAAGAATACCAAACAGTGCATGGGGAATAATGGTATAGTGATCCTTTAATCTGTCACACAGGAATTCAGAAAACAGTACCACTGAAAACAACAACAAAAATATTGTTAATTTAAATTTAAAAAAGTCTACACCCTACAGATAATGTTTGGATGGGTTCAGAGTTAAACATCTCAGTTCACCCCCCTTGATGCAGCGCAGGGAAGGAGAGGGGATAAAGAAATATGGGTGTTGCTATGCTAAAATCTGCCACAAAATGATAACAAAGCTAGGGTGTGCACTCACGCAAACACACGATATACCCAGGTTAATGATAAGCTTAACTGTAACTACACTTATATATGTATCACACTGTGGATGAAATCCAATACGATACATTTATAAAACAGATGCTAAGAAGAAAATATGTTTCACAACCTTCTTTTTCCTGAAAGGGAAACCCAACAAGATGATGCAAGACACCAGAAAGCAAGCAGACACCATGGCACCTTCGTTCCACCTCACTGCTTGTTAGTTCTGGACTGAAAACACAGACCATTTTAAATTACAAATGAGTACAATACAATACAATACAATACAATGTTCTTTATTTTGAGAGGGTAGATATACATGATTAACCCAGTTAAGAGTTTTCTAACACATGGCCCTCTAATACTGAAAGAAATATATACAAATAAATTTCAAAAATACACAATACAATAATTAATTGTGTTGATATATGGACTAAACTTTGGCAAACCCAATAAAAAATTAGCGCAAAGTTTCAAATAATAATATGTGAAGTAAAGTCTGCTTAAGTGGTTCCACTTTTACAAAGTAATACATGATAACAACATTAACATGTCTAAAATCTAACTAAATTAACAGGCTTACAAAATCCAAAATTTTGAAGATTAAGAGGCAAACATACAACTTGCAAATTTTTTACTCAATGATACGTAATTCCAAATTACCTGATCTATTTATAACACCACCTACTTCAGCAATCACGTTGTAAAATTACATATGACTGATAGTGTTATAAGTCAACATGAAATTCAGGTTAAAATTGTTTTAGCCTGGGTTGAGTCTCAAATTTCTTCAATAAAATAGATAGACAAAAAAGTAAAAACAAAAAACAATATGCCGCTTACTAAGAAAATAAAATATGCTCCATAACAGTATACTTAAAAAGGTTGAAAATAAAGTCTAATAAATGACAGTAATGCATTCCAATCTTTGATTCATCTCAGAAAGAAACTTCTTGCGTACATGTTGCCCTTGGAACTTGGATTTATAACACTAATGCATGTGAAAATAATATCTGAGGAATAAGGGCAGCGTGTTTCAGTTTGGTTGAAGCAAATTTCCCACCCTCAGATAAATATGGCAGTTACAGCTTATTTTATTAGAAAATGCAATTTTGGTTTTTTTGTATGAACTGCCCGGCCCCACAGAGGGGCATTTGCAGCTTACCCCTCCCCCCCCCAAAAAATAATGATAATTGTCCGACAAATGCCCGGGGGGATGCACACGCTTGGAATTGACAGAGCCATAATCAATATAATATTCATCTTGAGGGAGCGATGATAAAAGCATGACTACATCGATTCGTGGCCATAAGTTCTGGAGGCCGATGTCTTCCTTTGAAAATTTTAGTACCTTTCTTACTTCCCCTAGCTGCGATCCGTAGTTTAAAACTGAGTGTTTGAACATGTGGCGGCAAGCAGGACTCAGCTTGTTTATTATAAGGCTCAGCTGTACTGCCGTCCCTTCATTAGATGGTTTGAATCGGGGTTTGATGTAGTCACGCTTTTATATGAGATCCAAAATACCTCTTGAGAAGTAGCTTGCAAGATTGCATAACTGCCAGTTAAATTAAGACTGACCAAACACATGACACTCACTTAGCTGGCACTCACCCTAAATCTTCCACAAAAGTAACCAGATCTAGCCTTTTTGAGCGAATATCTACAAAAAATGTGCCTTATTAGTTAACGCAGCGTCAACAGAAGATTCTTCACAAAATTCTAACCTTGAACGATCTTGGAAACATTTTTTTCGGCGCTTTCTTCCTTACTGATTTCACCGGCTCCAATTGCCGCCATTTTGGAATTTTCTGCAGGTGGAACGCGAGGTGACTGGAACGAGTTCGGCGAGACGGGTAACTGGAAGCCCGCCACGGGAGGCGAAAGGGAGAGGGGCTTTTCGCCCACCGGCCCCGCCCCCCGAACAAACACACTCCCCTTTTTTGCGCATGCCATACTATGATTTCAGAGCGGGAAGCGCTTTTCCTTTATGAAATGTATTCCAAAGGGGAATTTCGTCAAAGACAGTACCGTTTCTCGGCAAACACATTCACGAGAAGCATTTGATAACATATACTTGCGGCAAGTCGACCTCCCATAAGTTCTTAGCGAGCGAAGCGAGCGACGTTCGGTCGCTGCAACCAGGAAAAAATATTAAAAGGACTTTTAGAAAGTCTATCACGAAAAGTTAGTTGTAAAACCAAGGAGTCCCCAGTTACAGAAATCAGCGCTGGTTCCAGACCTTGAGACAGGGGGGTCGGGAAGGCCGGTCATCAAGACGGAGTACCGGTCTCCAAAACACTTTTTTTCGCCCCTTCGGGCTTAAGTTTGGTGTAGAAATAAAGAGGGGACGGGGCCCCCGGGCCCTCCCATGGCTCCGCCACTGGAAACAATTATAACTTTTGTTTCTCGATGCCTTTTTTTCCTTTTAGTACCCTGGTGAATAGGCCTTTCCCGATTGCGCTGAGCACCTTTTGAGCACTTTTTTGAGTTTGGAGCACTATTTTGCAATTTGAGCACCCTTAAGCACTTTTTCGCACTTTGGACAACATTTGAGCAACATTTCACATTTCGAGCAACATATGGCTTCTAAAACATTTTATAGTGGCAAAAACTGTGTGTCGCTCGCAACGAGAATCGTGTTCCAGGTCATAAATTTGAATAACTAATAATGTTGTCAAGAATAAAAGACCGTTGTCATGGAAAGGCACGTGGACTTATCCTTACTGAGCGTGAGAACAGTTTCTGATTGGCTGATGTATCATGCGTGTGTCATCCCAAATTTCTAAATCATCTGATGTCTAGGCTTTGCACTAGTACTGCTGAATTTATTTACAATTCGTAACCGGTTTTAGTTTTTAAAAATGTTATTGTTCTATATTCTATGAACCTTTCGTAACAACCTGTCGAATAACACTACGCAAAATAGATTGTTAATTACTTCAGTAAAAATTGACATATTTACGAAAAGCTTAGAGGTAATTGTTCACAACTTGTAGCACTTTTTGAGCACTATTTTGAGATGAGAGCACAAGCAAATTTTTGCCAGCACTTTTTGATTTTTGGGCAATTGGGACATGGGAAGAGCCTTTTCAAACACGCAATCGTTTTCAGTGGATATTTTTCCGCGCGGAAAGAACTTTTTCTCGCAGCTTTGGCCTTCCGCATGCGGCTAGACTCCGAGCAGTCTCTTTTTCTACACAGTTAGTGAGATGAGTGCACGCGCGCGCGAGCGTCAAGCGGCTAAGCCGCGAGAAACCAGGGGTCAATTTAATAACTATTACAAGTATAATTTACAAGTGTAGCTATTGTTTTTAGACACTAAAACAATGGGAACAAAAGAAAATTATTCCTGTAAAAGTTTTATTAAATTGGCCCCACCCTCTTCCGTCTCGTGCCTTTAGTCACGCGTGTGGTCATTTCCGTGTCTCGCGCGTTTCGCTTAAAGGAAGACTGCTCGTAGCCTAGTGTGCGGCCACCCCTGGCTGGAACATCCTGCCGCACGCAAGAAAAATTAGACCTCTAGTACCCAGGGTATTCATCGAGCCTCGAATGAGCAAAAGAGGATTTATTCGCCAGATTGTCAAGACTTTCAAGTTCAATTTCACGTGCAGGGAGGGAGCTTAGTATAAACATAAACTGTTGTGAAAGTTATCTTTATTTTCTCTTTTTTTCCTGATTTTCCGACGTCTCGGCGTCTGTAACCCTGCATTTCATTTAACATTTCCCGTTCGAAGGACACACCTTCGGTAGCTACAAAACTGCACTAGAGTTACTATAATACGCAAACACTTGAACTACATGAACGATACAAGACAGCACGACCAGCGAGACAGCTTCACATAGACTGCGGCGAATTATACAAAGCTTTTCGATAAAACTACAGCAATTAACGACCTTTGCATGTTGAAAAAGTTCGATTACCATTTACGAAGTTAGAAATATTACAAAACACCATAGATGATGACACTGTCACGGCGTTAATGGGGTGAAAAATATACTTACTTTCGAATTACGAAGAGGCTGGACACTGGTTTTTGTTCAGAAGACAAAATGAAAACAATAAATATAAAATATACTTTTTCAAACTGTACAGTATCCGTGTATGATCGTCAAGGTTTGCGAATAAAACGCTTTCAGCGCCAATACAGCATTAAGCTACTTTTTCAACACAAAAGGGTTCAACGCTAACCAAGGAGTAGTTTTAGCTTAAATTATTTTGCTGATTTTCGTCAGAAGCACTTTATTCCTTTGCTTATTTCAAACGCTTCTTGCTTCTTTTTTTGCCACTAAATCGATCCTCTACCTGCGCAAAGGACCTCTCTATCGTCAACTTCGTTGACAGTAAAAATTCTCTATGTGGTTGACTTGGTACTCGAGTGTACTGTTAAACCACAGGACACTACTGTGTTGGATAGCCTGCAGCCTGCTGCATGACGTAAGAAGTTGCATTGGCAGGGGCGGGACCCCCTTGGTGTGGTCCCATCATGCCTCCTACTCCCATCATTTGTTGTGTTTGTGTGGGAGGCTGCTGACCAGCCGAAGATGCTGGCGTCATTTGAGCTGCGGAAGGACAGAGAAGAACAGTGACTGAAGGGAAAACGATTGCACGTGATCAAAAGACCTTAGTGGCCGTGTTGGTATTACTCTAAGACGGCTTTCAAATGATGTCTGCTTGTCACAGATTAGCGGCATTTACGTGTCAGTAGTCCAACTTGAAAATAGAACGAAAGTGTTTGAATCAATTAAAATCTCCGGAGAATGAACTGATCTTGTTGAAGGGTACTATATCAACGCGCCTAGGGCAGAGCTCAAAATAACGGGTCCGGCCCTCTGGGGTTCGGCCAGAATGGCAACGTGTCCGGCCACAACTTCACTCGCCAGTCACGTTGACCTGTCACGCACACTCTTGACTCACTCTTATTCTAGAACAACCAACCAAATCCTTACCTGTAAATCCTGGATTTTTTTCTCTTTGTAAAAATACAATAGAAAATTGCACAGGGATTAGTTAACTTTTTTCCCAATATTTTGACCGGTCAGTAACGAGACTTCACCAAGCAAAAATTTCTCTGAACGGTCATCGTGTGCGGCCACCGTCCGAAAATTATTTTGAGCCCTGCAGCGGTGGATCAAAAATGTCATTTACTGTTTGCTAAAGTTTTGTACATCAGAGTTAACCTTAATAATTGGAGCGTAGTTTACACGAAATTTAAACTTAATACTTTAACAAGATTGGCAATAACATGTCTGTACAAAACCAAAACACCACCCGTTGTTTTTTTTTTACCATTGAGGCGATCACTTGTTCTCAACTTGATTGTCAAAAGTTTGATACTATAAAAAATGGTCGGAAAATGGGGTGCTTGTTTCTTTGCTAAATGTGACAAAAGTGGCAGACATCATTTTCAAGCGCTCATCTTTCCAGAAATGACAATATCTCACCGGGGTAACCTTGCATTGTTGCTTGAACAACTTGCATTTGCTGGTTTCTGTCAACAGAGAAGCAAAATAATAAATTCAAAAATAAATAAATAAAAAATCATCTTTCTGTCACAAATTAACATTTTAGGAGAAACAGGGAACCGTTTTTGAAAATCTTCTAGTTCTGAACAAATATGTTTCCAATAACAAGCTTATCACTCCTTGGACCTAAGGCTAACAATAGCGCGGGAAGATGAGTGCGAATCGGTTGCCACAAAGGCGCGAAAAAATTTTTAAGAAAAGCACCACCAAATCGCTACCTTTGAGATGTACGGCTAAAAATTTACAGGTTACCTAATTTCTATATGCTCATTCGGTTCATACTAAAGTAATTTAATGAAAAAGAATTGCTTTCATGTTTACCGAAAGTTGACCCGTTACTAACAATTGCGTAAGGCCTGCTGCTGACAGAATGTTCCTTTTGAATATTAAAAGGGCCACCCCGGTCTGGCTAGCCTGTGCCAGGCTCTCAGATTGTATAGTGCGGACGTATTAAAACGAGCAAAGCGAAAATAAGACGCGCGCGACTTGGGAAAGGGGGCCCGCGCGTTTTTCGCATTTCTTTTTACTGAACGACTTTTCACCACTATCTCGGAGCCTGGAACAGGCTGCGGTCTGGCTGTCAGGTGTATACTAACCCGTAAGGCTGCTGTGGATAGTAAACATACTGAGCTGGCTGTGAAGGGTACTGAATATAGCCCTGCTGAGCCTGGGCTTGCTGTGCCATGCCCGGCTGGCTATAGAACTGTTGGTAATACTGTTGATAGTACTGGTAAAATAAAAAAAGAAGAAGCGTGGTAAGAAAAATAAGGTAGAATGCAGCTTAAGGTTATGAGTCAACGTACTCACTAAGCAAGAACTAGTAACAAAGTCTTCCAATGAATGTGGGACTGTGGGGTTAAGACAACTGGTGAGCGCTTTTTGCCGAAAACAGTCACACATTTACAAAGGGCAAATTTTAGGTTCAGGAGGGAATTAAAGTTAAACAGTAAGGTTATAAGAATACCTGTTGCCATTGCTGCTGCACCGACTGAGTATTGGACATTTCTGCATTTTCCTTTCCCCAGGAACACTGTGAAAATATAGGTTACATTTTAAAATTTCGTTTTCTTCTTGAGCTCAAGCCAAGAGGACGCCGACGGCAACGAGAACGTCAAAACCGCAATGGGCAGGTTATTTAAACGAGGTCTAACTTAGACCGCGGTTTAAGAAATCTTTGGACCTGCAGATCTCTTCTTTAGTGGGTCAATTTGAGAAGATAAATCCTTTTCTAGTCTACACTATATGCTTTAATGAAACTGTTCACGACGAATGGTGCTTAGAAAAAAGCGTTGGGGAAACTGAAAATGACTTAGAACGCGGTTTGTCAAACACTGGTTAAACTCCGTTTAAATAACCGGCCCAATAGCTTTAGATCGAGAAAACAACAACTCTGCACGTGCACTCGCAAACTTTCAACGTTTCTTTGCCGTCACTGCCCGACTACGAGGTAAAAGTGCCTAATTTTACGTTTTGTGGAGGACGTGAATACAATACAACGACTTCCTTTTTCCTTTCCTGAACTTAGATACAGTCTTGTAAAATTCAGCTCCACAAAAATTTGGAGCCTAATATAGACAGTACCAATGATGTGATTAAATGAAAGAGCCGTGAGGTTGCCAATCATTAGAAACAAAAAACAATTTCCCAAACTTTTTTCTTAAGGAAATTTGAAGAATAAATATTGATCTTCTACAGAATTTTTTCCTGTTTTCTTACGAAACCCTGTGGAGACCTAGCCTGCTGGCAAGCTCTCCATTTAAATCGAGCGAAGCAAGCCCGCGAGAGAACGCGCATGCACTCGCGTCACCTTTCGCGAGCTGCTCTCGCGTGACTTCTCGCGACTGCCCAAAATGGAGAGCTTGCTTGCTTACTGACTATGGCAACTGTGAATTCTGCCGGACTGTCTCTTCCCTACCAACCAAGTTAACCTCGCAGGGGTATATCTTAAATGAGAGAGCAAATATTGCTACTATCACTTTCTAAAATATCAATCCCACATGCAGGACTGAGAAGGCATGCTATTGAAACACAGTCAACGTGGTGAATCTAGAGATATTGCAAAACACTTTATCCAGTGCTCAGATGAATTTAAGACATGAGAAAGCCTATTCAATCCTTTATTCTTCTGAATAGCTCCTAAACAGGGTCACGTTTTTCAGGGCTGATATAGCTCTACTCCTGGGTTACCTGTGAACAGGGTAGATGAGCTGTAACTAAACCTGAATTTTTCCTAATACTCCTTTGAAAAGTTGGACAGGAATTTCAGTGAAGCTGAAAAAAGTCTAGATAACTTGTTTCTAACGTTACATAATATGTACCAAGTGGTTAGGCCTGTCAGCAGTTTGCCACTCCCTTTTCTCTCCCTCCCCCCTCCCCCATCTAAAACCTCCTCTCCCCTAGCCCCTTAGGAAGGCCTGATACTCAGGCTACCACTCCCTGTACTTACTTTCAGTAAATTATCTCCTAGTACCATTTTCTGTGCTTGGTAAATCGCTTCTAAAGCTTGATCATGTGTATAAAACCTGAAAAATATTTGATAAGAGTTACAGCTAAGAATAAAATTTGGAAGAAGGACGACCAAAAAGCAGTAAAAAAACACTTTTCAGGCTACTACGTTCAAAGTTGAAGGAAGTTTGCAGGACTTGTACAGAAATGTAAGGACTTTTCAAGAGAAAATGGAATTCAAGGACTTTTCAAGGACTCCCCCTAAAGTCAAGATTGTGCGAACCCTGTTCTTATCTGACCAAACATCATTTTCTGTTCAATATCAGTTTTATGAAGGAACATGACACAAAATAAACTGACCTCCACTAGCAACTTTAAACTTACTTGATAAATCCATAACACTTCTCCGGAAATAATTTTACATCATAAATCTGTCCAAACGGTGAAAAATTCTGCCGAAGTGTATCATCTGGCAAAGAAAAATTAACAGCATAAAAGGTTAGAGTTTTGGAGTCCAGAGAACACAATAAAGCAAACTACAAAACTTGTGTCCACTATTTAATGCAATGACAAATCTATTTTTCAAAGGTTTGCATAAAAAGGAAGGGAGAAAATTTTTCACCATCATATAAATAATTTTGTTCAATCCATCGTACACTCCAAGAGTATCATGCAAGCACGCTCTCTAAACCAAAGAGAGTTTGCTAGTCATCTACTAACGGTAGGGTTATTTTCACAACTTGTACAGTTTTGTTGAAGGTCTTCCCATGAAATAACTGTACATGTTCCTGAAGCCAATAAAACTCCATATTTACTAAGAAATCACCGACACTTTGCACTTCCAAAGTGGAAGACGGACCGTTTTAAGAACACTTTTATTTTGTCATCGTGCCTAAAGTACAACTAAATGATTCGGTTTGAATGCTTTTATATATTATATGCATGAATTTGTAATATTTTTAATACTGATGTATTGTAAATTATTATATTTTTAGCTTGGTTTTAATTGTAAATATGCAATTCAGCCTCTGGCTGCCCACGTATTTATTTCAAATAAACTATCTATCTATCTGGGTATAGTCCCTTCAGCCTCTCAAGGGGAAGGGAAGCACAGACAGAGGGAATACAAAAGACCACGGATATTGCTAAATGGTCATAATCAGTACATTTGAAAAGAAGCCTCCTTGACTTGAGGTTAAGGGGGGGGGGGGGTGGACTATACAAGACATGACTTCACTCATGTGCGAGCTTGGTGAACACAATTTTTTGAATAAAGATTGGAGGCAAGACTTGAATGCTGTCAAACCTGCATTACAAAGATACCAAAGGGCAAAAGCCAGGTGTTTGTATTACAAAGGCGCCTGTACTATAAAGAAAGAGAAAGCAGGAAGTTTGGCCTCTCAGGTACCAAAAAGAACTGTCTGCGATAGAAAGGTGTCCATGAAAAGGAAAGTTCAACTGTTTTTAGTTTACATGAAGCTCACAAAGTAGGCCATTCAGAGACATTTTAATCTTATACACTCTAGTGTCTACAAGTGATGGAAAGTGGCTAAGCAACTGAAAATTATTTCACAAAATAGAAAATCAGCTTATAACAACAGCTCAAAATATTTCTTGTGGACAAAAGTGTGTGAAACTACTAATTTAGGCATAGAAATAATGAACAGTAAACGACAAGAAAAGAGGAAACCTGGTCACGTGGTACAAATTGGCATTTGCTGTTTGACATAAACGTGATGCTTAACATCTCTGTTGGTCGGAAAAAGTAGATGATGCTCATGTTTAGGGCTTAAAGGGTTAGAACCAAGATGGCAGAATACTTAAACCAAATCAAAGGTAATGCGCTAATTTAAATATTACCTGTGCAGTACGGCGGAAGGTTCCCAACATACACAGTTGAATTATATGGTGACGCTTGTCTTGCAATTTCCTCCTTTGACTGAACTCTTGCTGTTTTCAAAGAAAAACAAATAACAAAAAATGAATAAAGAAAAAAGATATTCCGTAATTCCTCTATGAAGCACCCCTCTCTAATAAGACTTCCCTTTTTTCAGGAGAAGAAAGTTAATAAGCCCCCCCCCCCCATCTCTTTTAAGCCCCGCTACTTGCCCCCTTGTTATTCTTCACTAATAAATGATGGACTGTATTAATCGATTACGACCGTAAAACTTCCTGTTGACTGATCTGGGATGGTTTATTCACCAACTGGAAGTTTGGATCTGTTTTTGACCCTCGGCTGCATGATCAGCAACTTCTTGTATTTAAGCTTTTCCACTTTGTATATTACAGTTCTTGGTGGAGAACAGATACCATCATTTTGCAAAATTAACCCCCCTGTCTCTATCAAGTCTCCCCCCCTAAATGTGTTTGAAATAAATAAGCCTCCCGGGGGGGCTCAATGGAGGATTTATGGTATATACCGCAACAAAATAGAATTGCACTGAAAGAAGCTGTGTCATGAATTTTATCAAAATTCTTACACTAAGAACTGCCTCAAAATTGAGTGAAACTTAAAAATAATCACTCAAAACATTACAAAGAGGTATTAATAACACAAGAAATACAAAAGTATGCATGGAAGGACAAACTTGAAGACGATTAAAATTGATTGTTGGTTTCTGAAAACTTGCTAGCTTAACAGTTTTTCAAAAAGCATTTTTGTCGTTTGTGATGTTTGATATAAAGCCTGGGAGGTATATTCGTTGGAGAAGAAGAAGCAGATGTGATATTAAGTTTCATAGAGCGCAAGGAGGTGTAATTGATTTGCAATAAATTAACAAAATTAACCAGACAGCCGTGATACAGCTGCTTTAAGTCAGGGGCAGATGGTATGACCTCACAGTAATCTGTGATAATATTTTGTCAAGTGAAAATAGGTTATGTGGCAAAATAAACGCTTGACACTTTTCATTCCTGCTGAAGGAAACTTGAGATAAGTTGGAAAATTCCAGGTGAAAATCTTTATAATTGGTGTGCACCTTCTATAAAAGTGTAAATACTTACTTTGAGGAGTTGCCTTCCGAGCTGCCCAGTTCGTACGAATGGATCTTCCCTTTAGCTGAGCACCTAGATTATAGTAAGATGGCATTACTCTAAAAACATCGGCCCCTGTAACTCAAGGGGACCTCCCTAAGAATGAGTGTTGCAGCTTAACATGATGGGGAGGTTTGTGTGCCTTGATGATCGTGGAAGCTCTACCAGTTGGGACTTTGGTTCCTGTTGGGTTCAACCATGCTGGGCAAGTTTTGGGTAAAAAGGCGAGACCTGTTGCATCACATGGCCCTCCAGTTTGGGGGTTGGGTGATAGGTTAATGTCCCACCTTCGTAGAAAAAAACATCATTACTGAAACCAGACACACTTTCCACGATAGCATAATGGAGTGCAAAGGGGCAAGGTAAGTAACCCTCCAAGTTGCAACCATTTTGGTCACCATGGGGCCGAAAATTTTGGAACTGGTGACTTGATTTGTAAAAAAATCTCCCTAAACCAAAAGAGTTGGTTGCCAAATGGTGACCAAGCAAAGACTTTAACGTGGAGGGTTGTTAGTAAGGTAAGGTATCTCAGGTGTATGAAGTACAAAGGCACCCATCAAGCCTGTTATACTAACAATACTGTTTATTTAACTAATAACCTTAAATATAACAAAATTTCTTTAATCATATCATTTTTATAAATTACCTTTCATCTCTCTCATAGCTCTTTCAGCATCCTGTAAATAAAAGAAAATAGTTCATTATTTCTTTAATATGATCTGCAACTCTTGCTTGTGAAAATTCCTTGCAAACCTTTAATACTGGCAGTAGAAATGAAATTAGGCATTTAAAAATAACAACATACCATTTGAGATTGGAAGAAAATGTCAGTGTTTCAGATAAGTAAACACCCTGAACTAACAATGGATAATGAAGTATCTGAAACATCTTTTGTCATTGTTCTTTAAAAAACATCTACATCTTGCTATACAATGTATTGTTTAGGCACTTACATTGGCTTCACTGCTTTGCAAAAAACAGATGAATTGTGAGCTAAAGTAGCAGAGGTCATTGTCTAGTAACATAACGGTTAACAGGGTTTGTTTATTGTTTGACAATGGTGAGACGTAGGATAAAATGATAAAGTCTGTCATAAACAAACCATGATGAACAAAATCTCTCATGATATTATCAACTGCATAAGGTGTTTGTTTGATCCTAGCAAGGGTAATGGACATACCTCCTTTTTGAGGAAAGCCACAAAGCCATATCCTTTAGATTTCCCAGAAGCAGTATCTTTCACAACACGGCAATCCCTAATTAAGAACATTCAAAGAACAAGAGTAGAGTGAACACTATCAATGGTACAATTTAACAATACTGGAAAAAGAAAAGAAACAAAATGATAAAGCTCCTAAATCAAATTAGCAAAAGGTTAAATAATTCCTCTAACCCAGTAGTCTTACTTTAAACACTACAAGCTCATAGGTTCTTAGTAGTATCATCAGAAATAACGTCATCATTTTCAGATTTACTATAACACACCCTAACTTTCAATACACATCAAAGAGTGAAGTAATCCTTTTGAAAACTACAGAAAAAGTTTCTTTATGAGTGGTAAATTTCTGTGTACATGTATACTTCACTAATCTTAAACCTCAATTAATTTAGAAGATAAAAAAGAAAAACAAGCAAGGAAAATGGCATACATCGCCTTGAGCGGGAGGCAATTAGTGCACATTCATCTGTATTCAAGCAAATAAGTAAGTGTTATTACACATGATAGAGCAAGCATGGATAAAAATATAAAAACATCAACTCAAATTAATCCTTCAAACATCTTTAAAGCATCAAACACATCTAAGGAATGTTGAAGGCATGATAATACAGTAACAGAGCTTACGTTGAATCTGCCTTGAAAAGACAGTGATTTAAAGGTGAGGTGCCAAATCATGATAAAAACAACTTTAAAAGAGTGAATACTAAATTAAATTGTGTGGTCTTTTTTGAAAAATTTAGGGCACAGTTTTCTTCTAAAGAGATAACAATAACCATAAAACCAAATTGAAAATTAAGAGGACACCAAACGCTAATTCTTCAAGTGATGTCTACACCTTAGTGAATATCCAATAAGAGCAAAAAAAAAAACTGGCGACAATCTCATTTTAACAACTAAAGGGTGGCAGGTTGTGTTTCATTTGAGCACTCCAAGGTTAAAAACATATACAATTGTATGTGTTTTCCTGGGTCAACAAAAGAAAGCTGAGATAAAAAAAGCTTGACTTACCATTCTGAACTTTGTTCAATCAACATCAATATATAATTTATATCACTCAAAACTATTTTGGACTGTGCCTCTCAGAAACAAGCAAACTCTTAAGTAGTACAAGTATTGATTTTTTCACTGCCAAAAGCTACTCAAGTGAGTATACCAGAAAAAGGAGAATAATATTAACTTGTGGTTCAATTTTATCCTTGGGTAAAATTCTATTTTCTTTTGACCCAAACATTACCAAAACCAAAAACAAAGGAAAAATTCAAATGAGCAAAAAATAAATGCTACAGTGGGTAGGCCAAAATTTCTGCTAGTGATAGCAAAATGGAGGAAACAAAAAGACAAAACATTTTTATTCATCAAGAAACATTATTAGAGTTTGCAGGTTATTGAGAAGCACAGTGTTTGTTATGTACTCTGGGACAATCAAAATCAGCAGATAATTGGATATTAATTTATGGTAAAAATATAAAAAAGTGGAAAAGACAAGAAAAGAACCTAACTGCAAGCATTCCCTTTGTTGGCATTGCATTGGTAATCACTGCAAACCAAAGACTTTGTCATTCCTGAGCTGCTATATGATATAATATTATCGAAGAGCTCAGTGTTAGGATTAATACAGCTGTAGATCAAGGGCTACAAGCAAGAACAATGGATAAATTTTTATTTTAAATTTCATTTGACCAGATTTAAGGCAAAATAAGGGGTTTGCATCACGTCACCGTGGGCAGTACGCAAGCAAACATTTTCTTATCCAGGCAAATTACTCAACATTAGGTGCCAAAAGTAACACTGAACCCAACAATAACATTAAACACACAATTGAACCTAATCTTGCGATAAATTACTGGGCTTTTTAATGACATGTGAACTTTGAAGTAAACAAATGTAACCAGCGTTTATGTTTTTGGCTTGTGTCAATCACCCTGAAGGAACCCTCAGGAAATATAGGTTTCCTTTAGTAGGTTCAAAAAGACTCGTCTGTAGGTTGTGATAGGTTGCAATGATGATTGACAGAAGCAAAAATTGTAACCGTTGGTTAACTATTTGACTTTTGAGTTCGCCTATTATTGACAAGTGCAGTAAACTTAAGAGGCATGAAAATGCTTTTTGCAGCACGAGTGATGATTTGTGGGACAACATGCCTTTCAAGGCAATGTACATTACAACTTGCAATATAACAAGAATTGCTTTTTTGGCCAATTTTGGAGGGCACTTGTTTCACTGGCAAACTAGTTGCAAAGGGGTGGTGTTTCAGTACCTTGTCATGCAAAAGCATTTTCAAAACCTCATGTTTTAATAAGAATCACCGAGACAAAACAAGGAGATTAGTAACACTTTCAAATATATCATAAAACGTTTCGCGAAAAATGAAATATGATGTTGCACAATATTCAGAGCCAATAATCAATAAAAAAAATTGTAACTTTCAAAGAGAAGACTTAAGAAGACAAAGTCACCAATGGCAACTATGAAGAAACTGCTACTCTTGTCAGAGAAATTAAACAGTTCTCTTGTACAAAATAAGGGCTATTACCAGAAAGTTCAGATGTTTGAGGAATGTTTTGTAAGTTTTTATTGATGTTACCCAACATAATATAACTCTACTGAATTTGTTTTCAAACAATACAAAACTTTGATACTTACGTTACAGTCCCAAAAGCAGCAAAAGCTTTATGAAGGTACTCATCATGAATCTCTGAATCAAGGTCACCCACAAACACGTGGTAGTGATCTGCAGTGAAATGAAGAGAGTACAGTTTTTACCACTTCAGTCTTTTGATATTCATGTATTTAGGGTGCGAACAGGAAAAAACCGTGAACACTTGAAATATCTCAAGAATGTTTATTGTGCTATGGGCAATCACAGGACAGGCTCTAGATTAGGACACACAAACTGGCCACAAAACCACAAACTAATCAACATTGTTGCTTGAGGTTTAGTTTTCTCATGCCAGATTGGCTTTTCTCTTGCAAGACAATAACATTCCTGAGATATTTCAAGTGTTTATGGTTTTCCCGGTTGCACTGTATTACTGTGGACCTCCAGATCAAAGACTGAAATAAATAACACATTCTAACTTTTGAGTCCACTGTACCAATGGTTTTTGGTTTAATTCCCCCTTTCCCAAAGGCCAAATCATTTCTTACACAAAATCTTTACTCATTAGCATACACTTCTAAGTCAACTCAGGTTATAAAACTGAAAATTTCTGTTTGAAATAAGCAATGTTATAAACTCAAAATTTAAAAAGAAATGTCTGGCCTAATCACCACTTTTATCACCCCAAAATTTTCACTTTCTGATGAGTGATATTAATTGCAGAGAGTGAAGTGTTGCACTGGCTGAACATGTTCGCCTAGATGGCCAAATTAGTGACATCACATGCATGTTTTATTGCCATTACTAGTAACGCCATCATGCACTATACAGTACAGAAAATGAACACAACTTGGAGGAAGTTAGGCAAATTGTCATCACAGTATTTTCTTACATGTTTATGAAATAATGGTGTGTCAATGAGTTTAACCACATTCATTTCGCAAGATGTGGAATGAAAGGGCTTGGCATGTAGATCCAAATACTTAATTACAGAAAACTACAGACTTCGGATGAAAAAATCAAAGAAGATTAACTAAATTTATGGCCATCACAGGAGCATTTCTGTCGACAATAACTGTGCCAAAAATGTTTACACACAAGTTTACAAGTTGAAAATAAAGCAACTGCAGTAAATAACCATAAGCGGGAAAACTCTAAAAATTGCTGCTTTTATCTCAAGTGTTAAAGAGACAATAAAATTATTGTTTAACCCTTTCATTACTAGGAAATTCTATGGCAAGATTACTTCTCACTCTAAAAATTGATCCAGTGCCAATGAACTGAAAACTCTTCGGCAGAATGTTTGCAAAGTACTAATTATTTCTTAAAGATTTTTCCCAAAAATTTTGGAATTTTTTGGGAGTTTTACTTTGATCACCATTTAGGGTAAAAGGGTTTAACATCCTGGAACTATTGAACAATGTCACTTGTCAATCTTGACTGGTTTTGAAGGAGAAAACTGTTCTGAATTAAGTGAAGGCTGAATTAGAATATTATTACCCCCAGTCACAGATCTGTCAAATAGATTGGAGATAACACCACATGCAAATTGCTGGTAAATTTAGAATCAATCAGGAGGGGCAAAGGCAGGTTAATATAAAAGAGTTAAACAAAAAAGGATTTCCATCCAAGAAACTAGAGGAAAGAAGACCATTTCATAAAGATCTATAAATCTGCAAATTGAAATAAAAAGACATTTTCTTGTCCAAGGTTTGAGTGAACACAATCAATATTTATGAGGTCACTAATAAACTTGTTCAAGCCAATGACTCAAGCAATCCTTCACCCATGAATTTGCCTTTCTTTCTATTACAGTAAGCACAACCAGTTCATTTTTAAAGGGTCTTCTAATTCCTTTGTAAATGTAAGGGGAAAATAACCAGACTACATGCAAAATGAACCCAACTGATAACTTTAAATGAAATAAAACTCAAACATGAGATAGTTAGTCCTTAGTTTTCTGACATGATAGGTTGAATACTAATTGCAGAAAGTCTATTGATTATCTGCATGAATGATTCTGCAAGCAGAGAGATAAAACAGGAAATTTTTTGTACTTACTACTCGTATCTTTCCTCATCCCTCCAGTGTTGTTGGTAGCCCAGTTCACCTTGATAGGCTGCAGGGTAGAACAGGAAAAAAAGAGAAACAATGAATATCATACATTATTGATAACTAATTATTGATCTCCTTATTATAGCAAGCTGCCTGAAGCAGGTATTCACTCCACGATGCAGGTGGCCTGTTGTGAAAATTAGTATTGAAGTCTTAAAGAAATCCTGACCAAAAATACACACCCTTATAACCAAAACTGACAAGTTGAACTTAGTTGGTTAAAATTTGTGATTAATACAACACAGCAGAGGATAACCTGCACACACACACACAAAACAAAAAATTACAAGCTCTACAGAATCAATGCTGCCAAAGAACATGGACAACTGTGGGGAGAAGAAAAGGGCTTCTGTGATCTGTTCTCCAGACATGACTGATCTGGAGGGAGACTATTGGTCAACAATGTAAACAACTTTCTCCAGAACTCCAGAACAATAATCTCTTAAAACCACTAGGAGTAAACATGTCTGAAAAGCATAGCATCCCTGGGGTTTCTGCATTACCTTAACTGTCTTCTGCAAACACTCACATTTACTCTAATGCTTAACTGTCACCTGTTTCTCAATGCTTATTGTTATGTACATGTGCCCTTGAAAAGTTTAAAAATCAAAGAAGAAAAATCGTACCTCATTTTATTCTTAGCTAGATAAAATTTGAATTTGAAACACTAAATCTAGAACACAATCTAGTAAACGAGCCAGTCATTTTCCAAATTAGTTTTGAAAAATAGGAAGACTGTAGACATCACTATCTTAGTTTGTTATTTCCTGAAAAAGTTCGAGAAAGTTGCTAGTCTTAGTCTCTTTATTCTCAAATTATCATATTGGCGTTTCAAACAATATTGTATCAGTTAAAAGCATACTGCTCTACAGTGTATGTATTCATTGCTTTCAGATAAAATATATGTTGTGAGTTAGTTTTAAGTTGACTTTAGTCAGCGAGTAAATGAAATTACAAGGCAGGTGTAGTGAAATCTTTTTGGCATTCAAAATAAGAAAAATAGAAAGGGAAGAACATTTTGATGAACAAACAACTAATGTTGCCAGAGCTTCTGGTTTTTAGCTTGGACAAAAAAGGAAATTAGGCAAGGAATTAAAATTATCATAGCAGTAAGCAATACAGCAATGCTTCCAGTCTTTTCATTCCTAGGGTAGTTATCGGAAACATGACTGTGGTGTTGTTATAACTTTGAGTCTCTGAAGGAAACTGTATAGAGTGACCATTCAAATGAAACCTCTTCAGAAGTACTTTGATCAGGTACTATTAATTTGTTGAGTATTTCATTGTAATAATTAAATTTGAAATTTTCTTGAGTAATGCTTTTAGCTTCCCTTGGGAGAGAACAGGTCAATGAAGGGTTTGTCCACACTATTACGTGTCTGACACCCCACTACCTCTGACTGAGGGTGGTCAATTGAGACAACGCTATACAGCAAGAGAAAGCCTTTCCCTCTTCCAGAAAGTCACAATACTCATTTTGGAACTCACTTTTACTAGTTAAACACATCTATCCAGCAATTCCTCACGTTTGTAGTCAACACTTATGGTTTCCAAAGTTACTTTCAATTTCCCTTTCCAGCTTGAATAAGCTTTGCTATGACTACAAATCTTGATGTTAAGTGAATAATGTACTATGTACGACATAATTTAATAATGAAGGTCAAGGCCACTATAACTTAACTCAATGACACAATCAACAGGTGGCACAAAAACAATTTTTGCAGGGTACAATTTTTCACAGATTTGCTCTCTGTCTGTTTAAATCACATTCCCATGTGAAACATAATCAGGGAAAATCTATTTGGTTATTGAATTTTAGTTAAACTGACTGCAAGCACAAGAATTTTTCAGGATGTGTACCAAATCCAGAATAATTTGAGAATTTGATATTTTGATTTTGATATTTTCTTTGAGCGGTGACATTAAGATTTTATCTTTGTCTTCTTCATCCTTCCTTCATGAATGAACTTGGAGGAGCAGTAGAAGGACCCACACTACTGTTCACAAAGAGTAGGAGGAGTTTCCCTGGTTGTGTGGTCTACCTCTGTGTTTGTTGTCAGGGGCTGGGTTACTCTCTATAATGGCCTACAGTATATGCGGAAGACTACCTTGGGGCACAGCCTCCCCATATAAAACTTGTTGAGTACCCACAACCCTCCCCCCCTTCCCAGGATAGCAGCAGCCAGTGATGCCTTTGCATGCTGATGACGAGATTATTCTTCACACATAACATAAAAGACACATACTGTTGTCCTCTCATCTAAAACTATTTCCTTATCCCCTCGCTCCACACCCAATGTTAAGCAAAATTTTTGGAGAAAAGGTGTGGCCTCTGCTGGTTGTAATGGTATATGATGCTACCAGGTATATCTTCCAAATTGTTTGAGCTACCTTTCAGGACATGGTCAGGGCAGGAAAAAACCCAGGTGTGACTGCCAAGGGCAAGTAAATTTTGATCTTGGGCAAGTAAAAGTACAAGTTTGGTGGTCCAGTGGGCAAGTAAAATTAGCCCCAGTGTTACGGTGAATCTGTCTGAAAGTGTCAGCTTGACAAATTATAATTTCAAGAGAGGAACTATTACAAGGCAGTGCGGTCAACTCTCCCGGATAATGTGGGAGACTCCAGAGTTTGGACCGTATCTCCTGGTCTCCAGATTAGAATCTGATATCTCCCAGATAATCGCCAAAGGTGCTATTTCTTGTAGACTCGACTTTCCGACCATAAAATTTGAAATATTTTTCATTGTTTGAGCTACTGTTAACATGGAACATTTCCTCATAAATTACGGCATGCTACTGTAATTTAAGCAATAATGCGTCTAAATATGAACTGTTGATGTGCTATATACGTCGATCAGAATCAACGAGCATTTTTGGCACAAATAACGTCATTTGTCATGTGATGTGACATCATCTATCATTCCTTCCCTATCAATTCTCAATATTTGATGATGGGGGGCGTTGACAGCCCTGTGAACACTGCAAGATGAGTGACAAAATAAGTTGAAGGCACGAATCAACGTTAAATCCAAGTGCGCATTTGCTTGCTCATGTTACTCTTGCGATTACCATATTGGACACAACCATTAGTTACTCTGTATCTGGCACAACATTTCAGTACCAGTAATCTTATACACTTTCTATTAATCTATAAGTTATTATAGACAGTAATGTAGAAATAAAGATGATAAGGCATTGTGTTCCTTTCCATCGGGCAAGTAATGTGGGAATCGTTTGATCGACATTTTGATCGTGAACATTTTGTTATTCCTTTTATGGTGAAATAAATATATATTATGCGACTAGTTTTAGAATATACTTGTTTGGCATGTCTTCGTGTTAGGTTTTGATTGATTGTAAGCAAGAATTCAAGGGTTAAATTGTGATGATTAAGATTTGTACCGGTTTCGAGGATTAAAGCGTTTGAAAATTACAAAAAGCGACTTTCCGTTTCTTACAAGACGTAGTACTTAATATTTATGTGGGGGCAAGTGAAAACTGAAATTTACATGCCCGCTGACTGGGCAAGTGGATTTCATATCATTTTTTCTGCCCTGACATGTCCACATTTATTATTCAAATCTTTTACGATTCCTTTACTCACCTTGTCGAAAACATTTCGATTGTTCATTGCAAATAGAGCCTGTTCAGCTGATTCTCTGGTTTCAAATTCCACAAAGCAATATGGGTCAGTTGATCCAGTCTACACATGGAAACAAAACTGATCAGAAATATATTTAAACACAAAAACAATAAATTTAACCCATTTGCCCCTGAACTGCCCATAACCACCTGTGCGGATCCACATCCTTTCCACTGCTTGTGACGTTATCAGTTTTAACATTTCATCTAACTTGTGCAGGAGAAAAAGATCTTTCAATCCATACCAGAATGAGTGCAATTCAGTCAAGAAGGCCCAAGAAAAAGGCAAAAAACCAAGTAATGTTGGCCGAAAACTGCCCATAAAGCAGTTTCCTTTTATCAGGAGCATACACAAGGGGTGGGCAGTGAAGCTGCGGGGAACGAGGGTGGAAACCTGAGCAAAGCAACGCTAAGAAATTGCGATTGGATCTTTGATCTGGTGATTTGCTGCTTTTCACGCCTCCTCTATTGACAGCTCCTTCCTTTTTGACTATAGGCCTTTTGCAGCTAGCCGTGGTACAAAACCGCCATTCTGGAGAGCAAAAGTCACACTGGGACAAGACAAACACAGGAAATTATCATTTAAAATTATGTATGCCTTTTGTTTATCATGTTCCAGTACGACTGTTGCTCTCCAGCATGGCGGTTTTGTACCACATGAATGGCTAGCTGCAAAGGGCCTATTGACACCATTTTGCCTTCTTTTTCCTGTAAACAAACAGTGTGTCTGTTATCTGTGAGGTATTGCAAAGATGGTATCGTAATGAATCCCATGGAGCCTCCAACAAAGAGGGTTCCTCAAAGTAAGCAAGGAAAAAATAGTAAAAAGGCAAAGAAGCCTCACAATATTGTAGAATTTGCCATTCACCACTGGCTGTCACATAGAAAAACTTTGATGACGAATACAGGGCTTGAAATAATGGCCGCTCAATGCCATGTCTGGTCAAAAGTATTTCAATGTTGTTATTTTGCCCGAGGTCTATCTCTAAGCTAATGAAGGGGGTCCAAAGACATGCAACAAGGGTTCTCCTGCCCGAGCTAATGATAAAAGATGACTAGTTGGATTTCACTAAAACATAATAGTTACTATCCCACCAAAAACAGGTTGTATCCAACCAAAAATAGGTTTGACCGGCAACAACCGCAAAATTTTTCAAGCCCACATAAAGAATATATTTTGAATGAGAATATATTTCAGATTTCACAAAGGCAATGACTAGTTAACCCAGGAAGACCTCGGCTTCCATTTGGAAACTGGAGTGCAGTTTTTGTTCACCAGGTGCTACGAAAGTTTGACTCAGCCACTGCAAAAATTGGACATCTTTGAGACTGAGATTTTTTTGCTGAAAGATTGACAAGCAGGCAGCATATCAGGAATTTCCATTACACTGAAATGGTCAGTCAGAATACAATAACACCTCTGCAGTCATCCTTTTTCCTCTCCCTCCCCAAATCTCCCCTACTTTTTTCAATTTAATTTGCATAGTTTTACTTTTTCGCTCACCACATGTGGCTCTGAGGAAAGAAGGACAAAAATTCCCATAAAGATCTTGTTCCACTACCCATATACCCATCCTTCCATCTAATCCTAAGATCCTTAATGCCTTCCCAAACACTTTTACACCTTAATGAAGCCTAGTAAAATAATGCCCAGCAAAAGAAAAACAAACAAGGCAAGGAAAACGATAGATATAAGAGGGGAAGAGAGAAAGTAAAAAGTAAAATTCAAGACTGCTGTAGCACTTTAAAACTCAAAAACTATCAGTAAAAATTGTACTTTCTGGATATGCCCAAACTTCAGAAGCTGATATTTTGCATCTGGAACAGAAGGCTGGAAAGTTTTCAAACTATAAATGGCATGTTGGGCAGTTTTGGCTCATTTTAGCAAGACAGTGACCAGAAATCAGCTAGGCTAGCTTCAAGAAAAGATTTTCGGCAGGAGCTAATCCATGGATTAAAGGGACAGGTTCACAATCAAGCACATGCTCATTAATTAAATTACTTTTTTTTCCAATTTATTATTAATTCTATCGGTTAATAATCCCCTCACATGTATCTCAGAGTGTATTTCAAAGTAAAAGTGTATTTCAGAGTAACCTGAAGTAGGATGGTGGAGTACTACAATCTCAAAAAAAACTAGTAGATCATGCCAACACTATCAATGTTGAATTTATTGTTGACCCGAAGGTTTCATCCCTTGGTTGATTAATTTACAGCTATTTGCAAATATTTGAGGGGCAAACCATTTGACTTTTGAGGTGGGGCCTGGAAGACTTCTCAGAGGTTTTTTTTCCTCACAGACCAACAAGGCAGATATTTTTTCAGTCGAAAACAGTGCAAAAAAAATTGGGGGGGAGATTATATCTCCAGGATTTTTTTCTTCACTTTAATCAGGAGTGGGACGGCCTTCAAATGAGTCCTCAAGTGCATCCTGCACTTCATGGTGGTTTAATTCTTTGTAAAATGTTTATTATTGTGCAGTGTTTTGCCAGCACTTGCACTCAATATTTAATCCACAATTGTTAAAGTTAAAGGTTGCATGTTTGAGTGTGGTACTGTGTGCTGACCTTTTCAAAAATTGATGTTATAGCAGCTACAGCATGTGCTGGCAGAAACACAGCATTTTGATAAATGAGCATGCGCTGAACTGCGAACCTGTCCCTTTAAAACATCCCTCTTCCGGACACCAGTTACCTCTATAATACCTCCCCCCCCCCACCTCCCTCCTATTATCCCTTATCAGAAAATTTTCCCAACAATCTTGTATGTTTCATTTTACACAGATTAGCCACCAGTTAAACTGGTTGTTGTTTCATACAGAAAGCAAAATATTATTAAGGAACGTGAAGGATGGGAGAGAAAGCTATTGTTTTTGCCTGATTTTTCCCCTCTCAGTTTCCCAATAAATATTAAATATAATTTTAAAATTAAGAAATATTTTGATTCCAAGATTTACATTTTTTAGAACTGAAAGAATTAGACCGCATATTCATGTGGCATTTTTTTTTTCGCTGAAAGAGAATTTCACTACCGGAAGTTTGGCGACACAGTTATCAGGTAAAAAACTTGTCAAATAGAAACAGTTATTACTCTTCCATAAAATAATCAGTATTTCAAACATTCTGGGCTTCCTTATCGTATTCAGTTACAAGCACAGAAAACTAGTTTAACTCGAATTTATTTGGTATCTAGCTTGATGTGTACGCGCATGCTTATATCATGATGAATTGAAGTTCTTAGTAGAAAATTTAAGCTTACAATTATTTCAAAGGAAGCGAGGCCAAGGAAGAACTTGTTTAACACCATACTTTTTAACAGATCAGCGTCTGCCAACGATTAGCAAGGAGCCAACATATTTAAAATGATTATGGGGCACCATTACATACAAAAAATAATAAATGACAAACATCTATTTAGAAGATAGCTTACAAGGATTGCCGTGGCGTCGAGAAAATGCCGGCCGGCTGATCAATTCAACTGTCTCTCTACAAAAACAAGAAATGCACTACCTACCGGGTTAATAATCTTGCATCGTACAACCTTTCCGCATTTGGAGAAAACATCCTTGATAAACTGTTCGGTACAACGGCGATCTAAGTTCCCCACGTAGCTGAAGTTAAGGAGAATCGGAAAAATGTTAACGACAGCGTGCAACTTCCTGAACAACAAACATTAAAGATCTCCAATTTCTTCGAAGTTTTTTTCACTTACAGACTGGTTCTCCTGTCACTTATTTCGTCCTTGAAAGAGAAAAAGGGTTCATTAGCGAGAAGAATGTGCTAAAAATTTGATTAACTTTCTTTTCACTTACCATTCTTGACTTTATCAAAAGATGGAATACCACGGAGGAAAACTGACGAGAAGCCTGTGCCTGAGTGCGCACGCACCTGAATGGCTACGTCATAAACGATGCCACTTAGAACTATGGGAAATGTTTGATCTCTCCGAGTGCTTGGGAAGCGCGCGCGATTCTAGCCTCCCCGCAGACGTCCGTTGGGGTTCGTTTGTCACGCATTCATTTCTCCCCCACGGTCCGTGGGGGAGAAATGAATGCGTAACAAACGAAACGAACCCCAACGGACGTCTGCGGGGAGGCTAGCGCGATTCCGGAAAGCCTTTTTCATACAGTGGAACCCCCCGGGGGGGGAGGCACTCCGAATATGAAAGGGTTGGGGATGCTCGTCGTCTCGCTTAAGGGTGTAAAGCTGTAAATTTCGGATTTTGGTCTCACTTAGGGTGTTCTGGGCAAAACGCCTTCATATTTAGCCGTGAAGGTACAATTCAAGGAAAGCCACCGTCCGCCCTTTGCCGCGATAGATGGTCGCTATCACTAGGCATGTTTGCGCTGGAAAATTCGCCAAAAAGTGCTCAAAACATGGCAAACAAAAAAGTGCTCAAATAGTGATCGAATTTTTAAAAAGTGCTTGAAAATTCGAAATTTTAATTATTTCCTAGCAGATGTTGATAAATATTCTTAGTTTTATCAAAGCTTTAACTTGCGATTTTTTCTGATAGGTGACCAAACTAGAAGTCGAACACGAACGGTTTTTTTTTTTAAAAATCGACTGTTCCCACGGTTAAAAGGATAATTGTGCATTTTCATGACTTCAGTCAGGCGACAAGGTGGAATTATTCAGATTCATGATAACAGAATTACCCAGCTTACTGAAAACGTTTCGAAGACAAAATATTGCATTAAAAATGAGGAAAATTGTAAAAAAAAAGTGCTTAAATGTTGCCCCAAAAGCGAAAAATTAAAATGCTAAAATTCCCCTTCCAATACGCGTGGAATGCGTGGCGATTTCTGTGTTTTTCGGCAACGTCTGGAAAATCTTCTAAAGACATTGGCCCTCTTCGCAGGCTCTGTTGGCAGTAGACAGCGTTGTTAGCTGTTCATTGCCAAAATAGCGAGCGAACAGCTTCGTTTGTTTTGGTGTTCGCGCACCAGGACACCAAAATCTCCCCAGTTGGACGGCTTCCATTAACAAAGCATCTGTCAAGCTTTTTGGTCAAGTATTTTCTTTGCTTGCACGCCAGCTGCATAGCAAACAGCAACTCCGCCTCTTTCGCCATATTTCCAGCGCTTTTTCGAAAGGAGCAGGTGGGCTTCCTTTTTGCAACTCAGCGCGTCCCCATATCGCGAGATTTCTATGGTAGTGGTCCAAAGGAAATCGACACTCTCAATCCTCACGAAATGAACTAGCGCTTTTCATTCAACTAATTTTTTTTTTTTTAACGAGCCGCCTGTGGCCTGTGTCAGTGAATAAACTTCATCCTTGATTTATTCAAGAGCGCCGCGCCGATCTCTTAAAAGTGGAGCGTCACATATCGGATAGGTTCCGTGCCACACTTTGGAGTGTCGCGAAAAGGTACCTGGACCGTAAGGGAAATGGATAGGTAGAAAAGGGGATTGGAATCTATACTGAGACGGAAGTAAATATTCAGGAGTGACGATTGGGGATTTAGAGACCCAGACCCGCTCGGCCAATCGCTCCGCACCATGTTCGATGGGTGTGAAAGACTTGTTTCAGTTACGGGCCGTGTATGAACATAGCCTCGCCCTTCAGCAGCAATGCAATAATGTATGTTACCACCGTGAACAAAGTCACGTTTTTGACCTTTTTGTTTCAGTACACTTCTGTTAGCTCCTCAGGACAAACATTTAGTTCTGTTGTATATAAAATTCAAGTGTTACCAAGAAACACAAACTTTCCCATACATTCAGTGTTGATATTGAACTTACAGGATGTTATCTTGAAAGTGATGTTACACGAGACGATTTCCAACAATTGTTGGGAAAATGTTGAGAAATATTAACAACGCTGTGTTGCGTTAAACCTTCAATAATCGTCCTTACGAATCCTTCCGTGTAACATCTCCTTGCTTTGAATCCTCCTCTTAATAAATTGTACACCCTTGAAACAATAGAAATCGCTATAAATAAATTTACAATTTTGAGGTCAACTCCATTCGTGCGTAAAATACAGCAATACCAAGCAGTTACATTCATTGTCTCCATGCAAACAAACCCTCGATCTACTCAATCGAGGAAACTGTTCTTTTCCCTTCGTTCCCAGAGTTTCATTTCTTCTCGTTTCCAGACAGAAAGAGAGCATTGGGAACTACTACCTTGTAAGCTTGTGGCAGCAGAAGCAGCATTAGCCTTGGACCAGGCTACTCAGTGCAGTAAAGGAAGGGCCAATAACAGGGCAAGCGCGGAGAAAGAGGGGAAGGGCCTGGCCGATTTTTGGCGCTTGATACGGCATAATTCCCTGTTTTTTTCCGCCAAGAAGTCTGGTCTCAGGCTAAAGCAAAATGCAAGTATGAATCTTCCAGCACAGTCCCTACATTTGTTAAATAAAAATTTCATTTATAACGTGTCAAATTATTTTGTCCGTTGAAAGGCATAGAGACCTAAGCCATCCGTTCTTATGTTAGTTTGCACGATGAAATAGTAGTCTTTCAAGTTCTAGACGACGTTGCAGATTCCATATTGTTCTTCCTCAGTAAGCAGATTTAGGAATAACACATTCCAGTCTTTTTGTCCACACAGTTTCCTTCAAGGTTCAAACTCTTTCATGTTTTTGGCAATTGTCGATAGCTGAATATTGGACGTTCCTTCGTAAATGGCTCCTAAGAGAGAGAAACAGATACAATTCAAAGGAGACAGACAGCAAAATTATGTTGCTCGAAATATCTATACGTCGTAATTGTTCAATGGTGGGGGCCTGAACTAGCCCCTCAACAAACAAACATTTGTAAAATACGGAGACTTTGCGGAGCTATTTCTTCGTAAGTTGTCAACAAGTCACGTTCAAACTTGACATCTTCAATGATTGTAAGGCGTTCTTTTAAGCCGTGTTGACGGATTTTTGCTGACTGATTGCAGTCAAAAGTTGAAAACCCATGGAATGGAACTTCATACAAAGACGATAATGCTGATATTCATCTAGACTCAAGCCTCCCACGAAGAGTTCTTAGCAGTGGCGGATCTAGGGGAGGGATTGCCCCGCCCCGCCCCGCCCAGCCCCCCACCACCGCTTATTTTTTACACCAAACTGAGGCCCGAAGGGCAGAAAAAAATTGGGGGAGGTCCTTAAGGTCCTTTCTGAGATATGCAGACGATACAAAACCGATCCGAACTAGAGAATGAATGCACGATCAGATTTTATTCCATGATTTCCAGGTATGATTTCTCTATTAGCGCCTATTTACATCACGTGTTCTCGAGTCATCGCCCAATCCTACTTCGTTTACAACAGAATTGGAATTTTTAAGGACAGGGGAAAACTGGAGTACCCGGAGAAAAATCTCTCGGGCAGAGGGAGAGAACCAACAACAAATTCAACCCACATGTGGTGTCCACGCCAGAATTCGAACCGGGGCTGCATTGGTGGGTGGCGAGTGCTCTCACCACTACGCCACCCTTGTTCTCCAGAAGCTACTAAGAATCACTTGCACACCCCACTGAATAGTACCTGAACTTGTCAAGTACCTTAAATACCTGACAACTCATGCAGTGCAGTGACCCGCGTTTGGCGGCACTAACCTATTTTGCAGTCGCGGTAAAACTTCTCCACTGGATATTGTTTGGAGAAACCAACTCCGCCCATTATTTCGATGCACTTGGAGGTTGTCAAGGCTGCCACCTATTCAGTGCCCAGTGAAAAGAAGAAAAAACGAACTCTATTATCACTCTTTGTATTCGCCAAAAACAAAATACACAATCAGCTAGTAGCTTCATTCTTAATGGAAATATCTAACACGAAGATGATGTGAGCTGCGGAAATACAATTTTAAAGGAACATATGATCGTCGCAGTGGTAATTGCAATTTAAGAAATTGCAAATTAACGCCCCCTCCCCCCCTCCCCAAAAAAAGGAAATATCTAAGTAACTCCTTTCTAAGGTAATCAAAGACGGCGAAACAAACTTAAACTTAAACTACACGCGGTGACCTCCAGGGGCATGTTTTATCACGGTACCCGCCTTGACACGGTTTATTTACGACATTTTGTAATACTTCAGTAATTGCTTTTCAATCATGTAGCCTTTCCTTGGCTTGTATAAAACACTGTTGGTTCGAATGTAAGTGCTACTAAGGCCGGTTACCGGTCATCTCGCCCCCAAGTCATTTCGCCCCGGTTGCTTAGCCCCCTATTCTGGAACGAGGAATATTACATTTTGACCTTGCTAATTGACTCGAAAATAGGGGGCGAAGTAACCGGGGCGAAAAGACTTGGGGGCGAAATGACCGGTTACCCTAAGGCCCCATCCACACGTATCTGGATATTTTTGAAAGCGGAGATCTTTTCCTCCGTTTTAGCCTTCCGTTCATACGTAACCCACGCCAAAAACCCAGATTTTCAAAAACGGTCTCCAGAGTGAAGATTTTTGAAAACGCCGGCTTATCGTTTACCTGTGGACGGACGACAACGGTGAACAAACTCAATCCTAGGGTTGACGCCCAGATTTGAAGCCGGGCCACATTGGTTGGAGGCAAGTGCTCTCACCACTGCTCCAGCCACCCTTGCTCCCCTTGCATCCTTGGCTACAACGAGGTTCCCCAAGAAACTTGATCAAATTCGTCTCCCAAAACAGTGCCCCCTTGTAATTCGACAAAACTCCAAATCAGTTTCAAACGCAGGCACGAAATAGGGCAGTGTAACGCATAAGTTCTCTCTCCACCTTACCATAGTTCTGTTCAATTAACATTTTTTTTTTGTCGTGTACAACAAAGCAACGAAAAGCTCGTAGTTTACCTCTCCGGCAAAGTATTTAGCCATGGCAGCTTCCCGTAGGAATGAAAGACCTGCTTCTTTTCTCCGCGCTGCATTATACACCAGCAACTTAGCAGCTTCAATCTGCGTGAACACATGAGCAATTTGGTGATTTACAGCCTGGCAAAAAAGAGAAAAAACAAAACAAGTCAATATCATTTAACCGACTTCGACTGAGAAAAATCCGCTTTCTGAGGAGCCGTTACGTTTTACCACTAACCCTCCACCCTGCTATCTCTCAGGTCACACTTGGCTTGGTCTGTTAACAGCACGTGTTTAACCCCTCCCTCCCCTCCCTGCACGCACCGATACTTTTCTTGCAATTCTCCAAAGTCAGTCAGCACCATTCTCTAGAATACAGGCAGTCGCGCAAGACAGATCTCTTCACCAAGCAAGTCGTGTCTTCTTGCAAGAAGCAACGTTCCACGCAATTGTGACCTTTACTCGCTCCAGCATATCTGACAAAAAAGGGGGTGTCGGTAATAACTTGCAGCCTAACCTTTTTCAAGACAATACACAAACATGAATAAAGCAAGTGCAGGGAATGTTCCTCACTGCACTCATGAATACACATTGGTTCTTCTTCAAAGTTCTCCCTGTAATATCAACGTCTGATTGATCAGGGATTTCATGAGGATATTGGATGAAATCACCAATGACGAATCTTCTTGACATTTTAACTACGGAATAAGTAAGTTGACGTTGTGCTGTCTTTGAAGCTTAAGATTCAGGAGATATTCGAGATGTATCCTTTTGGGTGTGTCTGTATGAATCATTGCTGTTATACGTTTCTGGGAAACTGCATGCCCACCTACCCCTCCTTTTATAAGCCAACGTTTTGCCCTAAGTGAGAAGTAAGTGTTGACATTGGCTTAGGGGAGGGGTAGGTGGGCAGTTTCCAAGAAAAGTATAATGATCCCAGAATTCTTACCTGGAAATCCCAGATCTTCTGTCCAAATTGTTTTCTTTCATGTGTGTAGGGCACTGTGTTGTTTAAACAACCTTGAGCAAGACCGAGCATCTGAGAGCACAAAAGTAAAAATGTTGGAAATAATTTTTATTTTCATTGTATGCTAATCAACTTTTACCTCATTTGTCATTAGTTAAGACTATTTTATTAAGGACAAAACATGAAAAAAAACCCGCAAAGCTGGAAACGCAAATAACTTTCCTTAAAGGAAAAAAACGTTTTTAAGACATTATTTTGATTTTTGATATTGGTCAAATGCTGTTGAAACAGTTTGGAACTTTTCCAGGTTACTAAGCATTCATTGTGTAATATTACAGACTATTCTCTGTTTTCACTGTCATGCCATCAAAAATAAAAATGCAAACCATTCAATATAGAAAGTCCAGAATCTGGAAAATGAAAGAATATATATAAACAAAAAGCATTGCCAAGAATCAGGTCTGTGCGATATTTTGTATGCGAGATATTCTGGAAAATGTGTTACCCAAATTTATAAAGCTTTGTATGGAGATGCCATGGTGGTGTCCCTTTGAGGGGCACTAATATGGCTGCCAGAAACCAGCAGAAACATCTGTCTTGGAGTCTTCCTACAAATGCGTGAATTTATTGCTTGAAGAACTCATAAAGGGTAAAGTAAAATTTATTCTGAGGCAGGGAATGTTCAGATAGCAAAATCTACACACATAGGGGCTTTCCTTGCCGCCAGCTGAATGCAGCATCACCCAAAACCTTGGAAATTCAAGCCTCCTCTAATACAACACAAAAAAGAACCTTTTGAACCAAAATTTGTCTAAATAAGAGTGTTTAGGTGCCCTAATACCTCATGAAAGTAGAAATCTAGAAGAATCAATAGTTTCTTAGTTTGAATTCTGGTGATGTCATCTGAAAACCGAGAATACTATTTATTCCAGTAATGCACTGTTCCAGCTGTCAATCACTCACCTGAGCTCCTATTCCAATGCGCCCTTCATTGAGGCACTCAATAGCATACTTGTATCCATGTCCAACCTGACCAAGAACCCAGCTCTCTGGTAACTATGGTAACATACAAACATACAAGAAGTACATGGCAGTTAAAGAGCTACAATGATCAAAATTTGGTTTCCCTTTTCTTTTCAGCTGTGGAAAGTAGAAGTAATAAATACTTACCTCACCAAATTTCAAGTCAAAATTCCAGTGGGAAGACCAATTTATTTTGAACATAATCTTCAGGTTTGTTTTGCTGTCATTACTCGATGTAAAAATTGGCCGAGAATCACAAAAAGATCTGGCACTAGTTGGAACAAGAGGAATGTGACGTCATACTCACGCCATGGCTTGCTTTCATGGCCGGGCGAAAAAACAAGCCATTTTATTTAAATCTAGTGGCGTAAAGGGCTGACTTCACAGCCAAAATGTGTTTGAGATAACCCAGGTGGTGAAGAGAAGATAAGCAGATTTAAGCAGAGAATGCATGTCTTGCATTTTAAGCAGAAAAGCCTCTCACCTTCACATTATCAAAGTGGACAGGACACGTTGATGATGCTCTTATCCCAAGCTAAAACAAAACAAACTTTTTAGTACAAAACTATCAAGACTATAATGTCTGTCAAGTTTTTACATTACTTATCATTATGATAATGTGATTAAATCCATCAAATGACATGTAACTCATATAAGTTCACAAAAAGTCTGATGTTGTATTTTAATAAAAACAAGCTAGCATGCTTTTTTTTTAATGGCAATTGGCTTCCATACTAGCAAAACATCAAATAACTTTGAAATACATTCTTTTCCACTAACTTTTAAGGTTGCCAGCCTATTGATTTTGGACAAACTGAGTTTCATTTTTATTTCTGGCACTTGCAGTTTTTCATATATTGATAGTTAAAGAGTTGCCATAACAAGACCCGTTGGTCAATTCATATACTGTATATAAACGATTGCTTACAGTTCTTTTGAACATGTTATATTATCAAAACTGCAAACCTTGTCTTCTTTCTTGCCGAGTGAAAGTCCTTCAGTTTCTCTTGGAACAATAAAAGTTGTTATTCCTTTGTAACCCTAACAAAATAATTCAGTTAAAAGTTATATCATAAAGTAAAACCTTATACATGTATGTCTAAAAAACATTGTAAAGTAAAACATTGAAGCTTTTGGACACATAAGGGGGAGAACACTACCACATGTAGCCACACTATCTTATACCTTAAATCTGAACAATGTTGTCATTAAAAGGGTCAGGGTTTTAGGCCTCCAGCAGCACCCCCTTATCCCTAACCTTTAATAGGTTGAGGGAGTACTGACAAATCATGCCTACAATTGTAGGTTTTGATGCATTTTTTCTCTTCATATATCATATAAGTTCCAATGTATCTTCAGGTCAATAGTAATTATTTATCACACTGTTGTGGAAACAATAAGTTATATATACCTTTTCTGGTGCAACATTAGCAAAAACAAGGTAAACTGCAGCATGTTCAGCATTTGTAATCCACATTTTGGAACCATTGAGAATGTAATAGTCTCCCTTCTTTTCAGCTTTTGTTTCCAAGGCAAAAGCATCACTTCCTGAGCCTACTTCTGACAGGCAAAAACTTCCAACCTAAAGATAAAATATGCTCATATCATTATCAAGTCCTCATTGGTGGGACAGAGAAAAATAACAGTTCAGATTTATCAGTTGATACTTAAAAGTAAAATAAGTTTGATATGGGCCAGAAAATTCCAAACCTAACATTTCAAGCCATATCCCTTTGCTCTGATGAAATACCAGTACTCAAAATATCAGCTTTTGAATCTCTTCTTGGGGATCTTATCAAGGGTACTATAAGAGGTATTTTCTTGCACATGGTGGGATGCATCTGAGTTGACTAGAGGCCAACAACACATGCTAACATGGGTTACTGTAAAGACTCAACTGAAACCAAAAACTGCACATGAAAAATCTCTAACACTCAGGGTATTGGAACCTACATTTCAACCTCCTGACCACCCAGAATGCAAAGATTTAGTGGTTGCTGATGGGAGGCGGTCACTTGCAGCAGTAATTGACCCACAGGTGGTCTATTTCGATAAGAGGTTCCGACTCATCTACTTTTTGAAAGACAATTTATTGGATGTATTTCTACGATAAGATATGTGTAGTTCTGTTTTGTCACTGAAAGTTCTTTACTTACCTTTACTGGCGCAGTACATACATTGTACTGCAAACAAAGAGATCACACCGTGCCTACTTACGAGAGAGGGTTGTTTATGAGAGGTTCTAATTTTAGGGTTTTGACTGGGAAAATTTTGACGTTTTGGATAGGTAGTCACTAGTCTTATGGGAGGTGGTTGCTTGCGAGAGGTGGTCACCCAAGAAAGTTTGACCGTACAGTCGAACCCTGCTTTATGGGCACCCTCTTTACAGATACCTCGTTAACAACGACAGCTTTCTTTGTCTATGGGGGAAGCCCTTACATTTCTCTAAATTCAACTCAATTAGTACAGACACCTGTTAATGCAGACAATGGACCTCATTGATGCAGAGCATTCATTATCAACTGTGAGCCGTAATACACCTTTCATTTTGGAAAACCCTCGGTTGACAGCATGTTGTGGTTCTCAGTGCTACGGTACCCAGTGTAGGTGATTTGTAACTGTCAATTTAGACTATGGTGGCATCAAACAATAGACGTCTTGAGCATTTTTAGGTGTTTCCGTGGAAATTAGAGGTGTTTAATTTGACAATGCTTATGTCCTCTTTAATAATGACTATTTTGTTCAAATAACAGGAGTATTTTTTACTCTTAAATAACATGACCTACTTAATACGGACACCCAATTAATGTGGACACTTTCTATGGCCTCTTCAGTGTCTGTTTTGACTGGGTTTGACCATATTTTATTCCTTATTGATAAAACTTAAGTTGAATAAATAACTATAAACACAGGGTATCATCACTCACCATATTCCTCGCTAGCCGTGGCAAGTACTCTGCTTTCTGTTCAGTTGTGCCATATTTTCTGAACAAGGTGACAATTAAAGTATTTTGTACATCACACATAACACTGACAGATGGATCAACTTTAGCAAGCTCTTCAACAACAAGACATGCCACAAAAAATGATGAGTTTGTACCACCATAATCAGCATCTATTTCAATTCCCATCAACTGAAAACAGAAGAAAATTCAAAAATCAAATTTGCACCATCAACCTGCCAACTTTATTTTTTTCAGTGTAAAGATCAGCACCAGTGTGTGGGCAAACATTGAAAACCGGTCAGTATAAAAGACGGACTGCGGACTGCGGACCACGGACTGCGGACTGGGTATAAAATACGGACTAGGTATAAAACGCGGACTCCGGACTGAGTATAAAACACGGACTAGGTATAAAACGCGGACTACGGACTATGTATATAAAAACAGCTTTAGAAGGTAAAACTGAGAGAAATAGAAAGCGGACTAGCAAAAACAGTAGTCCCAGCTTTAACGCTGTTCACGTAGTCTATTCTTCCCATGGAGAAGGAAGGTTATGCGGTACTCAAGGCAACTGAAATTAAACTCTGAATTTTATGAAAAGAAGGAGTTTGAAGAGATTTCAATTTGCAGTTTTACACCAATAAGAAGCACCGAAAAAAAAAAAAATAGTATTGGTATTAGTCAGATCAGTAAAATTCTTATCGGACGCCACAATTCCGTTTCAAATAAAGCCTTGGGAATATGAGGACTGAATGAAGAACTCAGACGAGAAGGTCAATGCGATGCACAAAGCAGTATTTAGGTGCGAGGGATTACTCACATACGTGAATAATAACCGAAATGCGTCATTCAACGTTATATTCTAAGTGATGATTATGATGACATGATTTACACCCTGCTCCTGATCCCGGAAGGGGGTACTACTGGGAATTCTTCGTTGGGGTGTAGTGCCCGGTTCCCCGAATCCTGACCTTATTGCAGACCAAAAATTGTCATTTTCCACACCCGTTTTCAGACTAGATCTCTAAAATCCATACCCATTTTCGGACCTGGCCTAATTTAGCCTGTTCCAGGTTCTCAGATAGTTGGGGAGACTCCCCAGTTTTTATTTTCGTGTTTTCGCTTTCTCAATTCATCGGACCCAACTATCTTAGAACCTTGAACAGGTTAGGTATGATTAGGCAGAAATTTTGTCATCATTACCAAGTTAGAGCGGAAACAAAAAAAATTCTCCAAATGCATTTCGAATTCGCACATTTCTATTTCGTTCTTATTCATTTGGAATTGAAACGATAAATACGTCCATTCATGTACGCTCCCGTTGTACCCTCGAAAACCATACCCGATTCCACACCAAAATGGGCAAAGTGTTTTCAGACCAAAAAGGCCCAAAACTCCTACCCTTCCCTTATATAAGGGAGTACCCCCTGATCCTGACCCCTTTCATGATTGTTAGAGACCAAGACGAGGTCTAAAAATGGGTGAAGGAAATAGCATTTTGATCCGGCTCATGATTCAGAGAACCGGGCGGGACACCTCCACCAAGAATCTATAAGAGTATTTACAACTTTAACTCACGTGTCTTGCTATTTAGCGATCTTTTGATCTTATTTTTCCTTACCTAGAACCAATTTGCACGGTTTTTACCAAAGTAGTCCGTAGTCCGTATTTTATACCCAGTCCGCAGTCCGCAGTCCGCGTTTTATACCTTGTCCGTGTTTTATACCCACTCCGTATTTTCTAGTCCGCGTTTTATACCTAGTCCGTATTTTATACCCAGTCCGCAGTCCGTAGTCCGCAGTCCGCAGTCCGTGTTTTATACTGACCGCATTGAAAACATAAGACCAACAGCAAATGCACTGGCCAGCTCCAGTAACAGACACCTTTTTCGAGTCCCGGCGGTGTCTGCTTACAAGAGCTTTCACTGTTCATGATGAATACATGATCATGAGAACACTAGCTTAACTAGTCTTATTGTCAGTAATATTGTACTACCGGTACTGTGGTATTATCTCTGTGGCAGCCAGATTATCAACACCACCATCAATTCCCTTTCATATAAATATCTAAAAAAATTCTTCAAAGAAGTACCTGATGCAGCAAATGATCCAAGCAGCCAGTTATTCTTGCTGGCTGCAGGGCTGTTAGGCTCAACACTGAGTATTTTTAAAAGTATCATGACTGAGAAATAAAGAGGCCAAGAAAGAAATCTGATTTAATCTGGCACCTGCATTTTATTCAGTTACTTTCTTCACACCTACATTTCCATGCAGGACCCCATTGATAACAGCACTTGGTATTGAAGGGTTATCTTCGATTCATCAATTATTATTATTATTAACACTATTATTATTATCATCACTTTGCCAAGAGATAACAACTTTCAAGTATTAAACTTACTCCTTGGTCAAACATTCCCTTGATGATAGACTCATCCATTTCTGAACTTTGATCCATTTCTGATACCAAGGGCTGAATTTTTTCAGTGGCAAACCTTGCAACTAAAATATCATAAAAAAATGCTTAGTGTATTTACTAATCTTTAGAATAATATTGCTGCCAGCCCTAGACAAATGTAAAGGAGTTTAGCAGTTTGCCATACCTACTGAACTGAGCTAAAAAGCGCAAGAAGTGGCCTGAGAGACATAACATTTCACATAAATGTAGCCTAATATCTAAACATGCTTTTGGCTTGCTTCAAAATCATAAATTAAAACACCAACATAGGAGCCAGGGTACATTCTATTTATGCCAAACGTATTAAATATTACAGTCAACTCCCGATAACTCGAACCTTCCAAGGAAATAGAAAAAAGTTTGAGTTATCAGGAGTTTGAGTTATCAGTAGTTTGAAGCAAATAACTGGAAATAAGGAAATGGAGTGTGAAAGGAATGCAAGTATCGTGCACACACCAAAGCAACAAAGCTTAAGCGGCAAAAAAGTAGAGACAAGGAATACATAGTTATTTGAAATAATTCAATGTTTGCACTGCAGTACACTGTCTGAGGTCTTTAGAGCCTAATACCTTCTTTCCAAAAAATCACTCAATTAGCCTGCCTCTTTACAAAACACCCAGAACAGTTATTTTGTTTTCTGCACGTGCCTGCAATTTGGAAGCTAAAATATTTATATCTTGCATCTGGAACAGACATTTACAAAGTGCTCAAACGATAAAAGGCATTCTGGGCCAGACAGTAAAAGGAAGACAGTTTCACTAGTTTCAAAAGACTTTTTGAGCAAAACTCCTAGAGGCCAATGGGTTAAACAAATAGGATCTTGTTTACTGTGGGTAATGTCGACCGAGAGATATCGGTCGATATAGCGGTCGATATAGCGGTCGACACTCGGTCGATAGTCGGTCGACACTCGGTCGACACTCGGTCGATACTTGGTCGACACTCGGTCGATAGTCGGTCGACACTCGGTCGACAGTCGGTCGATATAGCGGTCAATAGTCGGTCGATAGTCGGTCGACAGTGGGTCGACACTCGGTCGAGACACGCCGATAGTCGCTCCAGATGTGTCTCGCCGATATAGCTTTTTGCTCACCGACACTTCGCCCGACATTTCGCCGACACTTTGCCGATACTTGGTCGATAGTTGGTCGATACTTGACCGATGTGTCGGTCAGTAATTGGTCGACACTCGGTCGATGGTCGGTCGACACGTAGCATTTCCTACATTTTCCTACATTTTTGCGGGACCACAGGAGCAGCAGATTCAACTTAGGCTGAGACAGGTTCTGTTTAACAGCTAAAACTCAGACGATCGGTGATGACACAAACTGGAAAAAAAAAAAGGTTATCATGTCCTTAGTTCCCAGTGCTCTTCGGTTCTCTTCATAGCGTAATCGCGCCTTGCTTTGCCACATGTTCCCCATCGCATGATAACAGTAATTAATAGCGTCTTTGCTTAAAAAAAAAGCCATTGGACTCACCTGATAAATTAACACCACGACTAATATTCGAGCGACAGTTGACGATATACCACCGACAGTTGACCGATATACCACCGACAGTTCACCGATATACCACCGACAGTTGACTGATATACCACCGACAGTTGACCGATATATCACCGACAGTTGACCGATATATCACCGACATATGACCGATAGTAAGTCGAGGTGCGTCGACGGAATATCGACCGATACTCGGCCGATAGTCTATCTCACTATCGACCGACTATCGACCCACTATCGACCGACCATCGACCGACTATCGACCGACTATCGACCGACTATCGCCCAACTATCGACCGACTATCGACCGACTATCGACCGACTATCGACCAACTATCGACCGACTGTCGACCGACTATCGACCGACTGTCGACCGCTATATCGACCGACTGTCGACCGCTATATCGACCACTATGTCGACCGATATCTCAGTCGACATTACCCACAGTAAACAAGATCCAACAAATATATATGTTTAGAATTCCCAGCACACTATATTGTAATAATATTTGATAAGGTACATTAAAGGATAAGTTTATCTTGATACTTAGTGATAATATTTTGCACTACCTGCTTCTTTCATCATTTCTTCTTCTTCAGAGAGTGCTGTAAGTGGTCCTGGGACAATGTTGATGGCTGCACTTTCCTTTGGCTGTACTACTTGCTGGCTTAAATGGCGGATAGAACCAAAAGGCCTGTATCCTCCATTAATGCGTTGCAAGATACCACCTCCTACTGGTCGTGCAGGTCTCACAACTGAGGACAATATCTGGTCACAAAAAAAGCAAGAATGTTGTTAAAGTAACCATTCAGATTTCATAATAATGTAGTTTCCCTGTGGGATGTACTATCTTGTAGGTGATCATTTTTTTCCAGCATGAACTCAAAAGAAAAAAACAAAGGAGACTAATGCACTAGTCAATGGAAAGCCCCCCATGCCATACCAAGGGAATGTATGGCATAAGCAGGAGATTTAAGCAGTTTTAGACAGCCACTTTTCCGCAAGTATCAGCGACTGGGGACCACTGGCGGGGCTTGATAGACAGAGATTAGCCTTTCACCATTTTTTACCATCTTGAATAGGCAAGGTACAAGAACAGAAGCATATAAATGTTGTAGTTAATTTTTTATCTCAAGTAATTTTTGTTTCTCTTTTGTTTCAACTTCATTAGCATACATTATCATACCCAAAAACAAAAGAAAAACAAAAATTACCTGAAACAAAAAAATAACTACAACATAAGCCTTGTTTCTGATGGGAATATTGTTCTGGGGTATGGGGATGTGAGGCTTTCCACTGACTAATGCAAATAGACTAAAAAGGCTATGTTAACAGTGACCAATTTAGACTACCTTTTAATAACAAATCACAATTTATGAGTTTAAAATATCCAGCATTGCTAGCGTTTATATTTTTAAAATCTTTCACTCAGAAAGTACTGCAACGATTATTGAAAGTCTATAATGACAACAAAAAAATTAAAATAAAAAAAAAAGCAGGAAAAGCGCACACTGTGTTACTACTGGATTTTCTGCTCTGATTACCTACAACTTTATGATAAGCGGCGAGAGAGCCTTTATAAAAACTGTGATTGGAGTAATAAAGTTTATATTAACAGTGTTATGGCTATGGTTAAAAATTATCTTAACTACGGGGCAGTAAAACGTATTGCGTAAATTATGATGCAACGAATGATGACGATGTTAGACCAAAAAATCGACCGCCAAATAAATTTAAGCTTACTGTTTTTCTCTATCGTCTTATTTAGTCTCCAAAGAATTTCCTCAGATTCTCCCCTGATATGAAAGTGATTCTAAGCCTCAAACTGTCAAGAAACTAAAGTATACGTAACTAACAGAAGAAAATATTTCGCACAAACCTTGCATAACGCAGCCATATTCCCAGAACAAAACGATAGGTATATCATTTACACAAACATGAAGTGTCTGTTGTCATTATGGGCGGAGGCGGGGCGGGGGTGAGGGCGTACTGCGGGGATGAGCCCAGGTCCACACTGGTTGGTTAATTTCTTACCTTTTGCGCCTTGAAAATAATGACATAAACTTTCAATCGTAAATTTTTGTTTTAAAATGTCTTCCCAAACTGATTCTCTTCTTTTAAATTCCTCCAGGGTTGAAGTTGTCCCAAGAGAAACTGAAGTCAATGATGGGGGTAAGCACAATTGCTGATAAGCAACGGTGTATTATGGGAAATGCGCAATGGCGAATGGTCTCTGTTGGAGCTAGCCTGCGTACCATGGCGGTTTTGTCGAGCTGGGCGCAGGAGCGGCGTAGCAGCGAAATTCGCGCGCGAAGCGCGCGAGAACGAGCTTCCGCCCCAATCTCCTCGCGGTTTCTCTGCCCTCGCCCGCCTTTATTACTTAGCGCGCTCAACCAAAACCGCCATGCTACGCAGGCTATGTTGGAGCAGAATCTAGGAGCCTTAATAATTTAAGTGATCGACTCGAAAAATAGTAGGAACAATTTTTTTGCTAAATGACTGACAGGGGAGTAGCCAACAGCCCATAAACCTGTAGGCCCGGGCCAACAAATTTTTGGTTTGATCACTCTACCGCTTGTAACAAATTATGCGTTGTTAGGGTGATATGAGCTAAAAGGCTTAAGAGCTCAAAGCGTTGGTGAGGTTAGTGCGTACAAGCCATGCCTGCAATTTTCAGGATATATATATGTGGAAAGGAACGGTCAATGAGCCAGGCCTACAACTCACGAAAAGCTGGTTACGCCCCTGACTGAAATCTCTCGGGTCTGATCTTGTGGGCATCATTCGTGGTCTTGAAAAGGCTCATTTCCGTAAAAATAAATGCGAAAAACGACAGGGTACCATATGGCTTTAGGATTTTTTCGTCCTAAACAGGGTCAGGGTTTCAAACCCTCAGCGGCTCACCTATACCGAAAGATTGTTCGAGTACCCCACCGGTAGAGCGTTGGATGCTGTGCGTTTCACTCACGAGAGGGTGAACATATAAATCCAAGAGAGAATGAGGTCATTCTGATCCTCTTTTGATAAATCCGGCTACCCTATAGTTGGTTGGCAAAACAAACAATACAAGGTCTAGCCTCTTAACGCTCAAAATATCAGGCTCATAATCTTTGCTTTTACCGTCTGTCTCACTGTTCTCAGTCAAGATGCCAGTCTTCGTGCCGTGAGGATTAGTTTTTACCGTGCAGAGTACGGTTTCGAGGAAGTGGTTAAGCTCTTCATCAACCAATCATCAGCGCACTCCGCCAAAAAACGGAGTGTAGCCGTATTATACAAAGGGAAAGTCCACACGTAACCGGGTATTGAAAACGGAGATTCTATTCTCCATTTTAGACTTCGGGCGTTTTTGGGTACCAAAAACCCATCTTTTCAATAACGCTCCCCAGAGTGTTGCCTGCGGACACAGACGTGTTTCCGGTCGTCGCTTGAAGAGAAGCGACGAGCGGAAATACGTCTGTGTCCGCAGGCCATCCAGAGTGGAGATTTTTGAAAACGTCGGCCTCAACCTTTGTCGGCCTCTCGTCTACGAGTGAACCGGGACGAAAACGGAGGTTGTGGAATACAGTCGAACCTCCATGTGCGACCACCTCTCATAAACGACCACCAATCCAAAACACCAAAGTTTTCCCAGTCAAAGCCTTACAGTTGGAACCTCTAGTAAACGACCACCCCCTGTAAGCGACCTAGCCTGCGTGGCAAGCGTTTCCGTTTGGTTTCGGAGCAAAGAAATACCGAGGAAGGGGACTTCCGGTATTCCTCGTTCTTTTCGCCTAAACCGCACAGAAACGCTTGCTACGCACGCGCGCTATAAGCGACCGCGACCACTTTATGGGCCTGACAATTAATGATTTTCCATTGTTTTTAACCTCTTGTAAGCGACCACTCGACTCAGTCTTTGATCTCTGTTTTCGCTGTCTGCACTATGTTACTTAGAATATAGAAGAACTTTAGTGAAAACATGAAATTACACGTATCCTAACTTAGACATTGCATGCAATAAATTATCTTCCATAAAGTAGATGTGCCTGGACCCCTGCGGTTCGCTTGTAAACGACGCCCCCCGTAAGAGACCACTCAGTCTTTGCATTTTGGTGGTCGCTTACAGGAGGTTCGACGGTACGATGATGACATCTGGCGGGGGGGGGGGCCCTGGATGACATACATCATTTTCCACTTGCTTTACGCATGCTTCATAAGGGATGCTATTTCCATCGTTTGAGCAACCTCGTTTGAGGGTCGTGAAGGGGGTACCAAATTCCAGTTCCCAGCCTAAATTTGGCCCAAATCCCAGTTCCCAGGCTAATTTTTGCCAAAATCCCAGTTACCAGTTTACAGTTTAAATCCAACAAAAGTTTAGAGTTTTCGGTGTGTATAACGGCGTTATTTGCATTTGAAACCTTTTCCGAAGCCATTTTTATCTTCCCTTCACAATATCTTCGTATGCAAACTTGCAGAACTTGTCCGCTGACCAGGAAAACTGACAGAACGTAACTATGCAACCGTGTAAGCCTGGTAGCTAGACCGCGGGCGGGAAGGCGAAAAATACTGATTTCATGGTCTCTACTGAGGAGTGCAAGGTCTATTGCTACGAAATTTTATTTTTCTATTTCAAAATATTGGAGCAAAGACCACTGAAGAAAAGAAATCCCATTCCCATTTTATAATTGTTCATCCCATTCCCAGTGGCTAAATCCCAGTCCCAGTGAGTAAATCCCATTTTCCCAGTCCACAATGAGGCTAATCCCAGTTCGCATTTTACCCGTTCACGACCCTCTCGTTTGAGCGTTTTCATGTGGTCTGGCAAAGACTTTTCAAATATATACGCTAAGTGTGAACACGTATTTCTTGGGAAACGGAGAAAAAAACTCCGTGTTCAAAAATATACGGTACCGGCTCCTGACGGTACGTGTGAATAGGGCCTAAAAGTTTTCAATTTGCTTCTAATGAAAGGAGCTAAAATTTCGAATATATTTAAGCTCTTTTTGACTTAAAGTAGTGGTTTTACTTTACAATGCATATAGCAAATTAAGCTAAAATTTGTCGCCGAGATTTTAGAACACGCTAAATGTCAGATATTCGTTATCACCGGAATGAGAAATTCCGGATCGAGATTAACATCAGTATGAAAAAAGACCCCTTGCGTAGCTAACAAGCGACGTTTTGTTCATGAAAAGAAAGGTTTCTTATTTAAAAATTCGCATGAGGTAAGTGGCGTTCACGTTTCATATATCCTGTCAATTTGTTGCCATGCGAACGAAAACTTAACATATTGTATATATTCCCAAAAGCCGCGGATAAAAGACTAGACCGCTCAAATAGGATTTCTGCTAATAAATGGATACGATAAGTTCGCCTCTTAGAAACAATTTTCAATAAGGGTCATAACGACATTTATATTTTAAAACAAACAAAAAGTACACTGTGTCATAAAAAAAAAACGGGGGTAAAAAAAATAGTGGTCAAATGTTCTTACCAAATCATAAAACAGTGCTTTGACCGAAGTTTAGGATTTGGTTTAGGATCTGCAAGAAAGGTTTTCTACCGACGATTTCATTTTGGTAGGCGGCAACAGAAAGGCAGGTTTTGCACCGTGTATATCGAGCTCAACTAAATCATCTGTATAATTAGTCTCCCCCGAAAATCTGTTTAAAACAAATACGGCTTGAAAATATCACAAAGCGAACTTGGGAAAACGAACTTAACATCGACAAAAAAACAGACAAAGCGCGAAAGTTAGTACAAGCGGGAAGATGTCTGCCAAGAACGACGGGAGGAAAGCGAGCGAAAAGAGGACTGAAAGCGTCTTTAAGAAATTTCGTTCTCCTTGCATTGATGCTCACTACGAGGCTTTTATAATGCGATCGAATTGGACGATTGGAAACTTGTACGCGGCGAATCTTAACTTGGGACAGAGTTACGTAAAACAAGTTCAGCATATAGAAAAACAAAGACAGGTTTGGTTGTCAGGGAAAAACAAGGAAGAGGAAACCATGCAGGAAAGGTTGGATGCTCTAAAGAGGCAAGCAAAACATTGTTTTCACTCCGAAGCTTTGACTGATGAAGTGAAAAATAGCACAACTCCGCGACCAAGAGCTAAAACTGTGAGCGCCTGTTATCGAGTTGAGAGCTTTGAAAAGCTTGATTTCCTCGAGAGAAGAGGGCATTTTGGAAACAACAGGTCAACTTCTCAGCCGGCTAGACTTCGGTTTAACAGCGCTTGTTTATCAAACCAAAATTCAGGAAAGGAAAGCTTTGAATTACATCTAAACCCAAGCAGGAATAGAAAACTCCCAAACATTCAAAGTCGGCCAGTTAGTCGATCTACAGAAAACGCATTTGATTTAAGAAACCGTTCTCGTCTCGGCCTAAAAAGAACAACCTCAATGTTTCCTTTCGATGTAAAATCTCACAGGTACTTCACTGTGGAGTCGGAGCAAGAAATAAAAGCAAACAGCGATCTAATTCCCAAATGGTTACCGTCAAATCTGCGGTCAAAAAATAATCACGATAAGACTTTACTCTAGAGTGCAGTATTTTCAGAAAATAATAAACAGGTTTGACAGTTTCAAAGCAAAAGGGCCGAGAGATTTGTCTTCATGTAAAATAATTAGCACATTTAGGAACTTTAATTAATAAAGGAAAAATTAATCCGGAAAGTACAAGGGGGAGTTCATTGCCAGATGACACAAAAGTTACTTTTTGTTGCGAGGAAACATTACCAAAAACGTGATCTTCCCAATTATTAGACTATTTTTCTTAACACTGCACAGTGTAAATTTGAACAACTTTACAAGAATGACTGAACAGCATGGCTCGAAAAAAAGTCCTGTCCAGCAGTCCCGAACAAGTGGATTTTCTTGCTGGCAAGTAACTTTTAACGCTCACTTGCCCAATGGATAAAGGTCTAGGCAACCCATCATCTAACAAAATCATTAACTACGACGAGCGAAAGGTTGTCCAGGGCAAGAAAATATGAGAGCTGCTTGTCCAAAGGACAAGTTTGAATTCAAGTTTTTTTTCGAGCCCTGGAACGGGGATGATCTGGACCAAAACAGAAAGGGACTACCAATCATTTCTTCCGGACAGAGACTCCAGGATTTTGATATACAAGTCCCAAAATAAAACAACGAAATGGCACCAAGGAATAAGTTGCTAACTAGCTTTTCTTTGTCAAATTCACAAATAAATTCACGGCATAACTTGGATTTTATACAGACGCACAAGGTACGCTAAGATGACAATTGTATCACAAATTACAGCAATTTTCTTCAAGCATGCAGTTTTCTTGGTTTTTCTCCTCAAACCGGCTAACTAGAAACCTTAGACGTAAAACCATCCGTCAATTACAAGGTTTTTCAACTTTTCTCTCACTTTTTTCCCGCCCATACGACGAGGAAAAGAAAAAGAAGTCCCAAGGAATCCACAACACCCGAAACCTATCTTTGCGTCACTTATTATTCTTTATAATTTTTTTTCCTGCGGTATGTTGAATAGGCTATTTCCGAGTTGCAAAAACTCTCACTTTAAAAACGAGGCTAAGTGCAAAACCTTTCTTGTAAAAATGAGTTTTATTTACGTGATAACAAAATCATATTCACATCAATGGTTTTGTGCTTTGCATCTCTTTGGGGCAGAGGCTTGAGGCAACTCGTAAATGGTCTATTGTTATGACATTGCCTAGTTTCAAATCGAGAGGGGCTGGGTACGAGTCGGCTTGTTATGGAATAAACAACACGCTGAAGTTTGGTGCCGATCAGGCCAATATTGAATAAGATACAGCTATTAATAAACATGAAAATTTATAAGAGATGTATGGATTGCCGGACACATCGCCCGGACAGCTATATATTTCTTAGTAAATTTTGGGGGTTTTGAATGGCTGTATCTCGTTCAGTATATCCCGATAAACACCAATCTTGCTGATTCAGTCAATGTGCTCTTTCTGACTATATGGGTCTCGTGTCGTTGTTTATTCCATAATAAACTGACTCGTACTCAGTCCCTCTCGACTTGAAACTAGGCAATGAACACTCGTTGGAAGGCTATCCTATTAACAATTCTGTTGGATGGCCACGAACCATTTTACTGTAAATTAAAATCAAAAATCAATATTTAGTACTATCTGTTCACTGCTGAATTATCTGTAGCTTCATTGCCCGCTATCTTTTGTAAGCCATTTTCATTTCCGTCCCTCAGCTCCTGTTCGTCCTGATCATCACTTTCAATACTCCCCGAAACAGTTACTTCTTTAGCACTGAATTTTGACAAACATTTGTCGAGTCGCTTCAGAAACGTGTCCACATCCGCTTTCGTCATCCCTATCGCCGCGGCTGCAGTAAGGTAAGCACAGCGGTAGTGTTGAGCATGCGCACCCCAGCCAGTGAAGACGTAACCGTTGATCTCCTTTGTGCTATCAGGGGAAACTACTCTGCAATGTAAAATCGATAAGGATGAGTTTGCGCTGTTTTCGCTATGCTCACAGCGTGCCGGCTCAATTTGGAGCTGAGTTAAAAGCCTCTTTTCAACGACCTTTGCCAACTCAACCTTTGATAAGTTGTCGCCAACCCTGCGTAGCAAGCGTTTCCGTGCGGTTTCGGAGCAAAGAACGAGGAACGAGAGTCAAAAACCGCACGAAAAATGGGGTTCTCGCATCACTTTTCGCGCGGACAAAACCGAAAATCCCGTTCCTCGTCGTCCGTTACTCGGTCTTTCTTTGCTCCGAAATCACACGGAAATGCTTGCTACGCAGGCTAGTTGTCGCCCATCCTTAGACTTTGCTTATTACTGTCATCAGGTTCCTGAATCCTTACTTTAGTGTGAACATAGCGGACATTTCGCGGCTTTCGCGGCGCCACTTCTAGGTTCCCGCGCGAAACGACGTGTGAGGGACGAACCCAGAAATTCTATACTGATGACGTGTTTCTTAAGTGCTTTTAATTGGTTCAAACAACTTTCCCTCTCGATACACGTACAGTAAAAACCCGCGAGTAAGAGCCTGGTTTTCAAAAACCTCGTGTAAGGCTAACATTCGCCAGTTAGGGCCCCTCTCAATAAAGAAGAACTTGTTTGGACTAAAATTTGAAACAGGTTCTATTTTCTAAAATCCATTAAAAAAATTCTGTATACTTGGGCTCATAAGATAAGTCAACATAAAGAATCCTCTTTGGAGGCATAGATATAATGAGAATCATATCTCTCATTGAGCAGGAGTGGAGAGAAGTTTTCAATAACTTTTGCACCTAGTCTCTCTCTCTCTCCAATCCGTTTAATTCATAACTGGGGACTCGGGCAAGTCATGATCATTCTTTAGCTTCGAAGTCAACCGCGTTACCACTACGCTAATCCAGCACAAACCGATTCAGTTAATGTAAAGAACGGCGTCTGACCCGGATCTTACCTTGCTCCTGAAACACATCTCGTAAACAGCATGGACCCAAGCTGAGTAACACCGGCCGCGTTCAATTCCAGGCCCTTTGTGACTTTCTCAAGTGAAATCGCTGGAATATGAACAAGGGAGCAAGTTAGGCTGATCAGTGCCGAAAAATAAGAGATAAGACGTAGAAGGACAACATAAGACATTAGCTTTAGTTACCCAATGATATGGGATTGCCTTTAGTACTCAGTAGCCGCTCTCCGTGCGTTGTTGCTACCCTGGAAAGGCCATCAGATAAGTAACTGTATACTTCCTGAAGAGGATAATAAATGGAAAGAAAAGTTTACGATAAGAGTAGTAAAATAATATTAAGCAACAACGAAGGCGACGGCAACGGCTACAAAAACATCACTTAAAAAGGGAATTCGCTGTTTCAACTTAAGCCAAAATGACAGTAGTCTGCCACACAGCCGTTTTTAGTGTCGTCACACAACGCTCCTCCCCACTTGGTGGGGAGGAGCATTGCGTGACGAAACTAAAAACGGCTGTGTAGCAGACTGCAATGACAGAGACGGTTAGGAAAATGTCACTTAAAAGTGAAATTGTGCGGCTTCAAACTTTGAACTTTTCAGTTGCTTAATTGTTGGCAATTTTTTGTGGATGTGAATTCTATAAGACTGTATCGATGTTCAGGAAAAGAAAAAGAAAGTCGTTTTCTTGTATTCCCGTCCTCCACAAAACGTGAAATAAGGCATCTTTAGGTCTTTCGTGCAGTGACAGCAAAGAAATGAACAAAAAAGCGTGATGCATGTGTAAAGTTGTTGTTTTGCTTATCTTTTGCCGTTCTCGTTGACGTTGGTGTCGACGTTGCGTAAGGTCCCTATTATTGCAGCTGATTGCACCCTAAGCTCAGTCTCCATTGAGCCGTGGGTGTCACGAGGTGGGGAGAATCGCGGGCTACCAATTTGCTCACTGACTGAATGACGGTTAATTAACCTGTCTCTGTTTGTCTGACTGACTGCAAATGAACAGTGACAACTGAATTGACTTACTGACAGATGAATGACTGACAACTGACCAGAGAAATGAATAACTCAATTTTGATAAGGTGATTACTGACTCACTGATAATTGACTGACTGACTAACTGACTGACAAATACATGACTTCTCTCCTTTCTATGTAGCTTTGACTAGCTTTAAATACCCTTAAAACGGAGGAGTGCTGGAGAGAGGGGGGTGAAATGAGTGCACTGTCACTATGACTTCAAGTTTATCAGTCATTACTGTTACGAGTTATCCACTTAAAAGATGGTTGCGTTACCTTTCTCTTTAGAGGCTGCACACAAAGACAACATGAGCGAAATTATTTACCTCAGTAAAAGAGCTGTGAAATTACTAGAGCCTTGCAAATGACCAAAGATAGCCCCATACATGATTAGTGATGGAGACAGCTGGCAAGCATATTTGTCTTGTGTTTAACCTCACCTGAATTACATTTGAGCCTCATCTAACTTCTCACTGATGACCAACTAACTTCAGCACTGACTGATGCCAGATAGTGCATCAAATTATGTGAAACACAACAGAGCTACAAATATCAGTAGAGTCAAACCTTATTAATGTGGACACTGAGGGGACCATAGAAGGTGTCCATATCAATGAGGTGTCTGTATTAAGCAGGTTGAATTTAAAGAAAATGTAAGGGCTTTCTTTCCCCAGGGTCAAAGCAAACTATCCTTAATAATGAGGTGTCCATATTGACCGGGTGTCTGTTATGCAGGGTTTGACTATATGCAATCTTTCTGGCCTCCTTGCCATGTTGCCTTACCTTTCTTTGTTGCAAGAGCTGCTGATATCCAGCTGATCCAAGAGACAGCAAAGTGATAAACAGATCAATTGAAGGAGTGGCTGATGCTCGGCCTGTTATTCAAGTAAAATTTTCACATCAAACAAAGCTTGGGTACTTTTTAAAGACTTTAGCTTTGGATGTCATTAAACTCGCAAATGGGTAATTTTCCAGTGGCTGAGTGTAACACAATAAGTGAAAAATGTTTTTCTTACACACTGCTAGGAGCCTGGGTATAGATTATGTGACCAAAAGGCGGGCAGTTGCTTTTGTTGCAGCAGTCGGCTTGGCATGGCTATCAGTGGTGTGTGAGAAATAGCCATTTAAAGCTGTAATTTATTATATTCCAAGCATAATATCTTAACTGACACTCCAAAAGCAATACAATCTTTACTGTACCTTACTCACCGGGGTATGTTTTACTGACAGCATCGATAAATTTTTCATCAAATCCTGCCACAATAGCTCCCCCAACAGGAACCATGAAGTTTTTATCAGTGCTTTGAACAAATGCATCCACACGACCTATCCTTGCTGCCTGTGGTAGAGAGAATGACAACATTACTTTAACCCCTTCACTCCTGCATTGTAATAGCGGACAATGTTCAACCCAAAAAATCGCAAAAAAACTCCAATAATTATTTGGTAGCAAAGTCTGAATTTATTATACAAATGTTCGGTCAAAGAGGTTTGATTTTTATGCCAGAAGTGTTGTCACACACACCAACAAGAACATAGTGTACTGTTAGCAAATACAACTGAAAGTATCAAAACTGCAAAAGGGAAATTTGCACAAGAGGATTAAAGCCATGCACTACCTCTTAACAAAACAAAAATTAATTTTCACTCAAACAGCTGGTTATAAATTCTGCCATATTTTAAGGTTCATCTCTGCCTCAAGAGAATGTGAACTCACAGGCTGTACCTGTTGAATCAGATGCATGCACTTGGACGACTGTACCCCATAGGCATTGTTCACAATGTGTGGTACATCTTGTTCTTTGCAAAGCTTGGCCACTTCTTCCAACCTTGAATGCAAAATCTGGTAATCATTTATGACACACTTAAAAAGTAACAATATCATAATAAAGAATGAATGCTTTTAAAAAATGTCTTTTTTTTCAGCACCTGTCTGGTGTTCTTGGAGCAAAGCAGCTGGTAGTGGTCATAATACAGACAATATTTTCAGAACCCAAATCTTTGATCTTCTTCTCTACAGCTGCAAGATCTGTTCGTAGTTCATCACCCTCCAAAACATTTTCAATAATGACCGGTTCAAATCCTGGTAAGAGAACACGGTGATAATAATAAGTAAACCATTAAACAGCCACCCTCTTTTAAGTGGCCAGTAATCAAAGTCCCGAAATAATTGTAGAACACAATTGTGAATTAAGCTGACACCTCTATGATGAAGGAAAATATAGTTTGAGATGGAAGATGATGTGTACTAGTGATGCCACATTCCATCATGTGTTTGTTTCAAAATAAAGCGATGTTTCTGCAAAAGATTATTCTGATTTCCGACTAACCTCTATTGGGCAGCCTACCCCCATTAAGCAGTCACTTACTGGTACCCTGAGGGTGGCCCCTTAATGGAGTCTAGTTCAACTGTATTCATATAGTTGAAGCTATCGTAACATACACTCTTCTAAGTGGACAGCTCTACTTCTGGCCATCTTCACAAAACCCCGTTTCAGCTCCCATACAAAATACAAAATTCCTGTAAGCGGACGCCATGGATACTTTCACGGTTTACAAGTTAGATATTGGCTTTGTTTATAAGTTTCCGTAAGTTCCCTCCCGAAATGAAATCCCAGTCTTCTCTATGAATCTTGTACTTCAAGAAATCAACTTCAAACCACTGTTCTTTAGAGTGAATTTATATTGGTTTCAGTTCGGGTTTTTTCAAAATACACATCCGCCTAGTTAAACTTTGAAAGACCACTTGAGTTTTATGCCCGGCCTGTGACTAAATTACAACATTGTCTGGTAGAACAACAGTGTAGCCAAACACTACAAACTGTCAGTTTTTTGCATTTCCAATGTTTACTTGTAGCTGGGCAAGCTCCCATAAGCAGCCATCTAACCCTTACACCTCTAGTGACCACATACAAGAACGTAACCATTCTCGTAAGCCGCTAGCTCCAGTTATATGGACACCTTTTTCATTCCCAAGGGTGTCCACTCATGCGAGCTTCCATTGTATGGCACCAAAATCCAAAACCCAATGGTGCTTTATAAAAAGATCACAAACAGAAGAAAAACAAAATAATTACAAAATTATCACAAAAAAATTCTAAAAATTTAATTCTGAGATTGAAAAGAATTCATGTGTAACAAGCTTGCTAAAAAAGGTTCATTTGAAAAAGCCTTTTTTTCACTTTGAAGCTATAGCCTGGAGTTTTGCACATTGGCTGGGTAACATATCAACAAGATAAGAAGAGACTGCTGGCTAACTAATATAATCACTTACCAGCAGTAAGGATACATTTAAAACAAGACTTCTGATCAATTCTGGGCCATATCACATACTTTGCACCAAGCCTCTGCTGTTTCAATGTCAACAGTGTCATTACCAAACTCATACCTGTTGCCACTGGCAAAACAAGACAGGCTTTTGCTGACTTTACCCCTAGAAAAGAATGGATTGCATTGTTTTCTTATGCAAAAAAGTAATTTTTAGTTCCTTTAGTTTACAGGGCTCGAAAAAATTAAAATTTCAGCTTGTCCTTTGTCCATCTTATGCAGGTGTCCTTAGAGTGGGGTTCCACTGTACCAACTTTCACCATGTTAAGATAACAACAGAACTTACCTGCCATTTTAATAGCATCTAAAGCCATACAGTTGGTGAGTTTCATCAACAGAGATGAGCCAGCTGCTTTAGGTTGCACTGCTGCTATGTCCCCAGATCTACCAATACCATGGCTTAGCCTAGCATGAGAAAGCAAAAAATTATGACTCGCTCCAGATACAGATACCCTTTGATCACTTCCAGACTCAATAGGCCATTTTCAAAAATTATGACAATATTTGACTACAACTACCAGAATTCATTTTGTCTTTGCTTTCCACTGAGGTTTAAAAAACAATAGCCCTTATTTACACAAGAAAAAAACAAACTGAAGGATACTGGTAGTTGTAGTCAAACGACGTCATTGTGCAATTGCAATTTGTCCCATTATGAATAGAAAACATATGCATCCTGTTACCTTTGGCAGCAAGTCTGTGGATGATGTTGGCATGACGTAACCTGTGATCAGGCAATTTCCTTCTTTCTGGGGGGAGTGTGAAAAGTCAGCAAAGTGCAAAACGTCAGGCAAAGAAAGAAAAAGGAAAAAAGAACAACTTGATCACAGGTCAGGCATGACTCTCCAAAGGAGAGAAGAGTCCATGTGAATGATCTTACTTTCTACCAAACCTACAATTTTGTTTGACTTTTTGGAAATCTGTGGAATGTTTTTGGAAAGAATTTTGGATGTCTTTGGATATGATTTCGAGAGTTCTCCACTGAGAATTTTTTGAAGTCTGTCTCAAACTAACCTTGAAGGTATAATTTTCATGGTTCAGTATAATTCAAAAAAAGCCCTTTTAAAGGTACTTTCATTATTATATGCCATTTATAAAAAAATACATTTTTTGTGTAACAAAATAATATCTTGAAAAAAGAATTTCTTAGTAGCAAATTACCTAAAATGGCGTCTTGACACCAGTGAAGAAATAACCCTTCCTTCTCTTTCTCCTGCACCAACATTACCTGAAATCAACAATAATTGATAATTGTTAACTATTAAACAGTCAATTAAGTCTGCCTTTATAAGTAAATCTGTATTGTAGTTCAAAATTAATAATAAAGGTTTCAAGAGAAAGGAAACTGAGGTACATTAGTAGAAACTGTTTTAAAACCTCAATTTCTTCTTGAACTAGAACATCCACATTTCTTTCATTTCATTCAAACTAGTTTTATGATTATTGTTTTGAAGATCCACTTTGATTCCAAAGAAAATGCTCTTCGTGTATATGTTAGAAGTCAAAATTCAGGTTAAAGACATACTCATGCCACACCTGGAAAGTTGTTACTGTCCATAACAGAGAGTTCTTGCAAAAGCAGTTCAATGCTGATATCATCCCAACCCTCTGATGGCCATTTTCTCTAACAAAAGCAAGAGACAGAATAATAAAGCATTGAAAAAAACAAACTACAATTGGCAACAAAATTAGTTGAGAAATTCTGCTCCAAAGGGCCTCCCAAACGTATGCTTACTTAAAAAGGGAAAATAAAGCTTTCCCTTCCCTACCCCCTCCATGCAATATTGTGCTGCTGTTTGAGATACCTATAGAAAACAGCAAACACCTCAACTTTGAATGGAGGGGAGGGCAGAGGGGTGTGAACTGTTTTGTTCTCAGAGTTACCCAATTTGAGGACAATGTCTCACCAATTTTGTCGCCGATTGTAAATGATGGAAACTCACCATGAGAAGTTCTGTCACTGCTTACATCTCTCATAACATTGATCATGTATTACATCTTGGGTGATGAATCACTGTTTTTAGTGTATCATCCCTTGGACAGGACTCTAGATTCAAAATCAGGAGGATGATTTCAAAAAATTCCCTAAACCACGCTTAAACCCAAGAACAAGGCTGTTGCTAAGATTTCAAGTTGACAGGTAAAGGCAGTAATCAGGTGGGAATTGAACAGGAAAAAATGTTCATTTGGCTCGATTTTTCTTTTGTTTCCCATGACAATAGCTGGGGGTCATACTTGTCGTATCCGGGAGAAATCCCCATCCCCTCACTCTTAGTGACAGCCAGTCCTGAAGAAAACAAGTCATTTAGTTCATTAACTTTACCATGAAACTCTTCATCAAAGTTTCACCACCCTCGAAACACTCCAATATAAATTGAATTTTCCCATCATCATCATCATCATCCCCATCACTTTTAATCCAGAAATTATGGCACCCCCAACACCCAATGAGAAAGTAACTGCATGTCCAAGATACTAAATCACTAGCCACATTATCCTAAACTCTCCAGGATGAAGTACAAGGCAGGAAAAGGTACTTAAAGCTAGAGCTTGAAAGAGACAGTGTTGTGAGTTGTTACAACTGTTTTTGAAAACCATTAGCCTCCACAGCTGTTAATGCTGCATGGCTTTAATTAACAATCAATCTTAGACCCTGTTCATGCTTAGCAACTAGATCAATCTCAGATTGATCTGGCTTTTATACATGCTGAATGTGAATGTTTGCAATTTTTCTGAGATTACATCTGGGATTGATCAAACCTGGCTCGCTTCAGATGGTAGTCTGAGATCAGTCCAAGAATGATCTATAAATTTTGTTCCATGCTAAGTGAGAACATGAACTTTCCTGAAAGCGATCTAGCTCTGTAGCCTCTCCTCATTGAGAGTCACCCAAGCATATCATGCAACTTGTAACTCACAAGAGGATTTTTGTTTTTACAAGTTGCAATGTCTTCAAAAAAGAGAACTGTGTACGGAGTCTGAGACAAGAGCTCTTATCGCTGCTTGGGGTGACCAGATTCAAGATAACATTAACATAAGTCAGCGAAACGCAGACGTTTACGTAGACTTTGCTAAAGCTGTAACAAAACAGGTATTCCCTGGACAGGACCGGAAGTAGTGCTGGACAAAGGCAAAACAACTAAAAGCCAAATTGCAAAACTACAATGATTCCTGTAAAAAGTCAGGACTGCCCTCCCCTGCCCAAGAAAAAAAATGCATGAGTTTATGTTTTTAAAGAATTAAGCAACTTCCTTGGAGACCTGAAGCCTCAGGATTAATCCTCCTTAGTCAGACATTACTTGCCTACTTAGAAGACTTAGAAGTCGTCTGTGTGAACAGCCCCCCATGCGATCTCGGTATCGATTGGAGATCGATCTGATCAATCTCATAACAAAAACACATCCATTTCGCCAATTTATAACCAGCTACTACTACTCTATTCAACTGAAATATAATTTAGTCCACGTTAAAAGCACCTTCTTGATGAACATAAGCTCAAATAAGCAATTTATTGAATTATTTCTAGCTTAACTGGAGCTCAATGCTCCTCATGCTCCTTTACATCTAGAATTTGTAGCTTCTAGCTTCCTCCACTTTCTCCCTCCCCTCCTAATTAATATCATCAGCTGGACAATTCTTGAATACTTAAAACAAATTATAAAACTGCTCAGAAGAAAGAAACTTTTCACCGACAATATACCGTTTACAGCCTACTTAAAACTTTTAGGAACAAACATTTTCAGCAGACATCTCAGTACAGCGCCTAACTTCGTATTGCTATCATTTCAGTTGGAGTCATGATCCAATATTGCATCACTTACGTGTTCCAGAAATGTTCTTATTTGATTTTCGCGGCTCTTTCTGGCATTCTGAGCTTGCTGAACGTACGAAACTGGAATGATCTTGCCACAGGCCTCGAAGCTGCCGGCGAACATCGCGCTTTCCTGTACTGACTGCTTAGAGTACCAGGGTGGTAATAGGAATTTATGATTCATTGAACAAATTGCACCTGTATAGTCGTTCACTTTTTCGCATCCTTATCGTGAAATGAGTACCACTGAAAATTCATAAAATTCATCTAGTATTCATTCGTTTTATTTATCACAACCCGGGAGGAAAAAAAGAAAATTACTTTTTTTTAACTTTTTGCACCCGGAAAGATCAAGTTCGATTTTCTCGCTACGTAGCACAGTGCGAAGAAATGGAAATGTAATGAACACAACCGAGACAAGAAAATATCAAGTGATATTTCTGAAAAATGGCTTGTTTACAAGCGGGAACCGTCCTTACCGCTACTGTGGAACAATCATTAGAAAACTGTCTTCTTGTTTACGTAAAGCATAAGTCAAAAATATTTAGAGGAGTGCTTTTTGACGAAAAGAACGCGATCGTTTGGAGGTGGGTCAACTTGTTTATTCACAATTTGTGATGAGTTATAAATTGTTAAAAATTATTTCGTAAGGGATTTTGCACTTTCAGGTAGTCAGTTTGAAGATAAATTTAAATGTAGACTTATCCTTATGTCTGTTCTTTTTTTACGCACGATATGTCTTGAAATATAAAGAGCACCCGTTGATGAGCTGAACACAGGTCTTGTAGCAGTGAAGGGGAAAATTACTTCAGGAAGTACTATTCTTGGTGACGGCGCTTCACGGTGGTCAACAAGGCAGGCCAGTCTGTTTTACAGACGACAGAACAATAAGTCGTTTCCTTGTCGAAGGCTCCCGAGCTTATTTAGCGACGTTAAAGTCCTAACAGACGCTGATTTTATTAAGGAAAGTCAGGGAAACTCTAAAAATATGGTGAGCAAATCAGTCACTTCAACCAAAAGACCAACTGCCTTGGGTGATTATAAAACTAAGCAAGGGCAGTTAAACAAGGCTAAGGAAATTTCGGCAAGAAAGGTCACCTGTGCATCGACCCAAGTTACTGTCAAGACCTCCAAATGTGAGACTAAACGAAAAAGGAAGTCTTCTGGTCAAGACATCTGTGACAGGCCATCAAAGAAGAAACCAGCAATGGTGAGCCCCCAAGGTGTCCAGAAAAGCACTGACAACAAGCAAACAAAAATCGAGTGTAAAAGCCCAAAGAAAACTAAAGTGGTTAGTGATGAAACAAGTACCATAGAACCAAAAAATTCAACAGCAGAGAGTGTCTCTTCAACCCAGTACAAAATTCTGATGACGAGACCTGCAGTTCCCACAGTACCGGTAGGGACGCACACAACTGCACAGCAACAATCCAGCACTGTGTTGGTACTTAAGAAAGTTGTTCCACCTGCTGAAAGGGAGGTGAACAGATTGCCTGTAAGAAAAAGCTTGGAGACAGTTGTGTCTAATTTGACTGATAGGAATGTCAGTAAGAATGTTTGTAATGATGAAGTTGAAGAATGGGAAAATCGAAGCAATGAGACACCTATTTTAACAGTGAAACTTGAGAAGAAGGGGAAAGACAGTGTGGACATCGATAACAGGAGGCACCCTGAATTGCATGTGGAAACAGCAAAATGCTGTGCTCCCAATGTTATGACTGATAAAGATGACTTTCATTCGGACGAAGAGAATTCAGTTGGAGAAATAAATTCAGCCACTGATCAAACTGATATTCAGATTGAGTCTAATTCATCTGATGAACACAAAAGAGAGAATAAGACAAGTCTGTTGAATGATGATGGTGGCCTTGCAGGAACACAGGAATCAAAAACTGAAAATCATGGCCCCATTAAACGATCTGCTAGGATCAGTGAGAGGAAGGCAAAGATCATTGCCTCTTCTTTAGCAACTAAGGACTACCCTGAAAAATCAGATTGGCTCAAAGGGCTTGAGACAGAGAGAAACCAGTCAAGCACAACTTCTAATGCCTTGAGTTTTAATTCCTCAAACCTTTCAACAGTCACAACCACAAACACAGAACACCAACCTCAAAAACACAAAACTAAATCTGCCAATAACATTAAGTACACACAACGAATGACCTGGCAGCTTCAACCTCAGGTGACTCCGACTGACAACAGGAACCCTGTGTCTGTCGGCGATATTGTGTGGGGCAAAGTTCATGGACATCCTTGGTGGCCAGGAAAGGTACTGGCCATTAGTGGAATCAGAAATGAAGACAGCAAGAACCCATGGAACAGAGATGCTCATGTTTCCTGGTTTGGCTCCAACACAAGCTCCATCATGCCTTTGCACAGCCTTCAGCTGTTTCTGCCTAACTTTGCTAAAAGACACAAGAAACGTAAGAAAGGATTTTACAGAATTGCTGTCAGGGAGGCGCAAGCGGCATTAAAATTGATGGCTGATGATAGCTGTTTAGCTTGGTAAAATGAGTATTATTATATAAATGACATAATGCACCAGTAGCTCTTTGAAATGTTTTATCATGTAACTACATAATTTAAAATCTGCAGAGAGCTGTTTGATGCATTACTACTTACAAAAGAACCTATGACACAATGTAGAACATTTTGCAACTTACTTGAGTTCATTTAAGTGTATATATCTTACAAGATGTTCAGGAACTGGGTATAATGCAGTAATTGCTCAAAGCTTTAACTAGACCTGTAGTCATTACTTATTTTCTAAAAGTAAGTTCGCTTGCCTTCACGCACATGTAATATAAGAAATGATATTATCAAATCCAGTCCCTCCCTGAGAGAACAGTTAGTCAAATACAGAGCTCAAACAAGAACTTGGGTGTTAATAGCCTACAATACAACTGCCTTTAATACTTCCTGTCACTAGGGATGTTTTTCAAGCGAGGTAGATCTGCATATTGGCTTCAAAAGTTCTGTACTTGTCTTATGACATCAATCTGTTCAGAATCTTTTTAAGAGCTCTGGTTTGTTGACATGGTAATTAATGCACTAAAAGGCCACAAAGATCAAAAACACAACTTGGCATTGAAATTACCTCCAATAAACACTCATTACCCATGAATATAATAATGGTTTACAAGGAGAATTTGAGTTTTCCTGGCACCAATCCACAACAGAGCTCAAAATTTCTTAGGACAGAATGCAGACAATCCAGTTGTGAAACATCACCAGTGACAGGAAGTGATGAGATGCAGCTGTATTTTCAGGTGAGTGAAAGCTTGTCTAAACAAGGAACAATTTTATTGGACAGTTTTTTGTCCTCACATAAACACAAAAACAGAAGAAATGGACCCCACAAGTTCTAAAAGAACAGAGTTTACTGGGGTCATTCACAAAAGAGTTATTGCATTGCAAAGGGTTGCAAGAATTTGTTCAATTGCCACAAAATTATGGTAGTAAAATGATACTTTTTGGAAGAAATCTCACGATTAATCGATTTCTCAAATTCCAGGAATTAAATCATTTTCACTGTAAATAATGTAAAAACTTCATGGTTCACATAGCTATTAACAGAGCCCTCCTTTAGAAATCTAGCAATATCTAAAATGTGAGGCTGCTAGAATCTTTCTGAGCATTAGGTAAGTCCAAACCCCTTGAATGAAAATAATTGTCTTCCCTCAGTGAAAAATTCTTCTTGTTGAGAGCAATAAATTTTTATTGAGAGTTGATTTTGAAGATTTCTGCCAGATCACTTGGACTTAATCAGCAAACTGAGATTAAAGTGGCCCCATAGTCATGTCATATCAGGAGGCAACTGTTAATAGTCAGAAGGCTTAATCCCGCCATACCTGGTTTAGCTGAAAATAGGCTTTTGTTAGTAACAATGCCTTTCCAAATAAGGTTCCAAACAGCCCTTGTTGTATGTATACGTATACCTTACAAGTTTCTGGTACTTAATTAACTGTACAACAATATATTATAACTTAAGGATCAAATTCTAAACTGTTTAGGTATTATTTCTTGAAAGAGGTCTGTTCACCCAACCAAACTGCCTTGCACTCACATGTTATTTTCTGGAAGAAAAAAAATGGCAACCGCTGACAGTTTGGAAATTTTCTGTGTACAAAAATCAGTGCTGTAGCAGCTGCTCGTAAGGTGTGTCCTCATTGGTTGCAGGAAATAATAACACAACATTGTTTATCATTATATCCTGTGTTTTACGGTAAGGTAAGCAAACCAATGGTTTCTAGGGTTAGGCAAGCTGCTCACACAAAAATATGCATTGTTTGTGAAGCAGTCATTATTTTGGAGGTGCACTTAAATTACATGTATTTGCACTATATTTTCCTCTCTTTCTTCTTTTAAAATGGCTTTTTAAGCGGCAGGATAGTGTCTATGGTAATCTACAGTGTCAGCATGTCAGCACACGAAAAAGTGCCAAAGCAAAGAAATATTTAGTGAAAATATGGAGACCTTATTGAAGGATTAAGTTAATTGTGTACATAGGAAATGTTGACTTTTGTCAAGCGTCTATCCAACGTAGACAAAAAAATTTAAAGTAGGACCATGTAAAGAGAATTTAGTCAAGTTAATTTAACTTAAAGTTTATTATTTAAGAGATTAAGATAGTTTGAGCAGGATATTTAACAGATTTCTTCACTTCTTGTAGGCAACACCACAGGGTGTGCTCTAAAATATGTCTTGGTCAGAGTGTTTCCTGTTTTTCTTTACGAAAATCATTCAGTTCCTTTCAAATGCAGGCAGGGTGAAGACATGGTCACATGCTGGAGTGTTAATTTGTTCCCACTTGCTTGGTTTATTTGCTCAACTATCGCTGAAAGAAAAGAAACACCTAATTGTCAAAAACAATGTTATAAGGTGATTGAATGACTGGATAATTAAATACCATCATCACCTATAGCCTGAGTAAACAGCCAAAATTTGCTACACCTGCCAGCATGCAAAGAAAGTCGTGTCCGATTGCCTAGGACTAATGGATTTTGCTATCGAGAAGTCATTTTGCAGGGAACCTATGGTGGCATCACAAAATGAAAGCTGATTACTCAGGCTACGTCAACACTTCACTACTGCAATATTGAATCCCATGTCTTTATTCATATTTTTTTGATGTCATTAAAATCTTGGCTATACATGTAATGAGTAGGAAGTATGTACAATAATTGTACATACAATTCGTCTGACTAGGTTTATATTTATTGTAAATTAGAACATTACACTCATCCTCGGTGAACAACCTTGCTAAAACTCACAGGGAGCTAATAATATTATTTTTCAGCAAAGAAACAGTACAGATCATCAGAGAAGAAGGCATGCAATAGTATGAAAACAAAGAAATGTTTCACAAGTTTTTTTACCAAGATTCAACTATTGACATTTTTGCTCATAATTCTTCATACAGCCAACTCTCTATAATCAGACATCATCAAGAGGAGCGAAAGGTTTAGTCTCTCTTGGAGTGAAAAAATAAATAATATTGTCCTTTTCTAGGGGATGTCTATTTTGTAGAGAGTTTGCTGTTGTTTTATATTAATTAAAAATGAAGAATTAAATTGTTTATGGGATATTTCATGTGTTTGCAATCAGTTTCAATAACTGGTGAATCTGTATGCATCAGATAATTTTTTATTTTATTGATGTCTGTGAGTATATTACTCACCTGCATTTGAGTCAAGAATTAAAACACTGTCTTAAGTTGTTACTTGTAACTACTGAAAGGTTCATACAAGTTTTAACAACTAGTAAAACTATCCACTGTTATTTTGAAAAACTTACTTTTTCAATCTCGGATTGTAGTTTGAAATCATTGAACTTGTCAATAATTACTTTACTATTAAGTAAGTGACTTAGAGTTAAGAAAAAAAGTTGAAATAAATTCTGACTCTGAAGATGACTACCACACAGGTTGTCGAAACGTCAGTCACTGTCAACAACAACAGTCCTATTCAGGACTACGTTCACCTGGACAATCAAACTCAACCTTTTGAAATGACTCCTGGGTTCAAACCTTTCACAGCATAAATTATAACTATAATCAGGCATTCATTATTAAAATTTCCCTACCACAATAACTGAGTATTACTACCATCTTCATGTTACCATTGTCCACTGAGCAGTCCAAAAAATGGCAGGGAAGAGAAATCATGGACATCTAGGCAAAGACGTTTGCCTCTTTGAGGGGATGTTTATTGTGAGTGTATAAGGCTTTTTTTAGCAAAATATGTCTCCAAGGTTTCCCTGAGGCACCATATGATATATTATGAACTTTCCACTTCGCTATCAATGCTTTGAACATCATGCATTCAAAGTAGACAGACTGCAAATTATAGCAGTTGCTAAAAAATAAATCTACGTGTCCCAACTGTTCATCAGTAGGATGCCTAAAATGGTGCAATTCCACAATTTGTTTCAGCTTCATTAAATCCTATACCAATTGCAGAACATTTTAGGAGGAGCCACCCACCGTGTGAGCACAGTCACGGACAACACATATAAGTGAGGAAAACAACGCAAAGCAAAACTAAATCATTATTAAACGAACTAAATGTACACACAACTCAAATAAATAAATAATGCACGTGCCCAAAATTAAATTGCGTGCGCACAAGTACCAAGATACAACTGAAATAAAAATGTAAATAATAAATAAGCAATGTAAGGATACGATGGTGCAATAATATTTAAGCATGTTAGGTCCTGTTGCAGACAAAGCCCTGAGTGGTACTCGAAAAGAGAGAGGTAGTTCATGATGATAGTAGGAGCTTAAGCATCGACAACAAAACATCACTTAAAAAGTAAAGTTGTGCTACTTCAAACTTTAAATTTTTCAGTTCCTTCCTCAAATGTTGGCAATTTTTCTGGAGTTGAATTCTAAAAGACTGTATTGAAGTTCAGGAAAAGAAAAAGAAAGTTGTCTTGTGTTCAAAATTCATCCACAAAACGTGAAATTAGGCATTTTCATGTCATAGTCATGCATGCAGTGACAGAAAAGCAATGTACAAAAAAGCATGATGCACATGCAGTATTGTTGTTTTGCCAATTTTTGCCGTTCTCGTTGCATTGCCGTCATAGTTGCTTAAGCTCCCTAATAACGCCAGAGACACACCAGGCAATGCTGACTACACGTAAGTATTGCATGGAATAACAAGACAACCACTTCATGGCTTAAACCACGAAAAGTGCATACATGTACCATGCCAAATCTTATGAATAACTCATAAACATGTTACAATGAAGAGTAGTTTCTTATGATTTGCTCAGTAGCTGCAAAACTGTCAACAAAATGATCCTCTGTCATTCCATACTTTAAATACTGGTGGACATAAGCCCGTGAAGTGAACATGTTCCAAGCTTTCTGAACCACTGAGTTTAAGGGAGCCACAGGGGTTTGGCTGTTGCTAAGCAATGTCACTGACTTTTCATAATGGTTAAATGGCCTTGGATGGCACCATATTGTGCTAGCACAACTTGATGGCACCCAGTTCGCATGAAGTCTGGGATCATTAAAAGAAGTCAGATCAGACTTATGAACACCCACTCCTCGTAATACCAAGAGGTTTGCAATGGATTTATTGAATTTTTCTCTCAATCGTGGTGGTTCACCAGGTCTGAGATGAAAATCGGCACCATCAGGGTTGGATGGCACAGGTAACTTCACTTCCCAGTCAATGCCTGCCAAATGAGGGAAAGTAAAAACAAACACAATAAATCATGAAAACCAATAAATGGATATGGCACAAATTTCTGTTTCTGTAACAAAACACACTTTGCGACTTCAATGCCCAATTTTGTTGGCCCCAAAGTGATAAAAAAAAAACTCTATCTCTCTCAGTCTAAACTGGTATATGCCGTTCAACAGGGTATGGTTTTTAGGGGCTTGAGTCTTAAAGAGGGTATGCAATTTCACTACTCAGTGTCTTGAACAAGGTTTCTTTTTGGACCAGAAGCCTTTACAAAGCCATAGCTAGCGGGGGAGCAAGCGGGACACCTGCTCCCCCCGGACCTGTTGAGCCAGACAGATCAAGTCTGTGGATGGAATTGTTTTCTTTAGACTCAGTTATTTTTATTATAGTGACTTGCAATTGTTTTCCATTTTCATATTCGAGGTCGATTTTTCAGAGACATTTCTCATGACAAGTGCTGAAAATAGCATTTCGGAGCCTCCAAATTTGAAAATTTTATGGGGGAGGATACCTCCAGAACCCCCTTCAAGACTTGTGCCTTCGGCACTCGCAATAATGCCCCCCCACCACCTTCCCCCATTCCAAAAAACCTAGCTACGGCCCTGCTTTAAAAGGATGTTAAGCTTGGCAATGAGTGGTCTACATATGAGGTACCAACAAATTTTTTCAACAAAAAAAATTATTTCAAGATGTTAGTTTTTATAGTGCACCCCAATCTAGGTATAGATCAATAGGTAAACTTTCTACTTCCTATCACAGAGATCATGTATACCTTCCTCCATGCTGGCATCAGCTATAAGCATTTGGCGAAGGTGTTTTAAGAGTCCCGACCAGGTGTAGGTACTGAAGGCTAGGGATGTTTCAGCCATTTGAGGAATGTTCTTCAATGTCATCAGTTTATATTCAGGATGAGGACAAACTTGCTCAATCAGATCTCCAAGAAGATTAGTTACTGAGATTGCTTCTTTGTAGTAAGCAGCATCCTGTCCCGGAGAAAACAGCTTCACTGGCTGCAATATACTTGCAAGTTTATGTGAAATCACCTTGTTTATATCCTTGAAAGAGATGTGTTTTAAGTTCATTAACCTCGAGCATATACTTTGTAGCTTGTCGTTCTCGAGTATGATTACACCGTCTGAGCACTTATACAAATGAGACAGCGTTAAAATAGCGTTGTAATTTTGCACTATGACTTCTCCGGTTCCATAAGGCCAGACGACTTGGTTCAGTATAAACGAATGTCGAAACTCATCACGAAGGCAACCAGTAACATAAGCTCCAACACCAGAACCAGTTCCACCAGCTAAGCTAAGCAAGATCAGAAATCCGCCAAATCTGTCGCATTTTTCGACCTCTTTCTGTACAATTTCTAGCACTTTATCTGCTGATTTTGGCCCATGTTCTAAAAAGCCGTGCGCCCAGTTATTTCCTGAACCGCGTTTCTGGCAAAATTGCTGCCCTGTGGGATAAGTCCATTTACCAGTCTTTCTGGCCTCTGTTAATGTTTGAGATATTACTTTGGATTCCATATCGATCATGACTGCACGTGCATTCAATAAAGTTCCCGTCTTGTCACGAGTAAAGAACCTTTCTATTACTTCTTCTTCATAATCTTGGATCACTTTGCGGTCTACGCTCTTCGAAATGAACTGAGAATTCAGCTTTGTTGCATCCTCTATCAAAAGATCGAACAGTTCACCGCCTATCTGATTCCCACACTGGCCCAACTGTAGTGTAACAACGGACATGTTGCTCGTTCTAATTGCCCGCCATCCCCGCCATCTTGGAAATACTAGTCGAGGGAGCCTGGACTCTCAGTTCCAGTTCACAGCAGACACTGGGTTGGGTTGACATTAGGGTTGACAAGGGTGGAGTCGCCCATCTTTTCTCTCGTTGAACCTCGGGGCGGAGCCGTATAAATTTTATTGAGTAACCCCCCCGGCTAAGAATCGACCCTACCATTGAGACATTTGACATTTTGTAAGGAAACTAGTCCCGGTATAACAAGACAAATGTAACAAGCTGGGGATTTGGGGAAAGTGAAGGTAGCCTCCCACGTAGACGGCTTCGGCTTAGGGGTTCGTCAAGCCGGTAAGGGCATAGAGATAGATACCCTGCGGTAGGTCCGCAATTTCCAGGGGACGAGGCTGCCTGTCTTTCCGTGAGTTCATCGAGATAGTGCGCTCACCTTAACGGACGGCCAACTAAGTTTCAAATAAACTTAAGCGGACGGGGGATTGGGGGTGGATAGCGCCTCTTCTCAAGCCCGGCCCATTTTTTCGATGAGACACTGTACAAATAAAACCAAAATGGCCGCCTGTAATGGTTAGCGCTTAATCTTGACGATATCTTACGGGAAAATGGGGGAAAATATAGGGAATTTTGTCTGTGAAGAAGTCTACTATTAAAGTACGATTCAAGCAAAGAGTGAACCTAGATTTCAAAAAAATTTCGCTTTTATTAGCCCTGCGTAGCCACTCTTGTTCCTCGTCCTTTGCTACGAAAACGCATCGAAACGCTTGCTGTGTAGGGTACGCTTTTATTGGCTAAGCCCCACCCTTGTTACTACAGTTAATTACTTTTTCATCAATTGGTTTATATCCTTCAAAACCATGGTAACCATGATATCCAATCACAATTCCACATACTAACATCCACCTTGCTGTACACTCAATTCGGAGAGTATACTTTCCTGGAGTTATCTGGCTTGTTAAAGGATATATACGAGTGTTTAACCACTTTCTCCGCTGCGTTTCGGTTTTCACAACAATACATGATCTTTGCTCATCATCAAGCGACATTTTGACCATTGTGGCTGTATAATTCAAACGTAATACAACAGAAATGGATGGAAGCACCAGCGGATTCGTATTCGGAACAATGAATTGAACTGTGAGGTTTTTTGTTCCTTTTTCAGGCTGGCAAGCCCAGCCACCGAAGCCGTCCATGTGCCTTGTAGAGCGATCAAAAGTTCTATTTTTTAATGACATTAAGGGCGAAACATAAGCAAACCCACATGATGCTATCACACGAGCCTTCAGTGATTGTTTTAAAGGAATTTTCCAGTTAGGAGTTAAGTGAGTCCAACACATGGCTTTGCCTAGTTGAATATCACTTATTGAAGGGTCGCTGAATAAGGGCTTTAAGAAAGAAAGCGAGTCTTTTTTATTGCTTTTTCCTTTTACCGATCGATCGCAGTCTTTTGTTGCCAAAAAAATTCTAAAATATTCAATGATCATAGATGCTATTTTTTTGTGTGACTTGCGCCCCGCGTGCATCCCGTCGGGTGCAAACAGGTCCATTTTAGCTTTGAACTTTCGTCTACCTGAGCTGGTCAGCGGACAGACAAAATCTTTCATACTGACAGATGGTATCCCATAGTACTTTGCTAAGTCATCGAGACCAAGATCTTCCATATTTTGACAATTAGTATTCGTAACCTTTCCTTTTATAATACCTGGATTTACCAAGTTAACATACATAACCAAAGGCCTGGATGCCATTAAAAGAAGTCTACGAGTAAGGAGCTCCATTGGTTGAGCTGCCTTGCCGCATTTACCAAACTCATTTACAGCAAACTCAATCAAAACAATGTCTGGTTGTTTTTTCGGTAAATAGTTTTGCAAACAAAAGAGTAAAAGATCACTTGAACTTCCACCGATACCCATGATGTTCAGCGTTAATCTAGAACCAGTTGACTTATATACGTGTTTATTCCACCAATCAGTGAATCGACTCGAATATAACTCTTTATTTTTCTTCCGATTTCTTCCAGCTGTGTTAGAACCCCCAATAACAACCATAGATATGAGACGTCCGTCTCGAACCTTTGTGACGAGACTTTGAACTCCAGGAGACCGCTGATCATTGAAGGGAACTGTAGTAGTCTGTTCACACCGATTTGTTGAAGGACTAAAATAACAATATAAATATGATGAGCAAAAGAAATGAAAAATCGAGGGGGGATGGTTACAAGAAAAGAGGAAACACTTGCCCGGAAACCCCAAGATTCTGGAAACGCCCCTTGATTTTCCACGGTTTAGTTGATTTGTAAATCGACAGCTTGAAAATATAGCAGCCAGTAACGTGAATAACAAACAAAACAGATCACCAGATTTGTAAAATTTATTTTGTTCTCCATGCTCCATGTGATTGCAGAAAACTACAATGATACAAGAAGGTTGAGACTCCGAACGATTGCTGCGGAATTTCTTGTTGTAGCGGAGCTCCACGCGCGCGAAGCGGAGCACCATGGGTAAGAAAATTTGGTAATTTGGTAATCACGTGACCGTTAAAATAACTCAACCAACAGGCATGGCAACCCAAATGCAACTCGAGGTTATTTTGGGGGGAAATCACATAGCCACCTGCGCCTTGAGAAGCAGAGACAACTAAAGAGTCAATAACGACGTAAACGGAAAGCGGAAATTGTTTCTGTATCCTTGTTGTCTAAAGTATTAAGCTTAGATTAATTGTCATGTCCACAAATTTGGAATGTAGAGAAATAACAAAGTGGGCGACAGGCCAGCGAAGCTCAACGAGAAAAAGAGCGACAGAGAGCTAGAGCGGAAGATAAAGAGCTATTTGTTGGAAGAACAACATGAAAATTTTTTAGCGGCGGTGAGAAAGTAAGAAATCCTAGCGGCCACCAAGGTGAAAATGAGCGAGTGAAAAAAGTCAACAACAACAAGTACGACATTTTCTCTGTGTTAAACGTGTAACTAGGAAGTTTCTGGAAGTTTCACGTTGTGGTCGTTTAAAGCAAAGGCAAAGAAATGTACAAAAAAAGTGTGCTGCACGTGCAAAGTTGTTTTTTTGCTAATTAGACCTATTGTTGTTTTTTCACCGTTCTCGTTGCCTTCGCCGCTTAGCATAACATGATTTTATATTTTGTTTGAGCAAACTATAAATATTATCGAGAGCTTCGCTTTTAGCCCTGGCTAAATCTATATTCTATTTTATGGTCAGTTAAATTTGGCTTTAACTACCTGGAAACCAGCCTAGTCCTTATGCGTTCTCTCTTGCCCCGTTGTCCTCGCGAAGTCTGGGAAAGGGTAGACGATTCTCTCTCAGTGACGTCACAGGTCACGGTGGAGTCCAGGTTTGACCGAGCCGAGAACGCGTAAGGACTAGGCTGATCGGAACCCTTGTCAACTGAAACGCCACGAACACAAAGAAATGATTTGTCCGGAACAGTTCAGTCCTGGCACTATGAGGTTTGCAGAGCGGCTGCTATCTGGTCAGTGTCGAAAACTTCTCTGCAATACATGCTGCTAAATTGGAAATGAATGAGGAATCTCTTTAGCAGCATGTAAAAAGACCACCATTACAGCTGTCATAGACTAGTCTTGCCCACAAGTCGATAGCCTGCGTGGCAGATGCAAAAAGGGGGAGGGGGAGAGGGAGAATACAATCCCCCTCCCCAGGGGCGGATCCAGGATTTTTTTTAGGAGGGGGTGCACTCGTCTCTTGCTCTCCTTCAACACCAATAAACCACATAGTTTTTTACAGAATACCAGTTGTATTAGAAAACCGCACGTCATCTTGGGGGGGAGGGGGGTGGGCACCCCCTGCACCCTCCCCCTAGATCCGCCCCTGCTCCCTTTTTCCTTTCTCCCCAATCCCCTACCCCTTTCGACGCATGCTATGCAGGCTGATAAGTCGACCTTTTGCCACCCGATGACCCAACACAACGGACGTTAAGGTGGCTCGATACAGTTTTTCAGGGTCAATACCTCTCAAGTTTGAGCATAAACTACGTCGCCAAAAACAAAGTTTTGGAAAAATTGCCACCACAGTTGTATTAGATAAAGATGAAAATTTGTTATGATCTGTGTTGCAACGGCATCGGAGTTGTCATAGCAACGAAATGACGCTATTGCCTATTTTTCTTGCAGCAGTATATCTCGGCACTGGGAACTGTTCTTCGAAAATCATTTACGGGAGCTTTTTCCTCCAATAGCAGCCTCGATGTTCGTGAAGTTTAAGGGAAATCTGTAAGAGCGTTATCGAGATATTTTGCGATAATGTTTTTATTGTTAGAAACACAGTAAAAAATGGACAATATTGTTGTTTGGCCGTTATCTCTAGAAAATGAAGCGCTTTTGACACGCAATTTCACCTCACAGTAGTTTCAATCTTTTTAAAAGCGTGTGTGAAAGATCATGGCAGATAGCTCAAGCCGATTGCTAGAAAGAAGGGTTTGATTAGTATGTACCGAAGCGCTCTTGTTAGCGGTTTTGTAAACATTTTGGTCTTCTTTAACAAATTAGCGAATAATTTTTAAACCGCTCGATAGATTTTTTAAAAAATTTAATATTCTTGAGATTAACCTTCCTTTTATATGACCTTTTAGTTTCAAGATTATTGATATGTTGTAAGGCAGTGAAATAAGGGCTACAATCCGTTACTTTTTTATCGGAAGTTTCGTCATTACAAGTGAAAGCCTCTAATTATTCAAGGCATTGTCTCCAAGTTTCATTTTCACGTGAACAGCAGTAACTAACAACACTGTAACAATGCATTTGAAATATGCAAAAATGGCAGCTTTTGTTGAGCACGAAAATATGAAACTTGGACACAATACCCTGAATAATGAGAGGCTCACACTTGTAAACACAAAATTTCTGCCAAAATATTAGCGAATTGTAGCCCTTATTTTACAGCCTTACAATATATCAATAATCTTGAAACTAAAAGGTCATATAAAAGAAAGGTTAATCTCAAGAATCTTAAATTTTTAAAAAAATCTATCAAGCGGTTTAGAAATTATTCGCTAATTTGTTAAAGTAGACAAAAATGTTTAAAAAACCGCTAACAAGAGCGCTTCGATACATACTAATCAAATCCTTCTTTGTAGCAAACGGCTGGAGCTATCTCCTTGATCTTTCACACACGTTTTTAAAAAGATTGAAACTACTGTGAGGTGAATTTTCATGTCAAAAGCGCTTCGTTTTCTACAGATAACAGCCGAACACCAAGATTGTCCATTTTTTACAGTATTTCTAACAACAAAATCTTTATCCCAAAATATCTCGATAACGCTCTTACAGATTTCGCCGAAACTTCACGAACATCGAGGCTGCTATTGGAGGAAAAAGCTCCCGTGAATGATTTTCGAAGAACAGTTCCCAGTGCCGAGATATACTGCTGCAAGTAAAATAGGCAATAGCGTCATTTCGTTGCTATGACAACTCCGATGCCATTACAACACTGACCATAACAAATTTTCATCTTCATCTAATACAACTGTGGTGGCAATTTTTCAAAACTTTGTTTATGGCGACTTAGTTTATGCTCAAACCTGGGAGGTATTGGCCCTGAAAAACTGTATCGAGCCACCTTATGAAAGTCTAGAGCTGTCACAGGTGTCGAGCCAAAAAATGTGAGATCGGGAGACCATAAGCCATAGCAAGCA
>CALNXK010000030.1:645000-687500 GCA_942486035.1 Porites lobata
TCGATTTAACAACATCTTTTACTTAAATTGTTCTCTCAGAACACATAGCCTGCGTAGCAGGCGCTTGGAAGTAGTGGGTGCAAGAAAGAACGGGCGCGCGAGAGAGACACGCGGAGACACCCGTTCTTTCTTGCGTCCACTACTTCCAAGGGCCTGCTACGCAGACTAAGAACACTATAGAAATGGCGTCTCTGGGGGGGCATGCCGCCTTACCCCGCCCGTAGCGGCTCGCTCCTTGTCCTTGAACGCTGATACTAGATTCTGGGATAAATAAAAAAGGTTGGACGGTCTGTCTCAGTCCTGAAATACCTTATTTAGGTATATAGTATTCTTTTTAAGGTAATTTCAGGCATTAGGTATCAAACGTTTTACAAATCTTTAGCTATATTGGTATCTTATGAGGACAAAAGCGGGTATATTGGTATCCCACCGTCCCCCACCCTCACCCCCTCTATGCGGGCCGGGCCTGAAAATATGGAAGGGCGGAGTCCATGCCGTGAAAATAATGATTCATTACCAATACAAATTCCTTGGTGTGATATGCATTTTGTGAAACTTAAGGAGGAAAAACTCATTCAACTAGGCCTTTTTTTTTCGGGAGAGAAGCAGAAATTTCGTTTATCACAAAGATTTTGGGGCACGACGGTTTACGTAGCCACGTGACCATAACATTACGTGACACTATCACGCTATGATTTCATTTTGAAACGAAACTGCATAACTTCAGCTGCCTGGATAGACTTCTTCTTCTAACAAGAATCTAAAGTAAAGGTAAGCGTCTTACCGAGAACAGTAAATGACTAATTGTTTTTGTTGTGCGTCAAACGTTTTTAAACAGCCTGATTATTGCAATAATTTATCGACCTTTATGCACCGCGGTGAAATTCACTCTGAAATTGCGGAAATAACTTAAAATTCTACGTTGCCTTTCTTGTACATGTTTTGTATCCCGGGGTAGTGATATTTAGTTTCATTACTTAGAGAGCTTGGATCAACTTCTGATCTGGAGAATTCTATTAAAAACATTGTTTACTGTTCAGTGCAGGTAGTTACAAGACGATGGCGCCCGCCAGTTGATCGTGGTAATCAGTAACATGCATGACCATCCCTGCTAGTATATCTCTTTCGATTCAAAAGTACTTAAAGAAGCTTGATTATTTTCTTTTAGAGGTCGGAGACGAATTCAAGTGTCAAAAGAGGCAATTTTATGGAACTTTTAACCTGTACAATCATGACATCTGACACGGCCTGTAATTATGCAAATACGCAAAATGGCAGATTATAATCTACTGTTGGTTGCAATCCCAGAAGATACCCGCAAGTCTGAGCCTATAAACCAAAAAAATAAGCTTAAAACTTTACTTTGATATGATCTTTAAACCAGATTTAGGCCGCAACTTTTGAGATATTTTCCCTCAAATCTTCCTTACTTTCAAGGTTTCGATCAAGCCTGCAAAATAGGTATTCTGTGAACCACTGTAACTTGAACATGTTTTGATCAAAGATATTGTTATTTAGCCTGTGAACTATGGAAGGTTAACTAAAAAAACTGAATCGAACAGATTTTTTGTGCGGGCATTCGGTTGTTTACAACGCGCTTTTCAAAATCCATCAATTTTAGTCTTCGAAACACTCTCTGAGAAGCCGAGACGGACTCAATTCGTTTTTGGCTTGTAGCAGAGCTAAGAATAAGAATTTGAAAACAAAAATAGCGATTTTAGTATACACCTACTAAAGCCTCTTCACCGACAAAAAATAAAGGAAAAGTATTTTTTGTCGCGAAATCGAGTGGACCGCTTTTAGGGAGACTGCCTCTTAAATCCTTTTTTGCCGCCAAAAAGCCAAAGCTTTGTGCCACTAGTGGGCTATAACATATAGCCTAGTAGTGGCTCAACCAATCAGAACGCAGCATTGACAAATAGACCACTAGAATAGCTGAATTTTACTAAATATTGTTACCTGAAAATGTTCGAAGCCGATTAGCGCGAATCTGAGGTTAAATTTTTAACCCGGGTTCCTTTTTCTTTTAATTCGAAAGCATTTTCTGGGATAATTTTATCCATCCTTTTAAGATCATCTAATCATCATATTGTAGACAAAAAGAATGAAACTGAATTTGCTTTTTAAGCTTTCAAATCTGAATTCAGATTTCAAACTAACCCTGGGTTATCTTAACCCAACTTTGAACAACCCGGCCATGATGTCGTTACAGGCAGGCTATTTTCTACGAAGTTTCTGCGCGATTTGAGGTCTAATCATCTGACCTCAAATCACGCTGACCAGAGACAGTGTCTGTGACGAAGACTAAATTTAGCCAGCGTAGCAGGCGTTTGACAGGGAAGGGGATTCCGGGCGCGAGAGAAGCCCGAAAAGCGCGCGTAAGGGTACCTTGTATCTCGCGCCCAAATTCCCTTCTCCTTCCCTCTCGAACGCTTGCCAAGCCGAATAGGCTAAATTTTGCTAGCCTGCGCCATCGACAATACTAAACCTCTGGCTACAATAGATTAGTTTGCTACGAAGGCTAAATTTTGTTAGCTATCCTGCGCCACCATAGCCTGCGAACAGCAGACATATTTCCGGTCGTCGCTTCTCTCCCTTCGAAAAAATACGTCTGCTGTTCGCAGGCTAGCGCCACCGACGAAATTAAACCTCTGGCTAGAGTAGTTTGGGACGAAGGCTAAATTTTGCTAGCTAGCCTGGGCCACCGACGAAACCAAACCTTGGGTTAGATTAGTCTGAAACGAAGGCTAAATTTTACTAACTAGCCTTTGGATAGATAACGTCTGAAACAAAGGCGGATTATCCGTCTCTTGCATCAATTCGGCCATTGTCTAGCCCTTACGTATACAGATAATGACTGTTTGTGCAAAAAGTTAGTCTGTTTCAAGAATGGCCAGGATATGCCCCTAAAACACAACAACTGGACACTCTACTTGTATTTGTTATGGGAATCCCATAACTGCTTTACTACCATAGAAAAATGATAATACATTTGTATAAGCATAAACCTAACTGGCAATAATGGTTTTACATTGTATGTAATGATTTTTTAAATTTCCTAACTGGCGCATTAAACTGTACAAATTGAACAAACTGATACGTTAAAGCAATGTGCCAAAAATAAGATACAGATTACAGATACAAACCACACTCCAAATAAAATGACTATAATGATGAACTTTCCAGTGTTGGTTAGTCTGAAGCGTCAGCCTTTTCTTCGCCCCCACCCCCCATTAACGGCTGACATTTCACACTATTAGTTGGTTTGCCTCTAAGCCCGGTAATTACTCAGCATAAGGTTTACTATAACAATCAGCACTGCAGTATAGGGAGCTAATTCTGAATGCATGCAACGACCAGGCTTTCTATATATCACACAACCTACACATGTTCACTCAGTTCGTCTCAAGCATTTTGGCCTGCAAACAAGCTCTCCCGCGGCTCGCAGGTGTGACCGGGAAGGAAGAGTGGGGCCAGATCTCCCCGGAGAGCTAGATCACAGGATAGAGCATTTGGCCATGTTTGCCATATCAGAGCTAAAATAAAATGCGGTTCACCATGCAAAACTTATTGTGAATTTTCGGAGAGGAAAGTAATATCTTAAATTAATTAACAGAAAAAAAATTGCAGTTTGTAACTTTTGGTGGGGAGCCTGGAAAACTTTAACGCAACCTGAAATCCACTATCACTCTGGCATTTAAACTCATGGACTTTGTCGTTAACAGTACCGGTTCTATAAGATAGTTTTAAAAACTCCTTCAAACCAATGAACCAGATCAACGTTTTAGGTTTCTTTGATTTTTAAAAAAAGAAAACAGAAACAGCATTGGAAAAACTCCTTTCATACTACACATCTTCTATTTTCATGCCTCAAAATTGTGATGAAGCTCAAGACTGTTTTCAGTTTTATGCACACTAAAGATAAAATAAAAAATCAGCCACAAAAAGAAAACCAACAGACTAGACAATGATTTGTCAACAGTTCTGTTCTAGACCCTCAGTAAGTCAACTGTTTAGAGCTCACCATAACGGGTCATTTGGTTACGGAATAAGCTCTGCAACTTTTAGTGTGGTCCTACATATATGAGTGTCTGAGTGAACAAAACCCAGAATGTCACCACTATCTTATAAAGCAGCTACAATTCAATAGAGTAAATTTCACCCTCTAACCCCACAGAGCAGAGCTGTTATTAAGGACCGGTGGCCAGGGATTTTTCCTGCCTGTTATGAACATGACCCTGCCTACTTCTGTAGGAAAATAGAAGAAAAATAGAACCCAACAAAATCCCTAGCTGTTGGATTCCGCGCCTACTTGTATCATTACCCTGGCAACGTGAAATTTTAATGACAGCCCTACAAAGTGACCAGCTTCTCATTTCTCTCAGACATAAAGGTTAATGAGAATATAGGAAATGTTCAGCAAGTAAGAAGGGGTCTTGATTGTGAAACAACTTCTCATGAACAGTGAGCAGAATATTTTATATGCTGATTTGAAGGGCCAAAAGGTCACTTTGTATGATGTAACTGTGCAGGGCCAGTTGTTCCAATGGTGGAAAATGCTGTCCACCGGATTAATCTCTATCCAGTGATGGGACCTTAATCAACAGGTCGACACATCAATCTGATACTTTCTCTATAGATGCATGCACACGCATTAATTTTGTTCACTTTAAATTTGTAAATGTAGCATATTGTTTTCTATCCAATGAATAGTGTAATTGGTTTCCTTAATACTTGATTACTTGATAGAGATTTAACTGGTGGATAGTGCTATCTATTTTTGAACAACCAGGACCAGAGAGAAGGTTGGAATCTTCTCCCCTGTCTGCATTTGTCTGTTTACAGGAGTAAATACATCCAGAGCTGCAAATGATAATCACTCATCAGACACTGTCCTACTAAAAGTGGCCCACTATTTGACAAAATTCTACATCGAGTTGGACATGATGACCGTTCAGATCAAATACAAAAGAGTATTATTTTGAGGCAAAAGATTTACGTATATGTAGTACTATACTTACAAGATAAAAAGTCAACATAAAGAATGCCAAACAACTTTTTCTGGTACGTCTGACTCAAATGGTTACTTCATTGGACATGTGTCTCTTCTACAACAAAAGTTACCAGATGGGTATTTGCAGCCTAGTACATAATACATAATAAATAAGTTCCATATGCTAGCATGTTATATTTTAAATTCTTTAAACTCTAGGAACAGCAAACGCATTCTGCCTAACCAATTGGACTTCACTTTGCTTTGCTTAGCTTCCTGTAGCGATCCAACCAATCATCAATCAGTTGATTGAGTAATGCTGGTCTGGAAGTCACTTTCTGCTGCGCAACAAGGACCCCACCCTCTGTTACACAACAGTCTAGCCACTCATGCAGTAGGCGCTCTTCATTGCCTCTCTAAAAAGTTAACAGCAAAACAAGTCAAGTTTAAAAATCATAATAGGAATAATTTTTCTACAGTGTGAAAATATCACTGCAGCCGTATGAATGCAAATTAAGCAGTTGCGAAAAGAAAGCCTACAAATGTCCACACTTGAAAAGGGTTTGAACCCATAACTCTTTTTTTGTAACTGCTTTTAGCACCAGTTTAAATATATGGAATTTCATACATTCACTATTACAAATTTAAGCTCTTTAAGAACAACAACATAAATAATAACAACAAAGCACAATACAGCACACCTTTGCACTGGTGGTTAAGTGAGAGGTTGTGCAACATGGAAATGGCCTGTCCGTGCAAAACATTAGGGAGTTTAAAATGTCACAACCGCGACGACAACAGGAATTTCAAAAAAGCAATGTGTCAAATTAGCAAATCAATGACAATGCAAGTGCATCACACGCTTTGGTACATTTCTTTAACGCCACTGCATGACTGCAGAATGTAATTGCCCAAATTCATATCATGAAGAACTGTTTGTATAAATTAAAGAAATGCAACACCAGTGACCTGGACGTGCTTGTAGGAAAACACATAGGTTTAAAAAGGCAAAAAATTTCTGGCTGAGGGCAGGTAGGAAAAAAGAGAACCAAAACTTGAAAACATTGAGTGGACATTTTCAGGGTTGACAGCATGATCTCTGGAGAAAGATAATACACACTTGTCTCTTGTTCAAAAGCCATTTTGCACATAAGCAAGTTTACCTTCATTTTTCAAGAGAATGTCTATGCTATTCTGTCTAACCTGGGTTGATTTTAACCCCTTAATAGTTTCTGATTTAACCTAAAACCATGGGTCTTTAGTTGCTGGTTGTTTCAATACAACTCGTTTCAAAATACAAACTGTTGATTCAGTCGAGTTGTAAATAGTTTCACAAACTTGGCTTAAAGAACAAAGACTATTCACCCAAAATGTATTTCTTGTTCACACACACCATCTTAAAGCGATCAAAATTTTTGCTGTACACTTTTGAAGCTTGAGTTGAATCAAAATGACTTTGTACTGAAACGACTGGTTTCTGTGTCTTTACATCTTCTGTTGACAGTCACAACCAGTTGAAGGAATTTTAAGGGTTATAGGATGGGTGGTTTGATTTGTAGGTTGTTGGATTTTGTGCAGTAGAGCCTTGTGAAAAACTTCCTCACCTCCTCTGCTGACAGAAAATGAATAGGCAGCAGTTTGCCTTCAAAGTCAACCAGTGGCAAATATGTCACATGAAAATTGTCCACACTGTCTACATTGGCTCCTGCACCTAGCTCATTTGAATTGTCAGTTTCCATAGCAACTAAAGCAGAAAAATGTCCTCTTGTGTAGCCCAAAACTAATGGATTCTTCCAGCAGAAAGTCTGCTCCCACAAAACAGGAAGATATACTCCTGAAACAAAAAGTGGTTTGGGTAAGTGGAAGAAAAGAACTGATGACTTTCACAGGTGCAACCCTCTTACATAGCCAGCTTTAACAAGAATACTGGAAAGTTAAACTCATATCATGTACATGGCAGGCAAGTCAAAGTGAATAAAAAAAGTAACTTTGCAACTTGTATTGTAATGATTGGGAAATTTCTTTAATACCATTAAAGCATAATTATAAAGACAGACTTCAATGAATAAATGACTAAAAAGTAAAATTAAACATTCACGAGTTAACACAAATTACTGGTAAAACCACTAGTTTACATTGTGTCTCACAAATACTTACTAGAGGGCTATACAAATTATGCATTTTAATACAGCTACAATCATTGAGTCTCTGGGACAGTAATGCAGTATTAATAACTTTAAGTAATTTCTGGATTCCCTTATAAGACAGTAGATCCTTTTCAAAATTTTCTTGCAGTTCTCCCTTCCCTCACCCTATACAAAATTGAAACTTGAAAAAATTCTGGATACACGTGTCCACCATTGTTTGTGGGGTGAGGGGAGGGGTTGGACGTGTGTGAATTGGGAAACGCCCCAGAAATGCAAAACTGTCTTAAGACTTTTGCCCATGATAAATTGTAGTGAGGTCTAATTTGCAGCAACAGCATTGGCACAAGAATTAAATCAATTTAAATTCTTGCCATATATGTATATGTTGTGGTTCTTATTGTTGGTTCAAACTTTGTTTTCCTTAAAAACTCCTTACTAATTATGCATTACCATACCCCAAAACAAAGGAAAAAAAAACTTTGAATAAAGGATAACACTGACAGCTAATACATGTCTTACACATGCTCTACCTTGGAATCTTGCAAGACCAAGGACTTCTCCCCTGAAACTCTTGACATACTTGACACCATATATGATGATAGGCCTGCGAAGAATGTGTGCCAGGGCAAACACATGTGTCTGTTCTAGTGACGTCCCTGGCTGACCAGCTAGGCTGAGAATGGAAGCCCAATCTTGTTCCCACTGATCTTCATCAAGGGAATATTGAAGTGTTTCTGCTTCCATGGATTCCCATTCTTTGTACCGATTAAAAAACCTGACAAGATCACAAGAATGGAATGTCACTCTAACTCTAACAACATGAGATGCAGTGAAACCAAACCATTTTATGTGCCTGGTCACAGCAGTCCATATTGTACAGTTTTATTATTACAGAACTGTTAAACTTTGGAACAATTTGGAATCTTTTCTTAAGTTAAGCCCATCTGTTGAAATTTTTAAACGTTCCTTAAGGAGCCAGCTTTTAGATAATTTTGTAAATACTTCTTAGTTAAGTTCAAAACATTGCAATTAGTAATTAGCTAACATTGTAATTAGTATTAGATTAAGTGTTGTAATTAGTTATTATAAATAATGTAATGTAATCATTGTTCCTGAAAAGCCCCTTTAACAATAAAGTATGTATGTATGTATGTAAAACAAACATACACAACAGAATTGTCAACTTATTCTTAGATGGAATTGATTTTCATTGTTTTTTTGTCATATTTTTATGGAATGCTAACAGTTGGAAACAAATTCTAAAGATAAAATTAACTTACACTAAAATACAATCAATTTGTGACAGTTAAATGTCACTTTACATAATACTGTCAGAGCAACAGAGTGTGCCATCACTGGCGCATCAATATCTGTAATTCACTGACATATTATGCTTGCATCATAACCTAAAATATCACATTCTTCTGGGTCGCTGCATTTAAGCAGTGACTTCAAGCCCTAAAGAACTTAAGTGTTTACTAAATAAAAGCTCTGCTGTGTTCAAGGTTTCAATTGAAAGTGAATGTATAAGCATTTTAATCTTATACTATCATTCACCTGATCCTCCTATAATAAGAAAGTTTGAATATTGAATTAATTAATTGCACTGGAATCATTCTATGAATAACAATGGTCCACCTTAATAAGTTTCATAAAAAATATTATGAGAAGAACTTAAAGTCAATTTTAATAGCTAGTTGAAGGCACACAGTTTTACCTTGAACCTCCTTCAGTTAAGCTATCATATAGAGCCCGTCTCAACGTGTTATCCCTGTCAAACACACCATATGAGGCTTGAAGAATTGAGTCTAAAAGACAATCACCAGCTGATCGATTCCAAAGGGGATAAATCCTACTTCCTAACTGTTCTGTAATTTCATCACTCCAGTTTATAATGGGAGACTCAATTTCTAAAACTGAAAAAAAAATGCATACAGTTAGTGACTTACATCTAATTCTACAAGGTTTGTACTCTTTTGACTTTCTCCATGAAATTTTCAAGTTTTCCATGATCCTACATTAAGCCTTCACTTTTCAAAACATTCCTTATTTTAGTGTATTTTTTGACACTTAGTGTAACAAATGCAAATTCTCGTGTCCACTAAAATGCATGCTGTTCAAGCTTTTATATTTACTGGTTTCTATCTTACACTGGCCTTGCTTTGACATCTGCAATAACTAATTTACCAAACATGACTTTAATTTTCCATGGTTCTCAAAGACAAACAATTAAATTCCATAAAAGTGAAATTCTCAAATTCATGACTTTCCAGGTTTTCTACAACCCACTTGTACACCTTAAATCTGTTCTGAATAAGCTCGGTCAATAAAGGATTTAATACATGGCCAAAAGCAGAAATTTTTCTTGCAGGACCAATGTGGAAAATCCCAAGCACGCAAAATGGGCTTATCTTTCCTGCTTAACTAGAAAATCATAACACAGAAAGAATGCACTTTATCTTGCTTATTCATGGATTCAGCCAAAAAATAATTTCTCTCATCAATATATCTCAACCATTCTTACCTCTCTGGACATCTCTGTCAAGAATGTCGTCAAACACTTGTCTTTGTACTCTTGATGGGAAGTCTTGGATTTCTTAAATTTTGTCAAAAAACATTTCAGTGCATTTGTAATAAATTAATAGACAATCACATCTACATAGACTGTAAAGAACGAACAGAAGCTGTATACCAATAAATAAAGGGATAATTCAGAGGGTAGAATCAGTAATTAACACTGCATAAAGTGCACACTTTAGAGAGCATTTGTCTGATCATATTCTTGAGTAAGAATACGCTAAAATTTGTGCCAAATTTTTGGGACCATCTATGCTACATTCATCTTAAATACCAATGTCCACCAGATTTTTACTGGATTTTACTGCAAAAAAAGCCAAAACAGGTGATTTTTAGAGTTGATTGCATGTATTCTTATTCCACCGTATAGTCAATCAAATGTGCCCTAGATAAGATTTAAGAATGCATTAGTCTATATACTGTTAAATTACTGTGAAACTCAGAAAACCATAAACACCAGGTCCTGGTTCCTCGAAAGATGGTTAAGTTTAACCCAGGATTAAGCCAAATTTTAAGCAAGGTTTTCTTCTCTAAGAATATGTCACTAGAGCTTACAAAGTACTGCCTTGCCTTTACCTCGAGACTCAACGATGATAACATAGAATATTACTCTAAGTGATGCGTAGGAAGGTAAATACCAAAATGTAACAAAATTTTTAATCCTGGATTAGCATCAATCGGCCTTTCAGGAACTGGGGCCAGAAATATTTCTGGATTATGTGATTGTGTTGCTGGGAAAAATACAATCAGGCATGAGAAACTTAAACCATAAGCAACAATGATAATTAGTTTGTGGTTTGAGGCTTCCTTTGTTATGACTGGGCACAGCACAATAAACATTTGTGAAATATTTTAGATGTTTATGGTTTCCTGAGTTTGGATCCACCTGCACAAGTAAAAAAGCTGTTTATTTAAGTGACCTTACTGTCGTCACCAACACTTAACAAATGCGGATGGTTTCTCACGATTTTACAAATTTTGTCCCAGATGGGACAATCTACAAAACTCGTCCCAGATAAAAACTGGACAAAAGCGAGTAAATAAACGAAAAAGTGTTTTTCTTGTCAATCATTTGTTGTAAATCCATTATTCTTTCCACTAATCAATGACAGATGCGACAGCCTATTAAGAGTAAACAGTTTCCAATGCGGAAACATTCTTTTGGTTTAGATGTTTCAAAGACAATACCAAATTTGTCTGCTATATTGGATGGGTCCTTTAATGGTAATTGCCTGGTTCCAAAATAGTCCAATATTGTTCCCCAATATGTTCCCACCCCTACACCCAATTCTCCCTTGCATAGGATGCATGGATATTTGATAGAACCCCAAAGTTGATTTTTTAGCGTGTAAATAAAGCAATTACCATTTTTATATACTTATACTGTTCCTACTACTTGCAAAATGTTTCAGCAAGCATAATAGGAAAGCAATTATAATAATATTATTCTCTTATTGTGACAACTTTATTCTTACCTGCTGCTAAAGCAAAAGTGACCTGGTCTGTGAAAAAGAAACAACGCCAGTCTCCTTTGCGTTGCCTCATGGTATGCCTTATTTGTTTTCTAATGTCTCCTGCTAGCTCAGGGCATGCGATGCAGGGCACCCGTCTTAAATGATGTCCCTTCACTTCCGGAGTCAGTAACACAGTAATCAACTCATCTCTCTTAAATTTAAAAGCCAAGTGAACTAGCGTATGTCCTACTTCAAATACTCCTGGACGGTTCAACACCAAACAGTCTTCTCTTGTCAACTGCCTGGACAAATCACCCCCTGAACTTAAATAAGTCTCCACGGATGAGGTATCACCTTCAACGACACCTATACAAGCTGTTAGCCACAACCAATCAGAATCTTGGAGGCGATTGCGAATTTGCAACATTTCTTCATTGTCATTGACATCATCCGAGGCTGGAATGTCATAAATTATCTTTTCCCCGGTCTTCTGGTTAGTTGGTTGGATTTCTAATGTGGCCTCACTAACTGAAGAAGGGGGAGATCTTCTTTTTGAAGTGGATGGCCTCTTGGAGTGGCAGTTGTTGTCCGATGGTGCATTTTTGCTAGACTCTTCATGTTTTATTTTAGCTGGCTTTAAACACTTGCAAAGAGCACATTTTTGAGTTTTAGGCCAATTTTCGTACGTACACTGAGGGCAAGTCCACTTATGACTCTTCAAAAGCGCTCTGTTCTTGTCATTGTTTATTGTTTTGGAATCGAGCCTCCCGTTGCTACCGACAGATCTTGGCGATTTTGGAGAAACACTTCTTGAGGAGGCGTCCTTATTTCCAATCCCTTGCTCTATATTTTGTCTTCCATTCTTTATTGATTTATTCTTCGGCGCCCGGCACATCGAACAGTGAAGTGAGCGAGGCCAGTTTTCGTACGTACAAGACGAACACGTCCATTTTTCTTCAGTTTGTTCAGCAAATCGTGAAGACTGCGAGTTTCTGTCGCTTGAAGTACAAATAAGAGGATCTGTCGAAATAATTCTGTCACTGCTGGCTGTCTCGTATATATCGTCGCTAATACTTGTCTGTCTACTCTCGTCTTGCGTGATAACTTGCGGAGGTCTCGGAGCGGAGCACAAAGTACATTTTACGGAACAGGGCCAGTTAAAGTATGTGCAATATTTACAGGCCCACTTTAAGCTTTCTTCTTTCTTTGGCATGATGAAAATAATACAATAACGACAATTTTTTCCTTGAACAACTAAGTGAATGTCTTGAAAACTTGTAAATTAACAAATACCGTCTTCTCACAGCGCCACCTTTCAGTACAGAACGCTCAAACTGTTCCAATTTCAGTCGGCTATTTACACGAGCTCTAGAGCCTTCCAAACCGAAAGCTCCAGGTAAACGCCTTTGGCCAAGGCTCTTAAATGTCATGAAGCTGATTTTCATCTTCGTCTGATGCTGCTAAATGTGGGGAACACCGAAAAATACGCGAATATTTCCGTGACTTCAGAAATATCCCAGCTGTCGCCATGTTGTTTTGAAAGTGAAAAGCCTCGTGTAATGACGTCACAAACACATCTGGCATCCTCATGACCAGGTCTCGACCGTTAGACAAAAGACAAATCTTTCTTTCTCGGGGGAGGGATACTTTATATTTCATGATAGGGCATTTTCAGGGTCTCTGATCTATGGAATAACTGACCAATCTTCAACCGGCTAGACCTCCTCTTTGCTCGGATCTGGTAGGATTGAAATTGTGTTGCGTGATGGTATCTCTAGGCAAAAAAGGTTGAGGGCTCAAGGGGCAGATTCATGAGCGTAAAGGAAGACTCACAAAGACTGCAACGGAGTTGCGGATCTGGGAGGTCACATACCCTAAAAACTAAAACTTTAAACTAAAAGCCTTATTTTCGCGAAAGTAATTCGCGAGTTTTTGGAAATAGTTTTTTATTGTTCCTAGCTAAACTTATTATCAAAAGTTGGTCCATTCGTGTTTACGGTTCAGGTTGATGAACATGATATTGTGCAGTATTCTTGTTTTTCCTTGTTCGGTTGTAAAGCCGATTAGCTTATTCAAATTTGCGTGTAATTGATCACGCATCCCTTTTTTGTCTGAAATGGTGAATGAGATCAGGGACGGCAGAGCGTCCTTCCGAGAGGAGAAACTGCCTAAGACTTAAGTTGGAGAGCTGGAGAGCTCGAGACTCTCCTTTCAGCAGTTTTATACTTTTTCGCCAAAGACGGTGGGACCCCTTGGGGTCCCACAACGAGTGGACCAGCCCAGCTGGAGGTTTTTGATATAGCCTGCCCTGCGAGCAAGTTCTCCATACGGGGTATATTGTGGACGTCATGCGCGAGCTTGAGAGTAGCCTTTATGGGCGGCCATTAACCTGATTAACACCAAAACATGAATACGATCATGTCAAATAGCACAGACAAAGCGAAAATGGTCTAGTGATAAATTACGAAATGGTTCAAATAATAAAGAAATGATCATTCTTAAAATAAAATATTCTGGTTGTTTTTTTGTGAAATGGTTCACCTCAACTACAAACGATTTGGTCAGATGAGAAACTGTTCAAGACGGTACCGCCAAACAAGAATCGGTTTGTTTAAATTATCACCCATCAATATAATAATGGCCGCCCATAGTGTTCGCCTTGAAGAGAGTCTGTCAAAAGAAAAGAAGTAAGTGCGACCGGGACCAACTCTACAAATCCGTTTTAGGGAGGAGCCTGTTTTATAAAAGGGTCCTTTAACAAGAGATTGATGACTGTGGGATAAAAAAGTCTCGCCGGAAAATGGAAAGGAAAATTGCTTTTATATTAAGCACGTCCTCCACCATCAAAATTGATCTGTATTGTATTGTGTTTGTACACAACGCTACACAAATGTCCATGAATAAAGCGTGTGTTACAGAGGTTCTAAACTTCAGGTAGTAATAGGCACTCTCTTATTATGAATCACTGAGGTTAAGGGTCCATTCCACCGAGTTTATGGGCGCGATCCATTCAACCAAAATTCCGACAGGTCCGACCGGGAAAAGTGGTTCACCTAAAACGGTGAACCAGTTTTTTCGAAACTTTTCCGGTTGGACCGAACCGAAATTTCCGGAAAATCGAGCCCTACATCATTTAGCCATACTCTATACATGGCAGGGCATTAGCTCAGGTGGTATACCGCTGGACTTAAGAGCTGGAGATTTCAGGAGTCTCAGGTTGGGACGGCGACGACGGCAAAAACGTCGCTTGAAAAGAGTATTCACTTTCTTTCAATCTTCATCGTGATTATTCCATACCCAAGTTCAGGGAAAGAGAAAGAACATTTCGCAGTCGCTTGCTTACGTCAGTCCTCCACAAAACGTGATAAAGGTAAGTACCTCATGTCAAGCCATCATACAGTTGTCCAAATATTTTGCCTGCATCCCTGCTTGAGATGCTTTGGTTACTTGAGGTGCTATGCTTCCCTAAGGTGCTTCACAGGCGGCCCAAACTCACGTTACGAGGGAAGGGTGTAATGTAATGTAATGAAGGGTGTAATGAAACGAAGTGACAGTGGTTACGCAATAAGGCAAAAAAAACAAAACAGTAAACGACAATCAAACACCAAAATGTAGTGGAATACATTGCAGGTAAGTCTTTTTTATTCATTTCATTTAAGGAAAAGTAAGGTTTAGCGCTATTTAGCGTTCGCAGATCTCAGTAATATATTTCTCATACAAAGCCTCTTACATTTTCAACGGTCGCCTGTAACGCGACACCGGCGCGTCACCAATGGTATGTAAATTACCATAGGCGTACGGGCCAGGGGTGCGAGGGGGGGCTGCAGCCCCCCTATATTTTGGGCAACTCAGATTTTTTGGGCAGCGAGAGAAAATTTGGGCAAAAACCAGTTGTAAAAGACGTTTCCATGTTTTTTAAATCATTATTTTGAAGAGATAAATATTTTCTATTTTAACCTGAAGTTGGCGTAATAATCCAGTACTGTTACATTCACACGAGACAGTGGTTCCCTACCACGTAATGAGTTTCTGCTTACTTGAAGTGCTTTGCTTCCTTGAGATGCTTTGCTCACTTGAGGTGCTTTGCTCACTTGAGATGCTTTGCTTACTTGAGGTGCTTTGCTCACTTGGGGTGCTTTGCTCAGTTGAGGTGCTTTGCTTCCTTGAGGTGCTTTGCTTACTTGAGGTGCTTTGCTTACTTGAGATGCTTTGCTTACTTGAGATGCTTTGCTTACTTGAGGTGCTTTGCTTACTTGAGATGCTTTGCTCACTTGAGATACTTTGCTTACTTGAGGTGCTTTGCTCACTTGAGGTGCTAGTGCTCACTTGAGATGCTTTGCTTACTTGAGGTGCTTTGCTTCCTTGAGGTGCTTTGCTTCCTTGAGGTGCTTTGCTTACTCGAGGTGCTTTGCTTACTTGAGGTGCTTTGCTTCCTTGAAGTGCTTTCGAGCCAGGGGAGTTTTTGATCGAGAAATCGGTGATGTGGTGATGAAGATTTGCGCCAACATCATAAAGATACCAATTATGGTAGTTACATCCAACCAGTCTATCCCGTATATTCCATTCTTCCCAGACGACGTATTATCCAGTGAGCCCATTTATGTTGCATATTATTTCTATGGAGCAGGGCACTACGATGCTACTTGACCCAACGTATGATAAGTTACACCTACACTTCTTTAAGTTGCAGAAATTTTCAAGGGGAATTACCCGAGAAGTCGTGTTTATTTAGTTTACTTCCGAAACTTTGGGGGAAATGGGAAAAAATTGTTTCAAAAAAGCCCCTGTAGCGACTAGTTTTTCTAACAATTTTGAAGACTTGTAGTTATCTAAAGTCAGGCAGAGATTTGGAGAAATCACTATGGGTAGATCATGCCCTTGGAACGGATACTCAGTTCTCGAAATAAGCAGCTCACGGTAAATTCAGTTCATCTCTTGAAAGGGTTAAGATGTTGTAGTTCAAGGCGATAGGCGAGTTGAGAAGACCGTTTTAATAATGCAATTCTTGAAACCTATCTAAAGCAAGCCAACAAATCTATACGTATACAGTATGACCCTTGACCCATGCACACTTGGACAAGTTCATAATTTTCGAGGGCAATCTTTTGCTTCTTCATAATATTAACGGATGTGGATTTTTTTCGAACTAAGTTGCAAGAAATTTTAGCGGATGATATAATTGGTTCGCAATAATTAATAAAATATTTCTACTTTTAAATTATTACTTATAGACGCTGACGAAAAGCCACCTGCAAATGTCAGTCCTCCAAAAAAGGGGGCTTACTACTGTGGGCAAAGGAGTAAGACAAGGGAAAAACTATTTTGTACTTCTGGAGGTGATGCAAAGGAGACACGTTGCCCATGTGCTATCGGTAACAGATGTTGTACTTTTTGTAAATGCTTTAACTGTGGGAATCGACCACCTGGAAACAACGATATTGACAACCCAATCTTCTTGTCGCTGTGGAGCAAACAATAAAAACGGTGGTGAAGAAGTGAAAAGTTTCTCTGACACCATAGGTAAAAGACGAACAAAGTGCAAATGTTATAAAGAAATGCGGCCATGAACCAACAAATGCGGTTGTTATGGGTGCAGCAATGATTATGGAAGAAGGGAAGCCAGCAATGTTTCGTCACCGCAAAAAAGCTGAAACATTAAATGCACCTCAAGCCCATCGAGTTTAAAAAGAAAGTGAACTGATAAATTTCTTTCAGATAACGACTTTGAAATTAAGCAAGGGTCTTGGACAACGGAGGAGATGTGCTTATTGGAAGCAGTTATCCTTCGCAGTTATCCTTCTTCCTTCGTGCGACCCAAAACTTGTCGTCTGTTACTAAAAAGGAGGAGAAATGACTGAGTCACATGACCTTTTATTGCATTTTTCTTAGGCGAAAAAAAGGTATTTGTAAGGCTCCTGCTGTAAAGAACCTACCATGAATGACCGACTGCGATTGAAGTGTAGTTTCTGAAATCAAGTTAGGTGATCTTTCTATTCAATTTTATCTACTTCGTAATTTAAAGGGTCGTGAAAACTGAAAGGACATTATTGCCATTTAAAACAAAACTACATTTCTTGGAGGGCGGTCAAAGAACAAAGAGATTAAAGAACGGACCTTGTCGTAGCATACTTGAAATGGATGTAGACACGGTTAACGATCAAAAGATAATTCAAAAGATTTATGTTTCAAAACTTCCAAAATCGAGTTCTTTATACATTCGACGCTATTTCAATACGATGTTGAATTTAAAATTACACATTTGAAGCAAAATCCGGCTTTTTGAAACAGGAACATCGAAAGGCGGGGACTTTTGTGCTTGCCTATGAAGTCAAGTGACTGTTGGCCCCGGTAAAACGAGGGATTTCAGTCTTTAAACTGACTGCCATTTCTCACAAAGGCTATGCGCGTGGAACTGGTCGGCCGTACCATTGCTGGACAAGTCAGTTGGCAAATGAAATCGGCTTTTTCAAAGGGTTTTTGCGGAAGAAGTACTGTCAGGTTGATCATTGATTTTAAGTGAAATTCTTCATACGACAGGAACGGTCTGGCCGGTCAGTTCTGACAGTGGTGAAAAGAGCCCTTAGTTATGTTAGTAGTTAATTAATGTTAGCGAGGACTTTGTTGACTCATAGATACAAATTAACTTCGAAACAGGCCCACTAGTTTCAGTGGTTCGTTTCGATCAGCCTAGCAATTTTTTGTATACGGCTTTTTCGAGAAAGGTTGTCGGAAAAAGTGCACGCGACAATCCCGAAAGGTATTGTGGGTGGGTTTTCATTCACTGTTTTTCAAAGAAGTTTGAAAGAATGACACGAGAGGCCATGGACGTATGTTGGCGAGTGCTAAAAGAAAGCTACAAAAGTAGGTTCGACAGCTACTTTGTCAGGAACAGTGTATTGATCATATCCCATATTACCTTTCGGGATTGTCGCGTGCACATTTTTTCCGACAACCTCTCTCGAAATAGCTGGATATAGGGGTTCTCTAGCGCTATGATCCCATTTAATTCGGATTTCATCTTGTTTTAGTTTATTATTCTCGCCAAAAGTACATCCAGTACATTGATTACGAATGCAGTCTTTTCTGTGAAAGATGAATGGTAAGGGAGCCTGTAAGGAGCCTATAATGATTCTTTAAAGGTCTACCTTTATACAAAATTAATTATTTAACTATTTAATAATACAATCATAGGATAATAAAAATACAGTCATAGGATGGACAATCTTGCTAAGTGTACACAAATATTTTGATCACAATTTATTAAACATTTCATTCAAAATAAATCATAGTTAATCAAAAACTCTTGTTTCATGCGCGTTTGGTAAATATCCAATCGCTACCTCGGGATGACCACAGGGGAATACGGACAGTATTTAATAATTTAATAAGAAAGAGCGTTTCATCTCAAATCTGACTGATATCTTTTCCTGTCACATGAGTTCAAAATCTTGTGAGTGTCACGTTCAGACTGCAAATTTTTCTGTTCCTTCATCCGCCCAGAGCTTTAGCTTGTACACCCTTATCAAAAATAACTTTTTTATAACAGTGTTTAAAGAAGAGGCTCTCAGGCCCGTAGGCAGGATTTTTACGGAGAGATGCGATCCAACGAGTCCGAGGGGGAGGGGGGATTAGGTGTTCTAAGGCTGCATTTCAAGAGGAAAAACTGTTTATTTCTCAAACTTTTAATCTTCAAAAGTATTTTTCTTTTCAAATAAAGTTCTTTACTTTACAATCTTTTAGAGTGGCAAATGCGGAATGGAACTATTTAAAAGAAATAAAAGTAGAAAGAAAATTGTAAATCCGCATTATTCCGTAGGTATGATGCATGATCTTTGCATCATGATCTTTCAATAGTGTGCCAAGCTCAAACTCGAGTCATTTTATAAGTAGGTAGCCTGATTCTCAGACGTCCGAGGTCGTTCGCGGTCCCTTTCGCTTCCTTCCCTCTCCATAAACAAACGTTTTGAGCGCTTTGAACTGTTCGGGGAACAGTGCTTCCACGCCAAAAACTTGGCAACCGTTTTGCACGGCTGAATCGAAACCTTCCACATCTTCCGCCATTTTGATTTGACTCGATGTGTGGGAAATTACATTCCATACATTCCACACTTCTCGAAATATGGTACACGCGCTCTGATTGGTGAAAATTGACAATGACTCTAACGTCTAGAACACGACTTCGCACAGAGTATATCAGACGGGAGAGGGAGGGAAGCGAAAGGGACCGCGAACGACCTCGGACGTCTGAGAATCAGGCTAATAAGTAGGTAGAGCATGATCGAGCGGGTAAGCGTAGTTTTGAATAGTCTCAGGTTGGTTTCCCACGGCCAGGCCAAAACTCAGGGTCTTAAAATAACTGAGAAAGAATGTACAGCCTTTCTAGACACGGCTGGACTTTCGTGTGGCTAGGATAAGCCACACAAAAATGGTGGTCCCGTCTCCACTGGTAGAGCGGAAACCTTCATTCTTTTCCAACGAGACAAAATGTCTGTAAACCAACTCCACAAACTCCAGCCAACACGCAATCGTCCCTGTAAAAAAAAAAAAACAAGTTAGGAAAAGTATGAGTGAGTGTGCCACCATATTGTAATGAAGTATAAACCTCTCAGCTTTGGCCTTGACTCTAAATATGTGATTAACTGCTGACACAATTTTAGGCAGATACAACTACCCGAGGAACTTGTATTTGTTTTTCTTTTTACTGGATAAAAGCAGAGTATTAACAAGTTAGCATTGTCTTTAATTCAATCACAAGGGTTCTAGTAACTGGTCTGTCACAAGCGAACACGTGTAAAACGTCTTGAGGACGGTCGCTTAAAAGAGCTTTTAGCAGAAAGCTTGGCATATGTTGGTGACTGTTTATTACCAATAGCATTGTAATATAATATTAAATAGTTTTTTTGTATTACTGATCACATACAAAGTTCGGGTATGTACAATTCATGGAACTATTAGCACTTTTTTTAACTGCTACCTTAAATTTAATCAAGAAATGAAATGCCAAAAGTCAATTTGTGCCACGTGACTAAGTTTTCCCCTTTTTTGTCGTTTACCGTTTATTATATCTCTACATGAATAAGTAGTTTCAGGTGAGAGTTTCATCCACAGAATAAGTTTGCACAGTTTTATGTTCTGTCGAAGCCGGAGTGTATTATCAGGTTTAAAACCTCGAGGCGAAGCCGAGTTTTTAAACCTGATAATACACGACTTCGAGGTTTTTTGAACGGCTTCAAAATCTCTGATATAAACCAACTCATTCTTGCACTGAAATTTAGATTTGAGGTTATTTTGGTCTAAAAAATTGGACGTAAAGTTTAGCCATGTCTTTATCAGACACAAAGACACTCAATAAACATTAATTTCTTTTGTTTTTTCTTTTCTCATTTCGTAACTCTAGAAATTGTCAACTTGAATCAGACGATTGCCGTTTGCCATAAATGTTATTAGAGAGATTAGAGACCTTTAGCATCAGGTTTTTCATGGAAAACCGCAAACCGCAAAATGTCACGTGATCACGGTCTTGCGCTTGCGTCTCCGGTTTGCAGTTCACGTTTGAACGGCAGGAAGGTCTTCCAGCGGTAAGTGACTTACGGCAAGGTTTTTTGCCACTAAAAATTGTACAGCCTCGCGTTTAAAGGCCCGAAATAGCTTTTTATCTCTGTCTGCTATGTGTTTATTGGATGTTTGAACTCGAGTCAATGAATTATTCCTGCTTTTTGGGCGATAAATTGATGCATTTCGACTTGATGAAAAACAACATGGCGGCACTAAACAACAAATGAACACCTTGCTAAAATTTGAAATCCCGGCAACGTGAAACTTCAATAGCCTGAAATTCATCCGATTGCTTCGAGTCGTTTTCTCCTCTCAATTATTACTGAGGGAGTAATAACGACGACTCGAAGTAATCGGATGAAATTCAGGCTAAAACTTCAAACGCGTAATGGCAAACTGCAGTTTGCGGTTTCCCATGAAAAACCTGATGCTAAAGGTCTCTATTAAGCATCGCGTTTACGGCAAACGGCAAACCGGTGAGATTCAAGTTGAGAAATTTTAAAAATGAGAAATGAGGAGATGAAAACAGCTTAAAACAATTCTTATGCATAGAATTGGAGTGAATTTACCGATTTTCGTGTACTTATAATCAACAGTAAACGACAAGTAAAAGGGGAAACTTGGTCACGTGGTACTGACAAATTTACGTTTGCTGTTTGCCGTAAACGCGATGCTTAATCTCTCTAGTCTCTCTAATCTTAATCTCCCCTAGTGTTTCTAAGGAATAAACGGACAGATATGGAGGAGACCGGTGAGATTCAGCCAAAAATCGTTTTGAAAATTTGGACAAAGTGCAAGGACAAATCAAACATTATCACTGAAAACAGAGATCTAGCCTACTTCCACGCGAATCCGATTATTACTGTTTTACGTGAATGGGCCTTCTGTCCACACGAAACCAGTGAATCCGGACACCGAAACCGTATTGATTTGAGATCGTTCTCTAGAGCGGTTTAACTGAACGCCCCGTCCACACAAACCGGATAAAAAATATGCCGTTTCAAAAATGTCCGTATTCATGTGGACATGGCCTTAGAATTCCCTATGCGGCATACTTCTACCACGTCATCAACTTTTCCCTTTACCTGTCGTTTACTGTTCATTCTGTCCATTTTATTGAAAGAAAAGCACAAGGTTTCATGTCAGTTTTATCCATAAGAATTGTTTTTGACAGTATTTATCAGTTCAATTCCTAACTTGAGTAATTTTCAATTTGGGTCGGATTTTCTCCGTTGGCCCTAAACGTGATTCTAAGTCGTCTGAATCTCTGGAATACCTCTCGCCCCAGACTTCCAAGTCCTGGACATCGGCAATGTCCACCATCTCCGCAGTGAGTTGACGGAAGGCAAATACTGGGGGCGAAACCTGTTATTGAACATAAAAAAGACAAACGACACGACATGAACAAATGTTGAGAAAAACTAACGACAATCAACGCATGACTCTAGGAGAACGGTTTTCGATTATAGTATATCACCCTAAATATATGATAACTGAATAATCTTTTGACACGGCAACGCGAATCATACAAAGAGAAGAAAGTATTCGCTCTAAAAGAATAACTTACACGCCATATGCTGAGGCTTAGTCTTATCCTTGCTTTTAATCTTTTTATCCCTTATTTTTGTATATGGTAAAAGTGTGACAGAGAATAGAAAACAAAGGAAAATAACATTTTGCACCAAGGATAAAATTCAACCACAATACATAGCTGTGTTTCGTGGTGGTTTACATGTTTTTAATAAAATGAGGCGCGATGTGGGCTTATTAAGGCGCAACGTGCGATCGCTAACATTAGGGAGCTTAACCAGCGACGACGGCGACGGCAACGAGAACGGTACAAAAGCAATAGGTTTAGACTGGCAAAACAACAATTTTGCACGTGCATCACGCTCTTTTGTACATTTCTCTGCCGTCACTGCACGATTACGATGTGAAACTTCCTAATTTCACGTTTATGGAGGACGTGAACACTCAAGACAATGACTTTCTTTTTCTTTTTGTGAACTAAGTCACAGTCCTTTAGAATTCAATTCCTGAAAAAAAAAAAAAAATCGCCAACATTTCACAAATTAAAAGAGCTGGAATAAGAAAGATGAAGTTTGAAACAGCACAAATTCACTTTTTGGGTGACGTTTTCGCTGCCGTTGCCGTCGTCGTTGCTTAAGCTCCCCATTTCCCTGTTGATGTCATGTCTGCAGCTCCTTTCACTTGACTAAAAAGTTCTCCCTGCCCTGAGGTCTTGGGTTCTTGAGCGAGGGTTGCAGTAACCGGCAAAAAGCCTGACCTCTAAAAGTGTGTATGTCGTGGTCTCTTTCGCTAAGCACTAAGCCCATAACGTCTGAGAGGATGGATCACCACACCGGACAACGATCCCTTCGCCTCTTTATGAACAGTGCCTGGGTTTTTGAACGTCCCAAAGAATTTTGTAAACGTAAGGGTTGTCAACCCGGTCTACGGTTTATCGTCCTTATCCGAAAAGTCTAACCGTCTAACCTTTTGCAGTCGATGGCATTACGTTTGATTCTTGAAGGCAGCACTTTCCCCTCAACTATGGTCTACCCCGAGCGTTGGTCCTTGAGTGTTGGATTTCAACCCACAAGTCTCCCCTTAATACCACTGGCAGTTGCTTTGGCAAAGAAAAATGCCACAAAATTGCTCGAGAACGATAACTCGTGATAAAAAAAAATCGGTAAATACCTGATCTTCTTTAGCCAACTCCCACAAAGCAAGCCTTTGGTCGACAGAAGACGAGATTGCTAATCCACTTCTCAAAGCCTTTACTCCTGTAAGATAAACACATGATTTTTTGATACCACTACACTTGGTATAAATGCGTTTTCCAGCGTTTAAGAGTGGAGGCGAACAAGAAACGCTTCAATCCTCCTTGGGATACTTTAAACTGTTTGACAGTTTTACCTTTCGCTTCTACTCAGTTGCCATTTGAGTACTGATGTGTTCTACATGCGACAGAAAAATGGGAAATTAATTTAATTTATGGGCATGTGGGAAGGAAAAACTGGTAGAATTCAATCAATCAATCAAACCAAGAAATTTACGATAATCAAAAAAGTAATTGTTATTTTCACTGTCTACATTGTGATACCTTTCCGGCATCCTGCTATTTCACTAACTCGTCTCAAACATTACTTAAAACATTTTTCTTTTTTAAACGGCAAATTTTGAATTCGCCCCAAGTAAGGGAATTCGGGAAATTTTTGCTTAAGAAATCCGGACTCCTGGGCTTTGGAATCCAGAATACAGTTCAAAGAATCCGGAATCTCACTAACGATTAGAATCCAGAATCGAAATTCCCGTTAACAAAACTCCGGTATCTGGAAACCGAAATCCACGACGTAGAATCCGGAATCCAAGACTGTCTTGGATTCCCTTATATGGAGCGAGTTGAATTCACTTGTCGAAGCAATTTTGACATGTAAATGGATCGACCCAGATACCCTAGGAAATATAACGCGCTAACGTTGACTCACGTGGCGTACACGTGTTGTTACCTGTTACTGATGACGTATGAGCTGAAGGCTCAGTTATCTCGCGTATCACGTGAACCTTGGTGACGTCATCGCTGTCTAGTTTCAAAGTGAATTGTGCCGCATACAGTGCGCTGTCATCTCCACCACTGACCAGCAAATATTCTCCTAGAAATAAAACAAAAGAACGGAATGAATGAGGCATCCACTTTCCGTTCAATAGTCATACTCAAACTTCCAGCACGGTGGAAAGTTCTGGAAGATAATTGGATGACTAGTGTGCGTTAATGACAAACGATTTTCTCGCGTTGAACATTTGGTGCTCTTTACACATTAATTTTATCTAAATTTAATATCTTTTTCTTGAAAACTTATTTCCAGATTTTTCTCAGTCGGACCTGCCGTTAGCGACCACCCAAAATGCGAAGGTTTAGTGGTCGCTTAATGGGAATGGTCGGTTACTAGAGTTGAACCACAGGAGGTTTCTTCCAAGACGAGAATCCGACAAAAAACCGTCACTTCCAAAAGAGATTGCGGTCGTTTACAAGAGGTAACCGTTTTCGAGAGGGTCTAACTATAGGGCTTTGTTTTTGAAAATTATGGTGTTTTTGAGGGATGGTCGCTTATGGCAGGTAGTCGCACATGAAAGTTAGACTCTACTAAAAAAGGTTTACTGCAATTTAACTCACTATTGCTCTTCACAGGTCCTGGTAATTGGTAATTTTTCCCCGTCCATTCATACGGTAGAACCCCCCCCCCTTCCTCTCCCACAACGCTCCCCGTCCCAGCCGGTATCGTGGAGTGGTGACCGTTAGCAGAGGCGGAACTGTATCTATCCTCACAATAACATTAACTTACCATTGATATTTGCAAGCGAGAGTGCATTTACCCCGGACTGGTGACATTTGAACACGTGGATTGGAGGGGGAAGAAATGTCTGTACCAGGGGTAGGCAGGAAAAGTCACTTTGCTCCTTAAACTCTGATTCAAGTGTTGGATTATCCTGCAGTTGTGTTGAGCAGGGTTGATTTCGCGGTGCCACGAATGCAACATTAACAACAGCATTTTCCTTCGTATCTGTTTCTGAAACTTCGTCTTTAGTCGACGTTTGGATATTAGCAAGGTTCTTGGAGTCTGTCTTTCCGGTTCGCTGTTCTACTTGCCCAGAATTAGCCATCTCAGTTGACGCGTTTACGTCTGCTTCAAAATCGGCCAAATTCTCTTCTCTAAATGCTACTTCACTACATTTACCTGAAGAAAAATTACCGTTTTGTTCGGCATTTTCTGCAGCTTTTAAACTGTCTGTGGTGACGCCTTCCTCGCTGGAAAATGAAGTCACGCTCTCTGAGGTTGTGTGACTTGTGTCACCATTTCCTGATGAAAAACTAGCCTTAAATGTGTTCTTTTCACTTGATTTATTAATAACTTTTCCCCCGTCAACTTCAAGATTTTCCACGTCATACTCAATGCGAGCTTCGCTTTCTGTTACATTCCTAAATTTTTCGACCTGTTCGTTGACTGGAGTACAGCATTCCCTTATATGGCTTAACAGTAAGGTAGTGATATCCCGGCAGGAAATCCTTCCAGCCGTGTCCCCCGCGAACATCATGACCAGCGGCCTTTCACCATTGAGACAATCAATCACGTGGTTGACCGTGAGAACACAGCGTGTGAGGTACTGGGACTGAGCCAGAAGGAAGAACTTTTTTTGCTGTTCGTAAAAGGCGAAAACCCTAAAAGAAAGAAACAGAGAAGAATTTAGTAAAAATATGTCAAGCCGAATTTTTGAAAACGTTATCGCCAAATAGACCTCTTCCGTCAAGCAGTTTTTTCCCGCCCAAAACTGCCTCCAAAGTAGCCAACATAAAAACTAAGAGTGCAGCCATTGCTTTTTCCTCTTCTCCTCCTTTCTTCCTCCGAGATCTTTCTTTCTCCCCTTTTCCTTTCCCTTCGCTGATATGATTTTCGAGCTTTTAGGGCGCAAAAAACCTGCCTTTTGGCCTTTTTTTACTCAAACGGCTGCAAATTTCGTCAAGATTGTTTTCAAAAAATTATGTGATTACCAAAGAATAAGGCAAAAAGGGAAAACTACACACCTGACGAAACCATCGGAGCAAGCCGCCATTACGAAGTACAATGTTTGACAGTTGTCTATCAAATCTTGACTTGACGAATGACTGATAATCTCCGCCGCATTTAATGTTGTCAGAGACATGAATCTTATCTCGGACAAGTTCTCTAAGTCTTTTTTCCTCCGCCTGCGACGATGATTACTGAAGGAGAACGAATATTCTCCCAAGAAAACCATCGGAGATGTTATTGTATCACTATGACAACCCTCGGTGTCAACATCAATGAGTGACAGGTTAAGACGCCAGCATCTAAGTGACGCGCGACCTCCGCCAGAGAAGAGGAGGAGACTGCTGGTCTTGTCATTGCTGGCGCTTGGTTGAAGCCGTGATAGAGGACGTTTTGTTACGCTCAAAGCTTTAACACTTGATATGTGACCATGAGCGGTGAAAAATGGCGAGGTCAAGCCAGAGGAGCGATTAGCTGAAGTGTAAGCTATTGTTAAGAGAAGCAATAACGGAAAAAATCGCCGAAAAACAGACAGCTAAGACGATATATTAAAGTTAACATCACAGAACACAATCACATGTTTTATATTATCAAATAATCCGAATTGAAAAAGCCATCATCTATCCCGAATCATGACTGGGATAAAAGATCAGGAGTTTTAGAACATTTTACCCTTGTAATACTGAAGAGGATACAGATAATTAACTTGATGTTGGCATCTTCGCTAGCTGTAGCCAAGACGTCACAGATTTCTCCTGTAAAAAAAGAAAAAACAAACAAGTTAAGAAAAAATGTAAAGGAATGATTAGAACTTCACTTCTTTTGGAAATATCAATTTCTTGTCAAGTGTGAAGTAAAGACAACGATACATCTTCAGTGGACATAGCATCGGATTCTGGCTAAAAATATGCGGTACCCTTGTGGATTTAAAAAAAGCATCAACATTCCTGCATCTCACCGGCCTTTCAAAATGATTACAGGACTAACAAACTTCACAAACTTAAACATGATGAAAATACCAGAGCTTATTAACAACAGTCCACGCTGTCTATAAGAGGCTCTTGCAACTACAAAAGTTTTGATCATATAAAGCCATGGCAACATACCTTTTCGTGTCACAAAGGAGTCTATATGACGAAGGCACGTGGCTTCCCGTCCATGAAATCCTGGCTAAATGAGAAACATTTGCATCAGTACTGGTGGGTAACACGTAAGTCCTTCACTTTCCGTCGACAACAATACTATCATTTCCAAATTCCACTTTGAATAAGGGTATAAGGGAATTATCCATGGATGTCATATGTTAACTGATGACGCATTGAAAGAACGCTACAAAGAATTACATATAGCCTGTTCTTCGTGCTAGGATCGTGGAGAGCACCAGAACGTGGCGCACGAATGTAAAATCTTTCATGTGCGACTAGGGAGCTCAAGCAGCGACGTTTTTGAGCGACGCACGTCAACTGGAAGTGGGCCTTTTTCTCTTTTAATAAGCCTTGACGCAATTATATTTGTATTGCCAAGTGTCTTAATTCTTATAGAGACGATTTGCTCAAAATCATGGCTCAAGAGTGCAAAAAGTCCACTTCCGGTCGACATGCGTCGCTCAAAAACGTTGCTGTTTAAACACCCTATTTTTTGTCGCGCGCCTTTTCTCCCGACCCGGCTGACTGCCCCTGGGTTTCCAAGGATGTGCCCAACTGCGACGTAAAAATACCTTATTTCACGTCATAGTTTTGTGGAGGACGTGAACACAAGACAACGACTTTTTCCCTTTTCCTGAATTTCGGTACAGTCTTTTAGAATTCAACTCCAGAAAAATTTGCCAACATTTGACGAATTGAACGAGATGGAATAAGGGCGAAGCAGCGCGAATTCACTTTTTTAAGTGACCTTTCGTAGCCGTTGTCGGAACGCAATTCTGCGACACATACTATGAAAAGTAAGAAGGAACCAACAGCAAACATTGCTGAACTCGACTTTTTCTCACAATCTGGGTGAGCAAAACAAAACTGAAAAAGCTTACCTTTAACACTGCCTTCTTCACTTCACTTGGAAAAGCAATTTCATGCGTGTAAATCATCGAGTCTTTGATAAAGGACAACACCGCTCCAGAAATGGAAACGTCCTAAAAAACACTAGAGATCAGTAATTTAAACGAAACTTCGGCGGAGTTTGATAGTTTGCCAACTCCAAAAGTCGAAAGCTATTTGCTGTAACATACGGAAAGGCGAAAAATAACTGCAACTACTTCGCCTGATTAAAGCAAGCCTTCTTTGACGCGCTCGCCCTACACAGGTGTTCTTACGTAGGCAGCACCCGTCTTTTTTTACGCCCTGCAAAAGTACCTAAAAGACGAGTTGGTGCGAGTTGAAAAGCGGGTAATGTCTATAAGTTGCCAAGGACTGCCCTACCAGGAGGCTATCGAACTGGTGAACATTGTCCCTATTGTAGATTTCATCGCGGGGCTATGTAGTAATACTTTCAACACCATTATTAAGGTCCCTGAACACTGTCTGAAAAGGTTAATACAATTTAGTGGACCTTCACGTTATGCTCTAAGGTGCACAGGCGCTTCATCGCACCTAAATGCAATACAGATCGTTTTGGGAATAGTTTTGTTATTAGATCCTGTATTGATAACGTATATACGTACATTTTTAGTTTTTCTTTTATCGTATCTTTTTGTATTTTTATATTTACTGTACTTAGTTTTATATACACATTTTGTCAATTCCATCATTTGTAAATACGCAATTCAACCTTCGGGCTGCAAGGTATTGGTAATTTAACTATCTATCTACAGGTATGTTTTTCTCATGCAAAGTCTACTTAAGTGTGCTCCGACAGTGTTTAATCTAGTTTTAAGGGGCCTCCCTGTGTTCAAGTACGCTAATTACTGCCATCATAGGCGTACGGGCAATTTTTTGTCAGGGGGGGCGGTAAACCATTTGCCCAAAAAATTCTTGCAAGTTGCCCAAATATTTACAAAACAGTCGAACACAAACGAGGGCCATACGATGCAACAACATAGGTCGTACTAGCATATGAAAGTGGCTCGATACAGTTTTTCAGGGTCAATACCCGTGAAGTTTTTTTTGAGCATAGACTACGACACTATAAACAAACATTTGGAAAAATTGCCACCACAGTCGTATTAGATAAAGATGAAAATTTGTTATGATCCGGGTTGCAATAACATCGAAGTTGCCATAGCAACCAAATGATGCCATTACCTATTATACTTGCAGCAACATTTCTCACTGGGAACTGTTCTTCCAAAATCGTTCACGGAAGCATTTTCCTCCAATAGTCGCCTCGATGTTCGTGAAGTTAAAACGGAATCTGTAAGAGCGTTGCGGAGATATTTTGGGATAAAGTTTTTATCGTTAGAAATACGGTAAAAAAGGAAAATCTTGATGTTTGGCCGTTATCTGTGGAAAACCAAGCGCTTTTGACATGTAATTTCACCTCATAGTAGTTTCAATCTTTTTAAAAACGTGGATAAAAAATCATGGAGATAGCTCTGGCCAAAAAAGGATTTGAGTATTTAGTATGAATCATGGCGCTCTTGTTAGCGGTTTTGTAAACATTTCGGTCTACTTTAACAAATTAGGGATAAATCTTTAAACCACTCGATAGATTTTTTTGTTAAAAAAATACGATTCTTCGCGTAATTCAAACTGACAATTAGTCAGCCACTTCTTCACTTTCAGACCCATTGCTGATGCTATCTGCCATACACTGTTCTACGAGGGGAGATGATTCTAGAAAGTTAGGCGGAAGTTTATTCTAATCAATTCACGACTGGAAATAGCCCATTGCAATACAGTGCCCAACAATAAAAAAAACAGCACATGATACCCTTCCCTTATAACCAGAAACTCATTACGTGCTAGGCAACCACTGTCTCGTGTGAATGTAACAGTACTGGATTATTACGCCAACTTCAGGTTAAAATAGAAAATATTTATCTCTTCAAAATAATGATTTAAAAAACACGGAAACGTCTTAAAAAGCTGGCTTTGCCCAAATTTTCTCTCGCTGCCCAAAAAATCTGAGTTGCCCAAAATTTGGGGGGGGGGCTGCAGCCCCCCTCGTCCCCCCGCCCCGTACGCCTATGACTGCCATATATACAATGTAACAATGTTATTTCCTTGGAACCACAATTTACATGCGCTTAAGATAAAATTTGTTGACCTGCAAAACGAGAGTTTTGGTATTTGCCTTGTCCGGACGTCATGTCCGAAAAATTTGGTTTTCGTTGAATATAGTCCGATGACCGATTCTTATTTGCAGCTCAGTGATTGCATGAACACTACTTTAGACTAGACCGTGAGCGGTCGTCCTTCGTTCCTCAGAGCCACGCGCGGAGGCTGCTCGCAGTCTAAGTTTAGACGTGTTCTTGACCCATCACACAATAGGGACAGCGTGTTATTTCATGGTCGTTGAAAATACAGGAGAAGTCTTTATGTCACGATGCCATAGTAGCAAAATTTCTGGATGACAACAAACCGAGAAAGCCACTTTAAAAAGTGGATTGGCACTGTTTCAGACTTCATCAATCTTATTCAATTTCATTTAACATTTAAATTTTGTTGAAATTTTCTAGGGTTGAATCTGAAAGGACCGTAACCAAGTTTAGAAAAAGAAAAAGGAAATTTTTTCGTTGTGTTCACCTACTCTATAAAGCGGGCGCGTGAAATTAGGAAGTTTCATATCGCAGTCGTGCAACGACGGCTAAGAAATGTACAAAAAAAGTGTGATGAACGTGCAAAGTTGTTGTTTTGCTTATTAACACATTTGCTTTTTTTACCGTTCTCATTGCCGTCGCCGTCGCCGTCGCCGTCGCCGTCGCCGTCGCCGTCGTCGTTACTTAAGCTCCCTATTGTTGTGATCCAGAAATTACCATGGTAACGTGACGTCATACTTCTCCTCTCTATTAACCCATTCGCTCCTGGAGATTTTGCCGAAAAACGCGTTTTGAAGCTAGTCGAGTGGTTTTCTGGTCACCGTCGTGCTATAAAGAGCTAAAACTTACCACAAACCGGTTTACAGGTCGTACACTTGGCGGCCTTCTGATCCAGATGCAAAACACCAGCTTGCGAAGTTCGGGCATGCGCAGAAAGCAAAATTTCGATTTCGATTTTGGGTTTAAAAGTGACACAGCAGTCTTGACTTTTACTTTTCGCTTTCTCTCCTCCCTTCTTTTTTCGCTTTTCTTGCCTCATTTTTTTTTCTCTTGCTGGGCATTTAGTAGGCTTCATTTTGGTGGGAAGAGTTTTTAGGAAAGCTTTTAGGATCTTAGGATTAGGTAAAAGGAAAGGTAGGTGGGCAATGGAACAAGAATTTCATGGAGATTTTCAGGTCAATGTCACGTGGTTTTTTGCTTCTTTCTCCGGTGTCCTTGACTGAATTGTGCTCATTCTGGTATGGTTTGAAAGATCTCTTCACTCTACACAAGTTAGCGAAGAAAGTTGTCCTTGACTGTTAAAACTGATGACGTCACAAAGGGTAGAAAGGACCTGGATCCGCACGGGCGGTTACGGGCGGTTCAGGGGCGAATGGGTTAATTGTAATGGTATTTACCGACTCTTTCAGGGCTAGGTCCCAGATTCTGTGAGCCCCACCGCACTTGACTCTCCACAGTATCTCATTACGTTCCACGCTCCACAAAACGAAATAGGCCTGCACAAAGAGACAAAAAAGAAGAAATGAAATACCACGTTTTTATAAAGCAGTTTCTTTGATGCATCGGCTAAAAAAAGACAGTTTTAATTCAGACTTACCGCATGGAAACCCGCTATAAGAAGTTGTCCCTTTGCCGTGAATATCAGTCGTTCCAACCAGTCAAAGCCTTTAAACACCTAACACAGATAAAACAAAATGAAACTGCTCCAGCAACAGAAAACTTACAGACAGGTTTTACACAACATTCAAGTGAACTTTAACAGGTGTTCTCATTCGCGCTAGATTTGCAATGAAAAAGTCACCTTTTTCGAGGAAGCGAAATTTTAAAGCGTATATAACTAATCAGTTTTTTAATATATTTTTGAATGACGCATTAAATCGCCCCATGTAATGGAATCCAGATTCAAGAATCCGGGAAATTTTGGCTTGTGGAATTCCAAATCCGGGAAAATTTTGCTTGTGGAATCCGGAATCCCACTAACGTTTTGAATCCAGAATCCAAGTTCCACTGACAAATACTTGAATCCGGAATCCACGGAGTGGGGTCCAGAATCTTTGATTCCCTTACATTGGGCAACATTAAGCTGCTTACGATAACACGAGGTCATACGTTCAGAAAGACATAAAGAACATAAATTATTGTGTAAGAATTACAAATTGTTCTACCTTTTTAGTGTCAATAACCTCCAGTGTGTTGTTATGCACTCTTAGTTGCCTGTAAACGCCGTCTCTGCCCGATGAGTAGATGGTGCTGTTATGGAGACTAAGATGACTAACGCCTGCTTTACCATGAATAAGAGGAAGAGAATGCGATGGAGCAATTGGCTTAAAAACAAACAAAAGGAAAAATTTAACATCCCATCTATTAGCTGCTGGCCTACATTCTGTTATACTGCCCAGAAAAGTCGAAAGAACTGGTCCATAGTAGTATATGATGCTTTGAATTATCCAAATTCGGAAACCGAAACCGAATTTACATAAGCAAACTAGCTCTTTCTAGCACTAAACACAATTTTTCACTTTCAACATTCCCCGTCCCTCTCCTCCACAATTCAGATAATTCGGTGCACCATATACTACTAGTTGTTAAATACCGGTGATATGAACTTTTTCGGTTTAAATCTGGCTTTTACAAAAACTTAAATAGCACACATTTCACAAACATAAAAGCTTTAGTGCAGCGAAATAAAAGAGTTGGGACATTTTTTAATAACAATAAATTTTTCAGTAAACCTTATCTTGACAAGTACCTTTTCAGAAGAAGTGGAGCATCTAGGATTAAACAGATGAAGGGACCCTTTTCTGTCCCCACATACTAATAACATAGACTCGGCTGTCCAATTTTCATTGTCAGAGCTTCGTTTTGTTGAAGGATTTGGGAAGATTTCAACGGCTGTGGCCCAGCGTTGCTTTGAAGGTGGTAAGATGAACGATCGCAGAGGAGAAACAATGAAGACAGGAACACTGTTAACATGTTTAATATTCCACCAAGTCATTTGTCCTTCTGGCCCACAGGAAAAGAGGTACTGGCGAGAATTCTGACTGCTCCAGAGAAGATTATGAACCTTGCCTGAGTAAGCAGTGAGTTCCATACATGGATGATTGAAATCTGTAGGGAGGGTGCAGGGTTTATTTAATAATAATAATGATGATGACGATGATGATGATAATGATGATGATGATGATGATGATAACAAAAATAATAATAATAATAATACTAATAATAATAATAATAATAATAATAATAATCAACGATCAAAAAATCACTGCAAATTTGAGTCCTGTTTTTTAAGACTTTGAATTCTTTACGATGGTTGGATATACGCCAAGTTCTATTTTGCATTTGTGTGGACCAAGACAAAGTCCAAGTCAATAAAAGGCAAAATGAACGTGGCCAATATCCACCCTTATTGACCAAACAAGCTTGTCAATAAAGAATAAATTATATGGCAAAAAAGAGAACTTTTACTAGTGGGACAGGAGCGGGAAATCCCAAGCAGGCAAGATGTGCCCATCTTGCCCACTTGCATGGCCAATCAGAACACAGGATTCACTTTATAATGCCTACTCATGGATTCAACCATATAACAAAAGAAAAACAAAACACATCCATCCACAAAGTCACATCAAAGTCTCCTCTTTTTCAAACTGTTTCTTTAAAACCTCTCAGTAAGCTATAAATCAATGTCTTGGCTACTTGGTTACTTTTAAATGGTCAAAATTGAAACAAGAAAATGCAGTTTACTCACCTGTATCTTGAAGTTTAATATTTCCCTGTAAATTTCCAAATGCAATGACCTTACGACTGGGACACAAGGCTAGAACACTATATGAGGAATAGTTTGGATCTTTCAATAACAATTTCCACTGATCCTTTGTGGTTATGCTCTCTGTATTTGAACAAGTATGGGAATCATCTCCTTTACCAATCTGATTATCTTTCTTTGACCAGCTATACTTATACAAACACCTGAGCAAAAACAAATGGATATGCATCTTAATAGAATAAACCAGACACTTACAAGAATAGTTTTTTTGTTGAAACCTCTGTGCAGAGAATTCCGTCCATTCAGTCTCTGCTAAAAGCCACCAACCTACAATGGCTACTCCTTTTGTCGCGGCAGATAATGCATACCTTAACTCCCCTTTTAAATTTCGTTGTTTGGGGGTTTTTGTTTCGTCAAAGATCTTAGTGTGGGTGAGATTTATGCAAATTACAACCTAATGCCTTTTACCCAGCTTCAACAAATGGCCCGTTCAAGAAGCTGACAAGCAAATCATATATCCTGTACAAGACTTAACAATCAAAATCATGTCTTGTTGGGTGCACATACCAATTAAGGGCAAATAAGGGAGTCACCAGTGCTCTCCCCACATCAGGAGGACATAACACTGTTACCTACCCTTCATTTGTCATCACTAGCAAGTTGGATTGGTCAAGTAAACTGACATATCGTGGGAAATCCTTTTTATTAGTTTTCTGTGATCTAGAGGCTGTGTTGTCTGATGGCAAACATGTCTCTGTTGATGTAGTCCTGCTATACTGATCAGAGCTAGATAATGGCCACAGCCGAATGCTCCCATCTCCACCACCAGTGACAATGAGATCTTCACTTTGATTGACAGCAAGACTCCAAATATTGCGACCTGTCATAAGTATACATGTAGTTAAATACCTGGGTATAGTGATCAGAAAAAATTTCAGTATTTTTACATGGCAAAACTCACTCGTGTGTATTTAAAGGGAAAATCACCTTAAAGATGCTGCTCTGTTATGAGGTTTTGTAATCACACTTGTTCTTTCTGACTGTTGGTTTGAGATAATTCACTATTTTATTGGTATGGTCCATGCTTTTTTATTGGATACCTTTATAAGGTCTACTTACAGCTGCCTTGTCAAAACCCTGTTTGATACAAACCTCTGCTTACAACAGTCAACTCCAATTTGCTTCAGGGAGCTTCCACGGGCACCCAACTACGGTTTCCTCTTAAAAACATTGAAAACACTTTTTAGGCTATCCTGTGTACTTTAAGATCATTAGAAATGCATTCTTAGCGGCGATATAAAATTTGTACCTGTTCAGTCATCCTAGGGGAACTTGAGTCTTTTCAAAATTACAAGGGCTTTAGTATTATTTTCAAGAAAATTTTAGATGCAATTTAATGTTGTTTTTTTGATTCATCTCTCAATCACAGTTTTGAATCCGAAAATTTTAGGTTTCCTTTTTGTACAAAAAAAAGCCTAACCTGGGCAGTGAAATGTGAAAAATTAAACTTCAGAAAGTCGTAAGAATTTATTAGATGAGCTTCAAAAATTTACTTAAATCATCTAGAGATTTTTAGCCATCTTCAAGTAATAGGATATTCTAGGCAATATTTGCTTCTCCGAACAGATATTTTACAGAAAACAAGTCGTTGGATGCCTCTGGAGCTTTGACTCTATTACATATAGTTTTCTGCTTAAAAATCTGGATATGAGTGTGAATTATGTGGCAACAGCAATTATGTAAAAGTGGTCTCCAGGGCATATGGTACCCAGGATCTAGGGTTGTCAAAAAAGGTTTTAAGTAGAACAACAATTTAGGTAAGCACATTTAGATGGCACTGGTCCAGGAGATCATTTCCCTCACCCCCTTCTACATTCCTCCAATTAGTCACAGGTCAGGGTGGTGCCTTTAAAATGACACACACGTACCTGTATGTCCTCTGTGTGTTTTCACAATGTTTCCGTCATAGCTCCACACATTGCAGACTAAGTCCTCACCAATACTGACAAAACATGTCTCTAACAACTTGGCATCCCAGACTCTTGCTGTATGCCCATAAACTACAAGAAATGGTTCCACACAGCCATTTGTCTCTAAAGACTTTAAATTTGGAATCTTCCACAGGCGAATGCTCCTGTCATCTGAAACAGAGCTGAGAAGAGTTCCTGCTTTGTTAAAATTTATTGAAAATATGACACCCTCATGTCCTGTGAGTCTATGGAGCACAAGAGTCTTGTTCTGTTCATCTTTTTTACCATGTACTTTCCAAAGAAGAATTTGATTAAATACAGTTCCAGAAGCCAGAAATAAGTCATCCAAATGAGATCCAAAGAACTGAGCAGAGTATCTTTGCAGCAAAAACAACTGTTAAAGAAAACTGTCTTGACGGATCCATATTTTATGAGTAGTGGATGTGAAAATTTTAAGGCCATCTCTCCTACTTCTAATATTGATAAAGGGCACACGGTGTACTCAGGGACTCAATGAGATTCAAACCCATGGCCTCAGAAAGTGCATTAGTGCTGCACAGTGCTCTACCAACTCAGCTAAGAAGACCAACACATTGGGCACAGGCCAATTTGTTGAGTTCATCTTAACCAATAAAAGGAATAAAATGTAGAATGAAGATGATGTGAAAAATTGTGGAAATATCTTAGTACTTAAGTATTTAGTATTTAAGGACTTAAGTATTTCAGTGATAGTTATATTTAAGTTTCATCGTGTGAATGTAATTATGCACCCTATTGAAAAAAAGTGTCATTCATTCATACAAATCTAAATGAAGATATGACCATCGCAGTGTTAATTAATCGCAAATATTCATGCAATATTGAATTTTTGCAATATATTGCTTAAATTGCAATAAGCACTGTGATGGTCATATCTTTATTTAGATACTTAATTCATTTTTGGTAGACAAAGATACAGTATACAGGGTTCCTCACACTCGGCAATCAACTGCTTTGTATTGCTTTCCCAGTCCCACCACCACACAGCATTGTGAGCTGTTGCTATAGCAATGTATTTTGGCAAGTCTTCTTCACTGTACAGCCAATGAGCATCCCATATTAGATCAGGAAATGTTTGAATATCTGTTGCAGCCTTGACACTGAGATAAGACAAAAAGTGTTTTTCAGTATTATTTTAAAATGTAAAGAAGATCACCGGAATAGGGCTGTCACTAAGATTTCAAGTTGCTGAAAATATGAAATTAGTTGGTGGGGAGTTAAACTGCTAGGAAGTGTTTTGGATATATTTTCCTTTTGTTTTCTACAAGAGTAGCTAGGGCGTATGCTCATAGCAGTTGGGGTAAATCCCCAGTCCCTGGCCTTTAGTGACAGCCCTGTCGCTGACGCAACTGATGCTGTAAGTTGTGAAAAGAAAGCCTGAAAAAATTTCCGGCTTTCCAGGATTTGAGCCTGACCTCTGTGATCCCAGTGTAGGTGGACCGGGAGTTGGTCAATAAATTGGTTCGTAATGTACCTGGGAAAAATGAAGATGAAAAGATGAATATATGAATTTCATGTATTTGAACCACAGCAAATTTTATCATCACTTTGGGGCACTACTTCATGAAATACTTTAACTGAAGGAAATAAATGTTCTTGTTGTTATCGCAACTACCAAAGACCATTTCATTTACAGGTCTATAATTCACACCTGTGTAAATGATGCAAGTTGTGGCAATCAAACAGTGTGATGTGAAGTGCATCACGCCTTCGAGCATAAATACTACAGGAAAATTTTGTGTGTGCTGTGGACTCAGAAAATGACAAATGGCTCCATTAGAAATGAGCTTGAGTCCTGGAAGGATGGTTGTTGAACACCGGAGTTGGGAGGAAACTCAACAAGAACCTGGGAAAAGATCACCAGGGTAGGTCAAGAAGGAGATGGGAAGTTGCATTGATCAACAAGAGGCTTAGATACACCATGATTGAAGCTGGGAGAATCACATTCTGTACCAAGCTGTGAATGCTGCCATGTCCTGAAGAGAATTTGCGACCATTTCATTTACCCACTCACACCTACCACTTATGATGTCACCAGATTTGAAAAAAACTCTAGAGCTCAACTTACCTATAGCTACCAGACTGAGTGGCACTCTCTTGCAAACTGAGAACTCTGATAGCCTTTTGTCCAAAAATCACCACCAACTTACTGTACTTCTGTTCCACTATGCAAAAGAGAGGATAAACCAAAAAAAATTAGGATGAAATAATAAATTTGATGGCATGAAAATGAGAACCATCTGACAAAATATTTCTGTATGGTAAGACCATAATCAACAAAATAAATAATCAACCTTTGTACTTTACTTGGTTGAACTAATATAATTCACACAAGCCCTAGGTTTATAAATTTGTAGTGTGCAGCAGGAGGATCACGCTTGGATTGAAGTGGCCTGCAAACATGGGCGGCGCGTATATATTTCTATGTTGTACTACAGTCAATTCCCTCTAAGACGGACACCTTTGGGACCCGCAGTAAGTGTCCGTCTTAGAGAGATGTCCTTCTTATAGAGAGTCAAATGAAGGGAGTAAAGAAAGGCAGGGACCAACTCTAGGTGTCTGTTTTAGGGAGGTGTCCGTCTTATAGAGGTGTCCGTTAAGAGAGAGTCATCAAGCACCAAACTTTACCAGCTGTTTTTGAGGCCATTTTGGTGTTCAAAAAAGGCTTTTTGCAATAGATTTTGGCAGTAGAAAGATTTAACAGAGAACCTTGATGCAATTTGGACTATTAGCTTCAAAATAAGAGTGAAAATTGAGATTCAGGAGTGTCTCTCACTTAGCAGACAAGTTTGCTTCCGTTGCAAGTTTTGTGTGTCAGAAGTGCATTTCAATCTGGCTTTTTACCATCAAAAACTTTCAAGAATGTTTCTTTGAATTCATGTTACACTGATGCAAAACCACAATAAACTTGGCACTTCCCCGCCAATGGATTATTAAGACTTGTTTCAGCTCTGTACATTGATCCAGAGTTGAATTTGCAGCCAAACTTGCTGGGTTTTTTTCCATTTTTGCGACCAAAAAAATGCTTTGCAAAACACATGTAAAAATAAAATATGACAATGAAGCAAAAAAAGGAGACAAGAAAGAAAGAAAGAAGTAGGAGCCCTCATAGCAGGACATTCACGCCTGGTCACCCAACCAGTTCTTAACCCAGCTGACAGGGCTTAAATTAAAAGCTATACCAAGCTTGCCAGAGTTTCAAGAAATATTTCTGACTAGTATTTTAATGAAAAAGACAACAAGCAATTCTCTAGAGCATGTAGTTTATACCTCTTATTCCATGTATCCTTGATCTTGTCAAAAGGCATTCATTAATCAACAAAATTCCTTTTGTCACTGAGTGTATATAAAGGAATGGTCCATTTCCTGTAAAGAAATAATGTTATGGTAGAATGCGGAAGTTTTTCTGCCACTCTATGCCAATTCACAGAAATTAATGGATTGCTTTCAATTGATAGATCTGATCTGGGCACTACATCATTTGGCATAAACAAGTGCCACTGAACAGGGTATGTTTTCAAGGTCTTGAATTTTAAACAGCATATACAATTTCTTTACTTATATTAGCATCTTGAACAGGGTGTCTTTTCAACTGGAAGCCTTTACAAGAGTGAATGTTGGCGATAAGAGGCCAACATTTTTTCTAAAATGTCTAACTGCATGATGTTAGTTAGAAAAACTACTCAATTCTGTATGCAAAACTAAACAAATCAGGGTCATGAAATAAGGTCTATATTTGTCTTAACCTTTTAAGCCCCAATATCCACAAACAAATTCTCGAGACTGATCTCTATACATTTCCTTACAGAATTAGTTGGGAGAAATTGATAAAAGATCAGAGATTTTTTCTTTGTGATCATTTTATTAATTCTCATAGACTTTGCTCTTGACAATCTATGGATATTGTTAGAAGGAAATTGATGTTGGTCACTATTGGGACTTAAAGGGTTAAACAGGCTAGCAAAATGAACAATATTTTTGTTTTAAACAGCTGGGACAGGGATTAAAGGCCTTGGGGGTACACCCCTACCCAAACATTCCCTGAGTACCCCCCGGATTTGTTCATCGATTTTCATCAATAGTCCATTTAACAGATACAGGTCGAAACGAGGCTGGAGTTGACCTTGTTTTAATCCCTACATCCATACCTGGATTTTTGAAAACCGGGTTAGCAAAAATATCAACTCATTCTACTACTTGGCAATTTAAAACAACAAAACTCATTCAAAGGCCGATTAAAAGCCTTTATCTGATGCTGGGCAGTAGGTTAGTGGTCCCTAGAAGCATTCTAATGACTCCAAATTTAAACATGACGCAAATTTTAGAACATTTCTTCAGTAAACTGACTTCCCGAAGTTTCAAACCGATGTTATTTCAGTCTAGAAATTTTTAAGTTGAGTAAACTGCAGCGAAAGAGTGCCTGGTTAAGGCTTACATAACAACTTACCTAAATAGTTAGCAAAACACTACTTTTTTCGCAGTTCGATAAACAACAGGATTCCGCATGGAATAGACAACAAACTGAATGAAACGTAGTGCACAAATTATCACTTTCTTATCTGCAAAAATTGGCTTATGTTTATATGCCATTAGACTCCGCTGAAACTAGACCTAGATCCAATTTTCCTGAGTCAAGAGTCGGTTTCCAAGGTACAATCAGTTAAGCTAAACACCGACGAATCAATATTAATGGCTGGCACAGAATATTTTGGCCAAACCGCAGTTCAACCACGTGATCACACACCTGTCAACACCATGCGGAAATCACACAATCACACACTTTCGCGGCACTGATAAGACTATCCACAACCACGCATAATCTTCTCACGTTTAACATAAGTGAAATATCAATCGAATAACCCGGAAAACTCAGCCTATTGCCAGATAAACACCTCTGGACTTTTCTCTTACACACGTGTTATTCAAAGTTCCCGGATATAGAGTCACACGGTCGGCGGATCACCTTAGCCTTGTTTTCACACCAGAAAAAAACTAAGTCTTGGCCTGGGTCAGAGTTCACCGGCAATTTTGCTCTTACCTAATTCATTTGACTCCTAAGAGCCTGTTCCTGAGGCCAAAGACTTAGTGGTCACCTTAGAAAAGCGAACAATATCGTACCTTTCTGTCTCAGCCCGGATCAGGGTGATTGATCCGTTTAGCCAAATGAAACGAGAATATATAGAGGATATTACACGGTGGCGAGAAGATATGAATTTTATGTTCGAGTGGCAAGAACAATATCTCACTCGTTCGCTTCGCTCACTCGTGAGATATTGTTTTTCCCACGAGAACATAAAATTCATATCTTCGAGCCAACGTGTAATGTTCTTTTTATTATATGGAGAAACCATTTCAACAAAAGCAAAAGGCGGGAATCGAGACGTCATTGAACGATACGACACTCACAAAGGTGACATACGGAAAATACGCCACTCGGGTCCCGGATGAAGTGGCATATGGAATCTACGAGTGGTTTAGTTCCCAGTAAAACACTCTCCTCCATATAATAAAATATGATATTGGACGATGCAGACTCTGCGAATTGTAATAACTTTGTCCCATCTCAGAGCTTTACATGATGCTCCCCGGGAAACTTTTCTCAAGGTGACCAATATTAAACTAAACTGCTAAACGGCACGCGCGCTCTGATTTCAAATAACTGTTACTTGTGTTAAAGAAAAAATTGTGGGTAGGGAAAAAAAATCGGGAGGGGGGAGTAATTCAGTCTACATCCACTTCTACTCTACACCAATCCCTAGCCACAAAACAAGCAAAAAAAAAAAAACGACATAAGCAACCAACACAGTATACATATGTCAAGCTATTAGACAGGGGAAGTTGCGAAAAATTACAAAATGTTTGCTAACTTGGTTTTCATGACTCCAGGTAGATCTACATCTATAGTTTTAATTCACAATTATTTTCCCATACATGTGAATTGGTCAGCACTATAGTCGTAATATATAAATTACACAATAAATATGAATAATCCTGTTTAAATAGATATGCCAGGAAAAGATCACCTGCTATGACATACAACTAGGACTATCGTAGGTCGAAATCAATCTCTGAGATTGTATGCTTAAAGGCATTTAGAGTAATAACCTCAATAATATCATTGCTTAGGTTATTTCAGTCCTTCAAAGTTCTTGAAACAAAACTGAACTTGTCAACATTGAGACAATTGAATAAACTTGTTAGGATGAAACTGCCTAAGTAAGGATGGTGTCAGATGAGAGG
>CALNXK010000030.1:695000-697500 GCA_942486035.1 Porites lobata
TATACGCTCTAGAGTACCTTTTCTGTCCTTATGCCCCGAAATGTAATTAATATCAACGCAAAATGTTATATCATCGACGGATAACCGTACTAACGACTCAACGCATAATACAATATAGTTTCAACGCGAAATGTAATATCTCTTCTTACGCGCATATTGTAATAACTGGAAATACAAGTTGTACAAGAGGTCAAAGTACTAAATCCTAATAACCCAAAGTACAGTTGTAAGAGTAGTGAAAGTACTAAATCAGAGGTGTAGAGAAAACATTGAACAGGGTTATAATTCACTCTATTTCACAACAGACACAACAAAACCTATACCCTCAAAGTGAAGGTATTCTCTTATTTTAAAACAAATAAAAGTGATTCAGCTTTTATTCACACTTGATGTAATTCAAGATGCCGCCGACAAGATACACTAAAAAAAGAGAGGCTGAATGGGGGTACCTCGATAATACTAATTTTTTTGGCTCCGTAACCTTCGAGTAACCTGAAACAGTTAAATTTTAGGCATTTCAACACCAACAGTAAAAAATTCACTGTAACATTCAATTTTTTCCACGACGAAAAAAAAGAAGGCAAAAAATCCAAATTATTTTGTTTAGTATATCAGGGAATTTAGGCCATTTTCCGACAATTCCCGACTATTTCCGAAGACTGGAGACGACTTCTGAGGAGACACCCGAAAATTTTCCACTTTATTGTCGTCGTTATATTCATATCTGAACGACATATATTTGCAGTGATCAGATGCGAGTTTTTCACGAAAAACCCTCCAAACACTTAACAGTATTTTCTCTTGAAAGAGTAAACATGAAAAAATTTACCAATTTAACAGCAAAGAAAATTTAAAAATTTTAGGTAAATAACACTAAACACTAAACCCCATTCAGACCCTCAAAAAATGATTAACGTTTTTGAAAACAGGAAAACCAGAAGATCAGGAACCAAAAATGAAGAGCAATAATGTAATCTTCTCTACTAGATCAGCGTTATATGCTCTCTTCTTTTCTCCTTATTATTTCTTTCATCATCAACCTTCTGCAAAAAAAAAAAAAAAAATGAAAAATTTGTAAATTTCGGCGTGGAGGAACGGATAAAGGGAGTGGGGATGGGGAGAGAAGGAAAGGGACTCCTCTTGTCATTCTTCTATCACGAAATTGCCCTAACCCTTTCCTCCCCACTTTTGTGCCTGCCACTGACTCAGGCTAAGGAGCTGAATATGTCGTGTGATACCATCGTACAACATTTTCTTAAATTATTTTTATACAGCATATTAATACGTGACTGTTCAAAACATATCGATAAAACATATTTACAACAAAGCAAAGCATTGAAGGTGCACTGTGTTAATAAGTTTGTACATGGTTTGGTTTGAAAATGGTCACCGAGGGAAGGTTATTTTAGCAATAAGCCGGGTGCATTATAATGGCCGTTTCGTTGTGGAGTTGAACTGCGTAGAGAGATGCTGGCCGTTTCAGTAACAAAAGGTCAGGCTGTTTTATGGAATTATTTGACACAGGGAAGTTTAGAATTGACAGAAGTAAGAATTCGCTTCAAATAATAAGAAGAGCGTCATAATCGTGAAAATATTGCTGCAAAAAATAATTCTACATCAATTAAGATAAGTGAATATATATCAACTTACTTTCCTTCCCCACCTTTTCTTTTATCGAAGACCAGCAGTCAGTTTTAGCAGCATTAAAACAACGCAGTAAAGTAGACCCCCTGATTATTGGATAAACAGACGATATATTATCATATTGTGCCATTATGTAAAATAACAAGTTTGAGTGCTGGCAGACCTTTGGCCAGGAACACACTACGATTTCGGAACCCGTCTTTTTCTTTGTTAACCCGTTGTTTACCCGTTTTTGCATAGAAAACACGAACAAAAAAATCGACCGACTTTAAAGTTCGGCCTATTACGAGAACACGCGAGAATATGAGCGCGTGATCTGATAAGGGGAGGCGTTGGTGTTTTTATTAGGCTGATTTAACAACAGAACGGGAACGTCTGTTGACGACTGCGCGCGCAAATCAAATAACTGGCTTGACCAATGGCAGAGCGGCAAATTGGGTACCGAAAGTAGAGTCTAGTCCTTTCCGTGCGCTTTCCCGTCGTCAAATGACGTTCCCGTTCTGTTGCTAAATCAGCCTATTTTCGTGTTCGCGCTTTGTCGATTTCGCGGACCTGACCATCTAGGAGCCTGGAACGGGCTAGACCACTTATTGCCCGCGCAGGGATTTCGCCCAGAGGCGAAATCCCGAGGAGGCACCCTAGTAACTCGCGCGTATATTAAGGACAGTACTTACAGCTCAAATATACAGTCAGTATACTAGAAAAAATCTCGATTTGCTCGAACTGGGGCCGCGAGGAATCGGTAGGTAATGATGACGTTTCTATTGTTTGTGCCCGCAAGTACGAAATGGTTAGGATGACGTAAAAACAGAAAATCCCGAAGGGACCGCTCAGGTAGATTTTGTGAGATTTATTG
>CALNXK010000030.1:705000-725000 GCA_942486035.1 Porites lobata
ATTATTCAAAATGGCGCAGAAAATGCAGACGTACGAGTACTACAAAAGGTCACTCTTTAGTACCACAAGAATCCCAAGATTATGTGTTGCGTTCTCCTTACGTCGAACGCAACAAGAGAAAATAATGGACCAGAGATGGAATCTTCGGGCGTTGGCTGAGTTATTTTAACAGGATGTAATGGAACGAAAGCCTAATTCCTGAGACGTCCGCAAATTTTTATCTATGGTTTAAAACGTCATCAAGTCCACTGGCGACTGACTGCTTCACAACAAACAATGCAGAATATTTTAATGGCGACTGTTGAATTCTAAGACCAAACAAAAGTTTGCGGACCTCTGCGAAAACTTATTTCCGATTAATTTCAAGTGTTTCATTGGTCTAAAAGTAACTTTGGTGAAATTCTCATCTCCTAAGGGCTAGAATGGGCGTTTCTTTCTCTGTCCATTTATTCTGTCTTGCTTAAAACAATTACCCTGCAAAAGGATTTAAGTTATACTTCATTTAATAACCGACCCTTCATCATACCTTCTTTAAAACTCCTGTTCCCAAGTTCTTGAATTTCTTCTACACTCAGCTTAATTCCAATAAAGTTTAGGTTGCTTATAAAGAACCCTTTCGTGTTGGATGTGGAGCCAAGCTTCAGACGCGTGTTCCGGTCTTGATCCACATAACTTTGTTCCGATACCCACAGATTGTCTACTAGTGTGCCATTATAATTTTGATAGAGGGCTACGTTGGTTATTATTCCGTAAGCAAAAGTAAAAACTATTTGAATCCAAGAATTCCGAGCCGCCAGTTCGCTGAACGCGCCACTACCGGGGACTGTCACTTCAGCACTGCCAGAATAGGGAGAAATCCTGGAAATCTCAAATGACCAGCCATACTCGTACTCATCATCAGCACGCAAGCCCGAATTCAGGACCTTTAGATCTTTATCGGCTCCAGTTTTAAAGAGAAATGACAATGTGAAATTCTGACAGAGAAATGGATTACTGATGCACGTACCAGCAAAGTCACCAAGGTCGACTTCTTCTCCTGCAGGCACAAACAGAGCCTGGATGCCATCTTCCACCTGAGTTCTGATCCCATTTGGGATTTTCTTGCTTTTGAAAGATTTGTTGGCTGCTTGGTCGTAACCATACAATGCCTGGTTAGCAATTGGATAAAAAGGCCAGGAGTAATTAGCTGTTGAATGACGAAAACAATCTAGTCAGTGGGTCAGTCAATCTGGTCAGTCACTTATCTCAGTTCAGTAACATTTACCGTAAAATTCCGAAAATAAGCCCCTCCATGTATAAGCCCCTCCAAATATAAGCTACACAAAATCGTAACACAAAAAAAACCCTCCGTGAAATCACCCCTCCGACTATAAGGCCCCCCCCCCCCGGGGGGGCTTGTACTTGGAAAACTGCCCTCAAACACAAAGTAAAATAAAGCAGAAGCGGTAAATTTCCTTCCAACTATAAGCTAGCCCAATCGATTTTGAAACGCAAATTTCCCTCCGTAGATAAGCCCCTCAAAAAGGGCCTTTGAAAAATATAAGCCCCGGGGCTTATTTTCGGAATTTTACGGTATCTTTTAATGTACCTTATTAGAACTGTTAGAGGGTCTCTTTAGGCCAGCTAGAAGACTTGACACTTCTAGAAGCGTCCTTTTTCGCTATGGAACTTGACAAATCACTTGTGAATGACAAGATAGTGTAAATGACAAAATTACGGCTTCGTGTGGAAAAAATATGCCTTTCTCCCAAACATTAAATCAAACTAATAGGCAACGACAATTACCTTTCAAAAACGTTTAGGCCAACAAGTTTTCAAAAAACACAGTTGTAATCAGTTTCAATCTTTTTCAGGTTTGTTCATCCGGCTTCCGTCCATCTATGTTTGCTATGTAATTATACCTTGTTTTCAATGTTTAAGCACCTGGGTTATTTTTACTGATGTTACAATCAGGTTGGCGACTGTTGCGGGTTCCCACGGTTTGAATTTTGATAAATTTCGTGACTCATCTTATTTTTACACGGGACGATTCGCAACGACGATTTTTAGAGCAACACGGCGTCGCAACGCTGTGTTTTAACCATTCGAAACATCGTCGCAACAATGTTTCCACGCTGTGTTGCGCTAAAAATCGTCGTTGCGAATCGTCTCTACGGGGGGTGACAGCTCTAACAAGGGCTGTTTCGGGAGAAAAACAAATTTATTCCGGGAATCTGGAGATTTTGCCGGGAATCGGGAAACCTGGGAAATTTTTCGGGAAATATGAGATATTTTCGGGGCATTGAGCAAAGATTTGATATTACATGTTATCAAACAATATATATACAGAGATATGTACCCAGTGTATGCGCTGTGTTCTATCTATTTTGACACTTGAAAACGGCTGAACTCCCCATGATATGAAAAGACCAATCAGCAACGTTTCCAACTAAAATAGCATGAAGTTCAAGTGCAACTGACCGCGTGCAATCCCCAGCGGATTGACACAAGAACCGTACCGGTGCAAGGCACATACTATCAGTTCACACCAGATCCCATCATTCATTAGTTCAGGAGTATTTTTACGCTGCTCGTTAACGAGTTTTAAGAGCACATTCCACTGATTGCATACTGGAAAACTTGAAAGAAGTACGTAAGAAGTATGTAAGAAAAAAACCAAACTCACTCATTTAACCTTGTTAAACACAAATGAGGCCATAAAACGTAGTATGTCTGTGAAGGCTCTTTAATCATTCTGATCTCGTCGGGGTCCTTCCGATTTTGCTCGAAAATCCCGAATCCCGATCAATATGCGTTCGGGATAGGAAAATTTCAGATTTCGACAGTTGTTCTGAAATTTTCAACTGAATTCTTACGATACTCATACAATGACACCACACAGAGTATACTTCGATGAAACTGATACCCAAAGCAATTTCAAAAACCCCACAACTTGTATAAAATAAAATTGACTACTTCTGCGCGAAGTCACGCCAATAAAAATATGCATAAAAAGGACAATTGAATTAGAGAACATTTTGGACAGAATTTGTCCTCTTGGGACACTAGAAATGGCGTTTCAGAGCACCAAGATTTCAAAATTTTCTGGGGGAGCATGCCCCCAGACCTCCCTAGTGGTGTGTAGTGGTTGACCCCTTCACTGCTCGCCTGATTCATCGGTGATTAAAAAACAAAAAACACGATTTTATGTACTTAAAAAGTTTGACAGTCTCTCTGTGTTAACATGATACCCTCCAAACGAAGAAATAACTAAGGTTAGATAATTAACAAGTTACATAATTAACAAGAAGCTGCAAAAAGTCTCTTATCAAAATTTTAATTTGAATTGTTAAAACAATTTATGGGGAATGCCACCGAAAAATTCGGGAGGGTCGACGAAATTTCCGGGAGGACATAAAGTTATTCGTAGGACTGCCCAAACAGCCTTGTTAGAGTTGTCACCCCCCGTGTCTCTGAAACGTTACATTTAAGTGAAGATTATTATGAACGTACAATAATCGGCTAACTGAGCATAAAATACAGTTACCAGAAATAATTTTTTTATTATTATTAAAAAAAACGTTATCGTTGCCTTATTTCGTGATTCATGCAACATTCAGAGGAAATGGATTCTTCCAGCATAATTTAAACGGAAAAAACAAGATCAACAGAACTACTTACAAAACATGTACACAGATTAATCTAATAAGTCCTGATAAGTAGCGGTCAAAAACCCATTAGTAGTCTTCACTTCGCTGGACCTGGAGTAGGTTATTATTTAGGATGATAAACTCATAAACTGTCCCACAGAACTTGCCATAACAAAATCGTACGAGGGTTTCTACGATGGCGGAAAAAAAAATCGTCTTAGAAATTAAATTTGCCCTGTTGTTATCTGCTACCTTTGGATAAAAGTATGTCTAAAACTACTTGCAAACAGACGTAACAACGCCCAACAATGTCATTTGGAGTTGTTGCGTCCGTTTTCACGTAGCTAAAAGTTTGAACGATTTCTAACTTTGGGCAACAACTCCCAACAACACTCAACAACGTGCAACAGGGCCGTGCGAACGGACCCAACATGTAACAACCAACAATGTTGGGAGCTGTTGGCCAACAATGTTTTCGTCCGTTTGTAAGGGGCATACTGTAAGGGCTAAGATGGAAGCTGTTGTCTCGCGTGAAAATCCTGAAAAGCAAACCCCGTGACAACGAAAACGCATTCTTTTGAAAACGCAGTAGTGTGGACAGGGCGTTAAAGCTCTAACAACAAAAGAACGTGTTCTACTTTATTTACATTAATCATATTAAATCATCCAAAAATACCCCGGGGGGGTACTCCATTATGTAAGCCCGATACAGGTTTTTTGCAGCCTCAAAGGGTATGATTTTTACGCCGTTTTGGTCTGAAAACGAGTATAGACTTCGCCCATTTTGGTCTAGAATTAGGTATGGTTTTCGAGGAAACTATAGGAGTGTATGAACCTATTTATCGTTTCAGTTCCAAATGATACGCGAATTCGGAGTGGATTTTAAGAAATCTATTTGGTTGGCGTTCTTATCTAAGTAATTAAGACATAATTTCTTGGAGGCCAGGTCTGAAAACAGGTGCAAAAATATGACATTTTTTGGTCTGAATCGGGGTCAGGATTTGGAGAAGTGTTCGGCACAGCCCCACCAAGAATTCTCGGGAGTACCTCCCCGGGAAAATACCAAATACGTCAGTGATGATATAATGAAGTAACAGAACAAAAGATCGCGCAACACAATAAGCTACAATAGAACACCATACTTTAATGGAATAATAAAGAATACTTGTGAATCACGAAATACACGAAAACCTCCCCCGCATGGAGACAGCTTCGTAAATCTAATACGTATTTGACTAAAGAAAAACAAATTTAAATTCCCAGAAATTCTCATCAGATCTGTAATATCGCATTCCGAAAACTCAGGGCGCAAAGAATCAGAACTGTTTTCTATACGGTCACGCCACAGGTTCTATATGCAGAGAGCAAAACCAGCGTGTACAAAATACAGTCGAACCTCTTGTAACATCGGAATCGTTTACTAAATTGCATCCCTATCACTAGTCCGCCGGGCACAACGGCTAAAACTGAAGTGCTCAATACTTGTCAACTTTTAAGTTTCGTGCATTTAGCTTCTTTTTAATGTACTATAGTTGATTGTGTTACGTTCTTGCAAGCATTGTAGCTCATTTTGAATGTATAAAATGTAACCTTGTTCCCAGTTTTACAAAATGGTCTGTCCTATGTTACCTTACATCCCTTCGATCCTCCTCGACTCTCCTTTCACTGATAACCTTTGCAAAGACAGTGGCTGACAGAAAGGTTCCCCCTCAGGCCCACATCCTTAGTGTGTTTTCAGCTTTCAAGTAAGATATACAAAATTTTTACACGATATGCATATGATTGTGAAATGTAAATTGGGGCTTGCGTGTTTTACTTTACCTGCATATGTTCCACCAATGAATAGAAGGGCGAAGAAAACCCTCATCTCTTTCTGCTATCCCCGCTAAACAGAGTACACAAGAAAATGTAGCGCTAGAAATTCAAGCACGTGGAGGTTTGTGGGTATGTCGAACCGGGGGTGGGGGGTGGTGGAGGAAAGGGTCTGGGGACGTGCCTTAGTTGGCAAGATGGCGGCAACAATATGCATTGGGAAAAACTGTTTGAATGCAGAGGTCCACACAAAGCGTAAATATAACTGACTGGTTCCTCTTGCCGGATCTCTAATTAAAGAGATGCTGTAGCCAGACGTCAATTAAAGTGAAAATAAAACCAAACTGAATGCAGGGCTGGCACCACGGCAAAGGGCTGATTAGTTATAGGCTTATAATAAATCAGCCCTTTGCCGTAGCTAGTGCCAGCCCTGCATTCAGTTTTGTTTTAATGTTAGCATTGTTGCTGTGAACTTGCTGATATTTTACAAAGCTGTGCACTTAAATTAAGCCCTTCTTTGAATTTAGTAGTCAGAGAAATACTTTATACAAAAATCAGACTTCTATTGAGACTGAACTGTATTGATTCAGGTAGCCTGCCAGCAGGTTTTCCACTTCGAGTGGCGAGAGAGCGCGCGAGTGGGCGGCGAAGCCGCGAGGGGCGGAGGAAAAGGAGAGCTCTCCTTTCCTTCCCCACATCTCGCACTTGTCTCTCCTTTCGCGCGCGCCTCTTGAGTGACCTCTCTCGACTCTCCCAAGTGGAGAGCTTGTGCTAAGAAAGAAAGGGAAAAAAATAAACTAGTTGGTTCTAACGACCGCCCAATGCGTCTTGCTAAAAAAGAAAGAAAAAAAACCAGAACATTAAAATATCATTTCTCGCTGAAACAGATGACCTAACATGACCTAAACTTCGAGCCAAGACCCGAACCAAGGGTGTTGGTCTTTTCCTTTTTGAAAGCCATTGCTCGAGGAACCGGGCCCATAAGGATATACCTTGACCAACAGCAATAGGGAGTTTTTAAACTCTCTATCTCTATTGCTGTTCTCTATTGTTTCTAAGAATTTCTCAAAATAGAAAATGAGCACATATAAGAACTGATCAAAACAATTCTTATGGATAAAAAATTGCGTGAACTATCAATTTATAGTGTAGACAGATAATGAAAAGTAAACGACAATTAAATGAAAAACTTGGTCACGAGGTACTATTTTCATTACTACGGAATTATCGAAGGTTGTATCGAGAAAACAGGAAGGTTAAACATGTTGGAGTGGTTTTTACTGACTAACTACAGCGTCCCTCTGACCAGTGTGATAACGATCGCAACTTTGGTCTTAACAACAGTGATCGTCTTCAGACTGTTTTCCAAAAGGCAAGTGAATGATTTCGGAAACAAATTTGTGGTGATTACGGACTGCGACACCGGGTTCGGTCACGAAAAAGCTATTCTCCTGGATAAGATGGGAGTTCATGTGTTGGCGACTTGTCTGACAAAGGAAGGGCAACAAAATTTGAAATCAGAGACGAGCGACGGGCTTAAAGCATTTCAGATGGATGTGACAAACTCGCAGCAAATCAAAGATATCTACAAGAAAGTAAGGGAAATTTTGCCCTCGGGACAAGGTGGGTGTAAGAGGCTGTAAGCCTGTTCTAGGACTCTGGGCACTCGATTTACAGTACACAAAGTTGTCCCGGCGTTACCACAAAAACCAAACCGAACGTTTTATTAATCGAACTTAATCGAACTCAGTCGAGTTTAATCGATTGATTACGTTCGATTAAGTTCGGTAATTAAACACAATAGAACTCAGATCTCACAAAAAAATTTTAGGGGGTGTTTACGAGAGAAAACTCGCACCGGCGCGAGTTTCATGCCGGGATGACTTTTTGATTTCGTAATCGAACCCAAGCGAGCTTTGATTAAGTTCCATTAGGTTCGACGGTCGAATCTGGCATACATTTGATTAAAAATGGGACTTTACACAGGAAAATTAACACGGGACGAAAAAACGGATTTACTGAACGTCAAAGGTGAAGTCAAACGCGCGATAAAGGCCACCTTTGCACACCTTTGACGCGCGACAAATGTTAAACTTTGCCCGCGGTCTCAGGCGAGTCTACAGGCGATAAAAGCGGTTTTTGTAACGCCTTTAACCCTTACTTTTGACACGCGTCAAAGGTATATTTGATTAGCATCGTCAAATATGTCTGAGATTTGCGCCAAAGGTGTGGGCAAAAAGCGCGGCAAAGTTATTATGTCTAAGATTAAAGTCAAAGGCTTGCCAGAGGTCTGGTTAAATGGCGTTCACCTGAAGCTTAGGTCAAAGCTACGGCAAAAGTGTCGTCAAATATGACTGGAATTCAAGTCAAAAGTTTAAATAAGGTACTGCCAAATATGTTTGTTTTTTTTTTGCTCCCCTCGCATCCCGCTTCTCCCTCGCCTCGCCCTTCGCGCGAATGCGGCGTTATTGCCTCTCTAGGCTCATAATTATAAGCGCTTGATATACAGGCTAGAACCCAACTTGAGGTTTCAGTCAAATTCAATTGCGGCTTGGATACCGTTTAAAATTGTGGGCAGATAAGAGACTGAGTTCTTAATCTTGTAATTTATTGTCGTAAATCATTAGATTAGAAAGCTGAATAATGCCGATTAAAACTTCCTTAAACGCATAGATAAAAATGATTTTTTAAAACCTTTTTACGATTTATTGTCTAAAGTACTTAATGCAGTCAATGAACAATCATAATGACTGCCGGAAATTTTTAAAGCGCTATAACTGTTAGATAAATGCTTTTGTGACGGCGGCAACCTGCAAAATAGTTTAAAACACTTCTTTCACGAAAGTCAGTGCTAAAATCATGGTAAGCATGGGTTACTTTTGATTAGACCTAAGATTATTATTAGCTAGCAACTCTATTAAAGATGTGTTTTAAGCTATTTTTCTTGACCAATGTGATCAAATACGAGTTTCTCACGGAAAACCCTCCAAACAGTATTTTCTCTTGAAAGAGTAAACAATGAAAAATTAGCCAATTCAACAGCAAATGCAAAGCATTATGGGTAAATAACACTAAAAAAACTTGATCAACGTTTTTGAAAACAGGAAAACCAGAAGATCAGGAACCAAAAATGAAGAACAATAATGTAATCTTCTCTACTAGATCAGAGTTATATGTTCTCTTCTTTTCTCCTTATTATTTCTTTCATCATCACCCTTCTGCAAAAAAAAAAAATAAATAAATAAAAATAAAAATTTGGAAATTTCGGTTGGAAGTTAGATAAAGAAGATAAGAGAGGCGTATGTTATGGGGAGGTAGTAGCCTGCGCGTCTGACGTGGAGGAACGGAAAAAGGGAGTGGGGATGGGGAGAGAAGGAAAGGGACTCCCCTTCTCATTCTCCTATCGCGCAATTGCCCTAACCCTGCCCTCCCAATTTTTCTGCCTGCCACTGACTCACGCTAAGGAGCTAGATATGTCGTGTGATACCATCGGTACAACATTTTCTTAAATTATTTTTATATAGTATATTAATACGTGACTGTTCAAAACATATCGATACAACATATTTAAAACAAAGCAAAGCATTGAAGGTACACTATGTTAATAAGTTTGTACATGGTTTGGTTTGAAAATAGTCATCGAGGGGAAGGTTATTTTAACAATTAGTCGGGTGCATTATAATGGCCGTTTCGTTGTGAAGTTGAACTGCGTTGAGAGAAGCTGGCCATTTCAGTACCGAAAGGTCAGGCTGTTTTATGGAATTATTTGATTCAGGGAAGTTTAGAATTGACAGAAGTAAGAATTCGCTCCAAATAAGCAGAAAAGCGTCATAATAGTGAAAATATTGCGGCAAAAAATGTTTCTACATCAATTAAAATAAGTGAATATATATCAACTTACTTTCCTTCCGCACCTTTTCTTTTATCGAAGACCAGCAGTCAGGTTTAGCAGCGTTAAAACAACGCAGTAAAGTAGACCCCCTGTTATTGGATAAACAGACGATATATTATTATATTGTGCCATTATGTAAAATAACAAGTTTGAGTGCTGGCAGACCTTTGGCCAGGAACACACTACGATTTCGGAACCCGTCTTTTTTTTTTTGTTGTTAACCCGTTGTTTACCCGTTTTTGCATAGAAAACACGAACAAAAAAATCGACCGACTTTAAAGTTCGGCCTACTACGAGAACACGCGAAAATATGAGCGCGTGATCTGATAAGGGAAGGCGGTGGAGTTTTTATTAGGCTGATTCAGCAACAGAAAGGGAACGTCTGTTGATGACTGCGCGCGCAAATCAAACAACTGGCTTGACCAATGGCAGAGCGGCAAATTGGGTAGCGGAAGTCGAGTGTAGTCCTTTCCGCGCGCTTTCCCGTCGTCAAATGACGCTCCTGTTCTGTTGCTAAATCAGCCTATTTTCGTGTTCGCGCTTTGTCGATTTCACGGACCTGACCATCTAGGAGCCTGGAACGGGCTAGACCACTTACTAAGGCTGTGTTCATGCTATAGCGGAAAACTTTTCGTACCGACACGAAAATCTATCCAGTATAGCATGAACTTCTATACGATATTTGACTCTCCACTTTAGAAATTCACTCGGTTATGTTCTTATGTGTGAACAGTACCGCTGTTTGGTATGATTTTCGTGCCGCTGCGAAAGCTATCTGGAAAAGTGTGAACATTGCCTAAGAAAATACCATCTCTGCCATCTGCAGCAGTCCTCGTTTAAAGTTTACGTATGGAGGGCAACCGAGAAGCCCTGGGGTCGAGGTTGCGTTTTTTTGGTAGGGCAATACAAAATGGCGGAACATTTCAAAGTCACGTTTTGCGAAGAAGGAATAGCCTATTGAACTGCTGCCTAAAAACATAGCAAGAACAGAAACAATACGAGTCGACGGACATCTGCTATTTGTAGAATTTAAGCAGAACAAAACTCCTTTTTATCTCCTGAACTTTTTAAAAAACAGCCAAAGTTGGAAGACGGGAATTCAACAACATCGATCGGGGCAGGCATGCTTTAGTTTGTTTTAAAACTAGCAATTGTGTTGAATGAATAACGAAACAATTATCACTCTTTGCAGTTTAAACTTAAAATATGCTTCTTCCGACAGGTTTTTTTCAGACGCATTAGAACAGGCTTTCTTTATCGTACTTTGAAGCTGACTGAAGTCTATTGTATTCTTCTGCACCCTAGTCCTAAATTTTTTCAATCAATGACCAAATCAAGGGAGGACCTCCTTGTACAAGCCTTTGGCTGTTTGCGTCTCCTCACCACTCACTGTTTCACTGTTTTTTTTCACTTTCTTTATGACTTGTTTTATGAAAGTGTTCTTGACTTAAACTGTGCATGTATTGTTACGTTATGGTTATTGTTATTCAAGATTAATTAAGATATTATGTATTGTAATTATGGTATTATGAATTTTATCTCAAATTGCATCTAATGCTGTAATCTTAGTAAGAAGTGGTGGTGTAAATAAATAAATGAAATTAATTAATTAATAAAAGATGATACATAACACCAGCAACTGAAGCCTAAAATATGATATGGCTAGTAATTTACCCGAGAGGTCACACAAAAAATGTAAAATTAAAGTAAAAGTACCAAGTGTAACTGTAACAAGTTTAAATTGAATACATACCATCTGTGATGGCTGCTTTTGATGGGACAGTACCTTGAAAAAAGGAATGGCAGATTATTCAAGTTTCAAGAGCTACAAAGAACGCCCCAGTTATGAATTTTTGATTACACGACACCTATCATGCTCCAAAATAACCAGGTAAACGCTAGGTAAACCTCAGTAATGTGATCAAGTGAGGTTGGCCGGTGTATCTATTCTGGACATTCTAGTAAGATATATACAGTGAAACCTCTATTAAGCGGACACCTTCGGGACCTTCCAAAGTGTCCGCTTAATAGAGATAATTTATAAATATTGCGCAATGTTTGTTAAAGATTAACTCTCAACGGTTACTCTGTAATTTGATAAAATTCCATGTTGTTAAGAGAAAGCTAATGAAGCTGTGCTGTTCTTTGTGCAAAATCTTGAGGTGATTTTTGATCGCGGATGACAATCATAGGGCCGGATATCAGTCTAATCTACAGTTTATTGACAGCCAAATGTATTGATTTATCTTTATTAATCGACTACAGTACGTATTTCAGGGACGTAATCCAATTTGGGGAGCAACGGTGGCGCAGTGGTGAGAGCACTCGCCTCCCACTAATTTGGCCCGGGTTCAACTCCCGGCGCCGACGCCATATGTGGGTTAAGTTTGTTGTTGATTCTTTCCCTTACTCCGAGAGGTTTTTCTCCGTGTACTCCGGTTTTCCCCTCTCCTCAAAAACCAACATTTCCAAATTCCAATTCGACCAGGAATCAGGTAGACGAAGAACCAATGCGAGGATGTGCTATACTACTATTGTCAGTTCCGTCCGGTCTCCGCTTAATAGAGGTTTTTAACAATAGAAATTAGCCAAATACCATTTACTTTACTGTCCACGTCCGCTTAATAGAGGTGTCCACTGAATAAGGGTTCGTTATAAGGGGAGACATAAGAAGTTAATTTCGGGAACCGGCTTAGTGTCCGCTTAATAGAGGTTTCACTGTATTCAAAAGATGTTATCTTTGAACAGTGCAATATCAGTATTACAGTGCCTTTGATTTACACCGTTGTGGCCCACGATCAGACCTGTGGGGTGCCTTCCCGTTATATTGTGGAAAATGTTGCTTTACTTTGTGACGTTGCCACCTGTGCTAATGAGCTGAATTTTTTTTTTGTGGCCATTTTGTCTTTGGGCCAAGAGAAAGCCATCGACCGTGTCGATTGGTCCTTCCTTTTGCGTACCCTTTTGTCTCACAGGCACAGGGCTTTCAACTGGTGTGTATTTGGGGTAGCCTGGTTAAATTCGTTTTCCTGCGCATGGATGCAGTTTCTTTGACTGTGCCATTTCCATGCAAGCAATAAAACACCCTGTTGGTAATGTTTTCAAGTCATCAAGCAGTTAAATTAGAGGTTGTAGGGCATCTTTTCTTCGAGAAATGGTGTTTTGGATCGTATTTGAGAGACCAATGGCATTGCAAAATTGGGGAAATTGGGGAAATGGCTTTACAATCGGTGACGCTGAAAATGAAACAAATCCTTAAAATGTCCTATTTTTTGCAGCCTAATGAAGAAAGCTTTGCAAGCATGCATGGTGCCTACAATATTTTTATGCTGGTAAGATTTTGCTTTTCCAGTAAAAAGGGCCATTAAATTAACAATCACTGGGAGGGAGACTGACATTTTTTAGTAGCCAGGTTTAAAAAAAAAAACCACACACACACACACACACACACACACACACACACAAAAACAGGTATATATGAAGGAATTTTCCCTTACCTTTAGTGTACATAATAGTTACATTGACCTGCTGCGGTCCTTTCATCGTCACGGACCTCTGAGAACTTGAGAAAATGACTTGAAATGTTTTGTTGCCTTCAAAGCTGTTATCCATGTTAATGATACCAATTTTAACTTCCTTGTAAATCTCTCCCGGAGCAAATGCCAGTTGCCCCCCAGCGGCAGCCTTGTAGTGTTTGTTTGGTTCCGCTGTCAAGCTTTTCATATCATAGCTTAAGAAAGTACAACACAGACAATAGGTGTAACTATTAATTTAACAAAAATATTCTGTTTCTGACTGGCGCAAATCCCCCGACTGACTCCTCACAACCAGCCAACGTTGACTTAATTTATGAAGACGTTTGCAATATCTGATAAAATGACATCAATGCTACAGGGTCACTGCAGAAAAAGGCACAGAAACCTAGAAGATCTGTGATGAAGTTGCGCTTGCGCGGCTGTCTTGGTTTACGTAGTGCTAGAGAACATAGCGGACAATTTCACACATTTTGCGAAGAAGATAGCAGAACTAATACCTAAAAACATGGCGATAAACAGTAAAAATATAACTCAACGTATGCAAGTGATTTTTGAGCAACATCGGCTGGAGTAAACAATCCCTTTAAATCCGTAATTTGCCAAGCAACAAGCCAATGAAGAGGTAACTTTACATCGCTCGAAGTAAGAATATAAGTTTGTTTCTAATGTATGAATTATTGTGAATCTATAGCAGGGAGTTATTCGTCGAGGCCGACGAATAACTGGTCCCTACGAACTGGATAACTCTTCAGATCATACTCAGTCTCATACAATAATGCTATGAACTCTTAAATTTAAACTTGTCAACCCTCCGTGGGGTAACACGTATATCCTGACCAAATGGGCACCATGCACATGTACTGCCGTACGAACGACAGCAAAACACTGAACACGTTTTAAGGAGCCCCCTCTGACAACGTCCTTATCTATATCAAGCATAAAATCAAACAATTCCAATTTCAGCACTGTAGCACACGTATCAACTCGGCGATATGGCCCGAGTACCTTACGCATGCGCACAACCATATCACCCAGGCAGTGGCAGACATGAACAGCTGTTTAGTCCTCATTAGGACTCATTAGCATAGCATAGCCCCCGGCGAGAGGTCTCACTTATGATCATCCACCTCGCGGAGTTGGTACGTATGCTTCAGTGCTGAAATTGATAACACTGATTAAAACACCTCAGAAAAAATGTATATTCAGTACTTATTTTGAGACTGTTTAGTGATTACATCGGCTAGTCTTTAAACACAGCTCATAAACGTCGACAAAGTTAACCTGGGACCCGGTTCGTTAGTGGGGAAAAAAGGTTCATTTGGTTTTTTCCTCTACCAAAAAGCCTGGTTCGACACTTTAAAAACGTCATTGCCATTTACAAACCACGAACTATACCATAATAAGAATTCACCTCCTTTGGCCGAACCACATTGACTGGACTGGACAGCATGGACTGTTTCAGTACTTACTTCACTGCAGTAGCGATAGCAAGAATTCCCTGACGGCGCATGCGTATCACTGCCATGCCAGCATCTGCTGGTATTATTACTTGAGCTTCCACAATCTCAATTGTGACGTTCTTTGCCTCCATTGCTATTGGCGAAATAAATTGTAGTGAATACATCAATACATTCTAAATTCTCTTGTATAGACCTCTAAGACTCGTTTATCAAACCGATCGAGTCTAGCTTACTAGCCTGCCTACAGCCGCCTCCTCCCCTCAAACATATCAAGCAGAGAGACGTTTATCAGGGTTGCCACTCATCAGAAACTTAAAAATTCCCTGACTTTTCCCTGACTTTTCACTAATCTTTAAACAGCTTTCACTGACCTTTTATTAATGAGAAACAATCAATGTTTACATTCGCTTTAGCTTTTTTTGCAGGCCATCGATATTTTTCTCTTCATTTTCAACCTCTTTCCGCTTTTCGCTGAAAGAGGAAGAAGGAATTTGGAAGAAAGCATTTACAACGACAACCACGGACCACAACTACTACATGTGTCAGGCATAGAGTGTTAAAATTGATCGCTTTCCTTGCTTTGCAGTATACTTTTCATCTTTTCCGAAAGAAAATGCATTTCAAAGTCTTGAAGAAAAGTTATGAACTATAAACCGGAAAACAGAATTCCCTGACTTTTCACGGACCTTGACAATATCAAAGATTTTCGCAGACTTTTTAACAAATTCCCTGACTTTTCCCTGACCTTGAAAACTTTTCGTCTTTCCCCGACTTTTCCCCGACAGTGGCAACCCTACTGGTTTTTGTTTGAGAGAGGCCACGGCTGTACTCGGGCTAACTTAGGCCGCAGTTTGAGAAATAATTGGACTTTCAGATTTCTCCTTAATTAGATGAATTGGTAACTTTAGGGAGATAAATGCTCCATATTATGCTTTTTGAGTGACATGACATTGAACAAATGTGCTGTTATTGAACTTCTAGCGTGGTTACATTGAACTAATGTGTATTCATTGAACTGTATGTTAAAAACTGCAGAGCGGGAAGCCGCGGACTTAATCCCCGTAGCCAGAGAAAGCTAATGCTCTTAGTTTTTAACCAAGGCGGAATGTACTCCCTAACGGGCCCTCTAACAGACATTTGGGTCTGGTGGACTTTTATGCCAGACTAGAAAACCACTTATCTACTTAAAACAAGAGAGGAATCTTAGGGCGTTGGCTGGGTTATGTTAAGTGGTTGTAATAAAACTGAAGCCTAATTCCTGAGACGTCCGCACATTTTTATCGATTGTTTAAAACGTCATCAAGTCCACGGGTGACTGACTGCCTCGCAACAAACAATGCAGAATATTTTAACGGCGACTGTTGAACAAAAGTTTGCGGACCTCTACGGAAACTAACTTCCTATTAATTTCAAGTGTTTAATTGGTCTAAAAATAACTTTGGTGAAATTCATATTTCGTAAGGGCTAGAATGGGCGTTTCTTTCTCTGTCCATTTATTCTGTCTTGCTTAAAACAATTACCCTGCAAAAGGATTTAAGTTATACTTCATTTAATAACCGACCCTTCATCATACCTTCTTTAAAACTCCTGTTCCCAAGTTCTTGAATTTCTTCTACACTCAGCTTAATTCCAATAAAGTTTAGGTTGCTTATAAAGAACCCTTTTGTGTTGGATGTCGAGCCAAGCTTCAGACGCGTGTTCCGGTCTTGATCCGCATAGCTTTGTCCCGATGCCATCAGATTGTCTACTAGTGTGCCATTATGATTTTGATAGAGGACTACATTCCTGGATATTATTCCGTAATCAACAGTAAAAACTATTTGAATCCAAGAATTGCGAGCCGCCAGTTCTCGGGCCGCGCCATGAGAGGTGACTGTCACTACAGCATCGCTAGCATAGGAAGAAATCTTAAATGACCAGCCATACTCGTACTCATCTGTTTGGCCATCAGCACTCAACCCCGAATCCAGGACCTTTAGATCTTTGTCGGCTCCAGTTTTAAAGAGAAATGACACTGTAAAATTCTGACAGAGAGATGGATTACTGATGCACGTACCAGCAAAGTCACCAAGGTCAACTTCTTCTCCTGCAGGCACAAACAGAGCCTGTATTCCATCTTCCACCTGAGTTCTGACGCCTTTTGGGATTTTCTCGCTTTTGAAAGATTTGTTGGCTGCTTGGTCGTAACCATACAATGCCTGGTTAGTAAGTGGATAAAAAGGCCAGGAGTAATTAGCTGTTGAATGATGAAAACAATCTAGTCAGTGGGTCAGTCAATCTAGTCAGTCACTTATTTCAGTTCAGTAACATTTTTCTTTTAATGCCCCCTGTTAGAACTGTTAGAGGGTCTCTTTAGGCCAGCTAGAATACTTGACACTTTAAGAAGCGTCGTTTTTCGCTATGGAACTTGACAAATCACTTGTGAATGACAAGATCAAACTAAAAGGCAACAAAAATTACCTTTCAAAAACGAAAAGCTAACAAGTTTTCAAAAAACACAATTGTAATCCCTTTCAATCTTCTTCAAGTCTGTGCATGCTTCCGACTCCATCTATATTTGCTGTCCTAATTATACCTTGTTTTCAATGTTTAAAAAGCAGTTATTTTTTCTGATGTTGCACTCAGGTTGGCGGCTGTTGCGGGTTCCCTCAGAGGTATGGGGTCTCTATGACAAAGATGATTTCACCAACTGGGAAAAAGATTATTGAAAAAACACAGATCCTCCTTTGTAAACAAACAATGCCCAAACGATGAACTCGGAAGGTTATCTTTGAAGTTAACCATAGATATTAATATTTTAAAATTTTGGATCCATTTACAAAACCTGCCAGACGATAATATTGCAAGGCAGTGTTTACATCTTTCAAAGGATGTGGCTGAGAAAAATCAGCCAGGCATATCACAAATAAAGATTAAAACATTATGTGACGAATATAGTTTACGCTCTAATCTCCAGTGTCGCTCAAAATCTGTCCAAAGCTTTAATCAACCACCGACTCTTAATTCAGGAAACTTATTTTTACAATACTTTCAAAACAGATACCAACAGAACCGAATTTCTAGATGAAATTAGAAAATCCTCTCCTTAATAGATCTGCTATTAATATTTCGACTGGTAAGTCATCGACTTCGTATCGAAACAGGGAGATACACTGTACCCAAGACTCCCGAATATCTAAGAATCTGTTCCTTATGTCAAGCCAATGAAGCCGGTTGAAAATGAATGTCACGTTATGTTTTCTTGCACTCTGTATGATACGCTTCGCAACAAATTTTTTGATGAAATCATTACCAAATATAACTTTTTTAATGATTTAGATGTTAAATCAAAACTTTTGTTCCTTTTTAACAATATTGATCCATTTATTTGTAAATCAGTTGCTGCTTTTATTTTTGAGATTATAAATGGTAGACACGATCATGTAATTTCAAAGTGACTTATCCAATTAATTACAATTATTTACTTTTTTAAGAGAATAGGTAATGCAAGGTATGTACATGGGAATACCTTTATAAACTGTTGTTGTTGTTGAGACGAACCATACAATATCACGAGCCTTCAAAACCTTTTCATAATGAGAGACATTGTAAATAGAGGTTTCGCTGTACGCAATCCTTACGTTAAAAATATGCCATAATCATATTTATCTATCGCAAGAACCACCCATTCCCCGTCATCTGCTAACTGTACGCCTAACAAGCATATCGAACCCACTCTCCTAAGCTCCGACTCCGATACTCCTAGTGTAAGCCATAAAGGTTTGTGCCGCCTCAAAGGGTATGATTTGTACGCCGTTTTGGTCTGAAAACGAGTATAGACTTCGCCCATTTTGGTCTAGAATCAGGTATGGTTTTCGAGGAAACTTCATGAACGTCCCGGGGGGTACTCCCATACATTACCTATACGGGTATATGCCGACCAACGGGGTCATGATTTTGAAGCTCCTGATTTAGAACGGGGTATCCATTTCAGAGGCGTTTTCTAGAACGGGGTATAAAAAATTGTGGATCACGGCTTTATCTTCTGCTTAAAATTGCTGCTGATTATGAAGAAGCATTTATTTGCTGTATTATTCGAACAAATAAAGAAATATCTTTTTAAAAAAACAGGGCTATTTCAATTTACAAACTTTCTAGAACGGAGTATAAAAAATTGGCCCATTTCTAGAACGGGGTTTCAGTTTGAGGGCGAATTTTAGAATGGGGTATAAAAAATTGGCCCATTTCTAGAACGGGGTATCAATTTTAGGGGAATTTTTTTAGAACGGGGTGCTAATTTGGAGTCCCGGGCGGCACATACCCACCCAAAAAATACCCAAGTGCCCCCCCGGGATGAACGTCTTTATCGTTTCAGTTCCAAATGAATAAAATACGCGAGTTCGGAGTGGATTTTAAGACCTGTTTTTTGTCGACGTTCTAATCTAAGTAATTATGACATTTTCTTAGAGGCCAGGTCTGAAAACGGGTGTGTAAAAGTGACAATTTTGAATCGCGGTCAGGATTTGGAGAACTGTTCGGTACACCCCCACCAATATGAATTCCAAGGAGTACTCCACCCCAGGAAAATACCAAATACGTCAGTGATTATTAAATGAAATAACAGAACAAAAGATCGCGCATCACGATAAGCTACAATAGAACACAATACTTGATGAAATGATAAAGAAAACTTGTGAATCACGAAATACACGAAAACCTCCCCTGCATGGAGACAGCATTGTAAATCTAATACGTATTTGACCACAGAAAAACAAATAAAATTCCCAAAAATTCTCATCAGATCTGTAACATCGCATTCCGAAAACTCAGGGCGCCAACCTCGTTCCCAGGGCTTTTCCCTTAAAAAATGGGTGGAATCAGAACTGTTTTCTATACGCCACAGGTCCCACATGCAGAGAACCAGACCAGCGTGTACAAAATACAATCGAATCTTCCTCTGGTCGAACCTTTTGAAACATCGGCATCGTTTACTAAATTGCCTCCTAATCACTAGTCCGGCATAACGGCTAAAACTAAAGTGGTCAATACTTTTTCGTTTCGTGCAGTTAGTTTCTTTTTCATATATACATTTGATTGTGTTACGTTCTTACAAGCACTTTAGACTCATTTTGAATGTATAAAATGTCACCTTGTTCCCCGGGGGAGGGACTCCGCATATAAAAGGGGTGGGGATGCTCGTCGTCTCGCTTAGGGGTGTAAAGCTGTAAATTTCTGATTTTGGTCTCACTTAGGGTGTTCTGGGCAAAACGCCATCATATTTAGCCGTGAAGGTCTCGTTTAGGGTTGCAGGGGAAAAAATATAAAAATATGTGTATTGTCTGTGTCTTAACATGGTCTCTTTTAGGGGTCAAAAAAAGCTTGGGCTTCGCCCGGATCGGTCTCTTTCTAGGGGTTTAATTCAAAATTTCTGACGAGCATCCCCACCCCTTTCATATGCGGAGTCCCCCCCCCCCGAGGCTTGTTCCCAGTTTTACAAAATGGCCTGTCCTTTGTCACAACACATCCCTTCCTTCTCGACCTTCCTTCGGAAACCTAATTACAAACAAAACTAACGACATAACGAAGTAAAAGCTAATCAAAAATGAATTTTTACTGCGCGAGAATGAAACAACAAATTAAGAAAATGTTACACAAAAATTACCAGAGGTCGAGACCTGCTGGGGAGTTAAGC
>CALNXK010000030.1:735000-785000 GCA_942486035.1 Porites lobata
TTACCATTCGAGATGCAGCTCCTGAAAGGTATCAAGGAAGGCCAGTATCGCTTCAGAGTTTTCAGCCTTTACGCATCAAGCAAGGTGAAAAACTAAAACGTTGACACCCGAAATCGGATTCCCGACTTTGACAAGTGATGTATTAATTTCTCAACCAAAAACCAACTAGCCATGAATAACAGAAGGCTCCTGATAGCAGCTAAATTTCATTTTGTGCACCCAGTGGAAAAAGACAGTTAAAAACATCACAAGTTGACACAAAACTCTATCAGCTTCAGCTGTCAAAGTAAACAAGATTCAAAATGCTGCATAAATTTTCCGCATGAGCTCACCTGTCAAATTTTGACCAATCAGAGCTTTAAAAATGGATGTAGAGCGTGACCAACGCGTGACCATGGTGACCAAAGTCAAAAGCAACTGTCTTGCCTGTAATAGCTGGCTGAATTTTCGGGTCCGAGGTCAGTTTTAAATCAAAATTTTAATTGTGCGGCCCAAAAACAAAACATATTTCATATGAATGAAAAAAATCAAACTTGAGCCTGCGATCATTTGAAAACTAGTAACTTGTCAGCGGATAACTTCAAAAAATACTTGACCTCGATGGGTTAACACCTGAGCCCGCGATGCGGTCAAGTGATACTGGTCAGCGGATACCCTGTTTTGACAGCTGTCAATTGATCAAAACATTGATGTCTAATGGATGTGTGCATTATCAGTTTTCCTGTGCTCTGAAACTAGCTAGAAAGTATGAGATTGAACATTGATCGCGATCTAGTAAAACAACTGGTCAGCGGACAGCTTCCAAATAACTCACGTCACCTTGATGAGTTGACACATGAGCCCCCGATATGGCAATGTGATACTGGTCAGTGGCTATCTTGTTTTGACAGCTGTCAGTTGACCATATCGTGAATGGCCAATGTAAAAGATGTGGATTTGCTAAGACACGCCTGAGACACCCCTCCCTTCCTTTTGATAGTCTCCCCTACCCTACCCGTACAATCTGTAGACGCGTACGTACGTACGTACGCTCGGTCAGTCACGTGACAACCAAAACAAAAGAGGTTGACCATATTCCATGAGTATGGGGCTCTGTCCCACGCGCGCTTCGCGCGCGAGGGAGCCCCGCTATTAACCGCTTTTAGAAGAATTGACACCAAAAAGAGAGCTTGCTCGGAGGCTACGTCTTTTCTCTCTTTTCCTCTTCTCTCCATGAATATCGATAGCGATACCCGGTAAAGTCTCATCTTATCTTTACACGTGCGGAGACGTCATAACCAAAATTTTAACAACCACACTTTACCAGTCACACCCACTGTGCTCGATCCATGTCACGCGCTGCACGCGGGAGCTCCGCTGAAACGCATTTGATAAATACTTGCCTGGTTACTAAGCATGTTATGGTAAACGCCTAATAACTGGTCCCTTGGAAAAAAGTTAATTTTGTGTCCCGAGGCGGGAAACAGTTTCAGTGTTAGATGCAATGCCCGAAGTAACCAATGAGAGCGTGCGTTGTTGGGAAAAATTTCCCGTGTTTAGCGTACCCAGTGGTTCCCAGTTATTGTTAGCCTGAATTTCATCCGATTACTTCGAGTCGTTTTTACTCCCTCAGTAACTGAGGGAGTAAAAACGACTCGAAGTAATCAGATGAAATTCAGGCTAAGTTATTGCAAGTGAATTCATTTCAACTAACCCATCCGATCACGAAAATTAAAACAGAGACGATACTAATTGATACAAGACCAATGAATTTTCTCGATGTTTAACTCTCTTAGCTCTTTTGGTGCTGATTTTTTTCGTGACCTTGTTAAGTTCTCCGAGAAAAGCCGGGGAAAAAGTCACAAAAAAATATGAAACGGCAAACTGATTCTTATCGCGAGGCGATGAAGAGGTAAACAAAAGAATAAAACCAAAAAATATATATTTAAACAAATTGCCTAATATTTCAGTTGTAACGAACTTTAAGTTTTATTTTCATTTTTCTTTTAGCACCTGAGGAGGGTTTGTTTTCAAACCAAAATATTGGTTTGTTGTTGTGGACTTGCTGATATGTTATATAGTTTGGGAAAAGTGACACTTGATGAAATGTAAAGAAGCAAAGCTGTGCACTTAAATTAAGCTCTACTTTGAATTTAGTAGTCAGAGCACTAGCTGAATACTTTATACAAAAATTAAACTTCTGATGAGACTGAACTGTATTGATTCAGGTAGCCTGCCAGCAGGCTCTCCACTTCAAGTGGCGAGAGAGCGCGCGAGTGGCGGAGGAAAAGGAGAGCTCTCCTCTCTTTCCCTAGACTACGAGCAGTCTCTCTTTTTTTCTTGGTCCTTCGAACAAAACGCCCGAGACACGCAAATGACCACGCGCGTGACTGAAGTTCCCCACCTCGCACACTTGCGTCTCCCTTCGCGTGCGGCTCTCGAGTGACTTCTCTCGACTCCCCCAAGTGGAGAGTTTGCTCATAGGCTATGCAAGAAAGAAAGGGAAAAAAAAAAAGTAGTTGGTTCTAACGACCACCCAATGAGTCTTGCTAAAAAGAAAGAAAAAAAACAGCACATTAAAATATCATTTCTCGTTGAAACAGATGACCTAACATGACCTAACATGACCTAAACTTCGAGCCGAGACCCGAACCAAGGGTCCTGGTCTTTTCCTTTTTGAAAGCCATTGCTCGAGGAACCGGGCCCATAAGGGTAAACCTTGACCAACAGCAATCAACCTTGGCAATAGGGAGTTTTTAAACTCTCTATCTCTATTGCTGCTCTCTATCGTTTCTGAGAATTTCTCAAAATAGAAAATAGCGTGAACTACCAATTAAAGTGTAGAAAATGATGAAAAGTAAACGACAATTAAATGAGAACCTTGGTCACGTGGTACTATTTTCATTACAGTTAGCCCCCCAATAACCGTAATTATCGAAGGTTGTATCGAGAAAACAGGAACAGGAACATGTTGGAGTGTAGCCTGCAGTGCAGGCGTTTTCTTTGAGCGCGCAGTTTGCTCGCGAAAGCGCCATGTTGAAACTTCGCGAAGAGAGGGGTTACTATTTCTACTCTCCCCAATCTTCCAATGTCATAAAATCAAAGATCTAGATGGCGGCTACAACAACATTACGAACACTAACAAGGTTTCGCCCACCCAAAATACGTCTGCACTGCAGGCTAGTTGGAGTGGTTTTTACTGACTAGCTACAGCGTCCCTCTGACCAGTGTGATAACGCTCGCAACTTTGGTCTTAACAACAGTGATCGTCTTCAGACTGTTTTCCAAAAGGCAAGTAAATGATTTTGGGAACAAATTCGTGGTGATTACCGGCTGCGACACTGGGTTCGGTCACGAAACAGCCATTCGCCTGGATAAGATGGGAGTTCATGTGTTGGCGACTTCTCTGACAAAGGAAGGGGAACAGAATTTGAAATCAGAGACGAGCGACAGGCTTAAAACATTTCAGATGGATGTGACAAACTCGCAGCAAATCAAAGATATCTACGAGAAAGTAAAGGGAATTTTGCCCTTGGGACAAGGTGGGTGTAAGCGGCTGTAAGTTCTAGGACTTTGGGCACTCGATTTATGCAAACTTATGCTTACGGTTTGATTGTCCCGGCGTTACCACTCAAACCAAATCGAACGTTTTATTAATCGAACTTAATCGAACTCAGTCGAGTTTAATCGATTGATTACGTTCGATTAAGTTCGGTAATCAAACACAATAGAATCAGATCTCACAAAAACGTTTTAGGGGGGTGTTTACGTGAGAAAACTCGCACCGGCGCGAGTTTCATACCGGAATGACTTTTTGATTTCGTAATCGAACCCAAGCGAACTTTGAGCGAAGTTCGATTAGGTTCGATGGTTGAATCTGGCATACATTTGATTACAAATGGGACTTTATACAGGAAAATTAACACGGAACGAAAAAACGGATTTACCGAACGTCAAAGGTGAAGTCAAATCAAATGCGCGATAAAGACCACCTTTGCACACCTTTGCACACCTTTGTACACCTTTGACGCGAGACAAATGTTTACCTTTGCCTGCGGTTTCAGGCGAGTCTTCAGGCGATAAAGGCCGTTTTTGTCACGCCTTTAACCCTTACCTTTGACGCGCCTCAAAGGTATATTTGATTAGCATCTTCTCAAACTCATTAATAATTCATTAAGAAAATACAAAGGAAATTAATGATTAATGAGTGTTTGGAAATCGCATGAAACACGGCTTAGTATTTGCATCCTTAATTTCTCCTTCAAAAATGATTTTGTTTGAGAAGAAATATCAAACATTCGACACAGTGTTTCATCACCAGATGAAACACCTCGAAGTTCGTCAAAAATACTCCGCTGCGCGTCGTATTTTCAACTCTCTTCTCGGTGTTTCATCTGGTGATGAAACACTGCATCTCATGTTTGATATATTACGTCAAATATGTCTGAGATTCGAGCCAAAGGAGTGGCAAAAAGCACACTTCGCGTGAATTCCGCGTTCGCCTCGCGCTTCGAGCGAATGCGGCGTTATTGCCTCGCTTGGCTCATAAGCGCTTGATATACAGGCTAGACCCCAACTTGAGGTCTCAGTCAAATTCAATTGCGGCTTGGATACCGTTTAAAAAGGTGGGCAGATAAGAGACTGAGTTCTTAATCTTGTAATTTATTGTCGTAAACCTCATTAGTTTAGAAAGTTGAATAATGCCGATTAAAACTTTTTTAAACGCATAGATAAAAATGATTTTTTAAAACCTTTTTACGATTTATTGTCTAAAGTACTTAATGAAGTCAATGAACAATCATAATGACTGCTGGAAATTTTTAAAGCGCTATAACTGTTAGATAAATGCTTTTGTGACGGACGGCAACCTGAAAAATAGTTTAAAACACTTCTTTCACGAAAGTCAGTGCTGAAATCATGGTAAGCATGGGTTACTTTTGATTAGACCTAAGATTATTATTAGCTAGCAACTCTATTAAAGATGTGTTTTAAGCTATTTTTCTTGACCATTGTGATCAAATACGAGTTTCTCGCGGAAAACCCTCCAAACAGTATTTTCTCTTGAAAGAGTAAACAATGAAAAATTAGCCAATTCAACAGCAAATGCAAAACATTATGGGTAAATAACACTAAAAAACTTGATCAACGTTTTTGAAAACAGGAAAACCAGAAGATGAGGAACCAAAAATGAAGAACAATAATGTAATCTTCTCTACTAGATCAGAGTTATATGTTCTCTTCTTTTCTCCTTATTATTTCTTTCATCATCACCCTTCTGAAAAAAAAATAAATAAATAAAAATTTGGAAATTTCGGTTGGAAGTTAGATAAAGAAGATAAGAGAGGCGTATGCTATGGGGAGGTAGTAGCCTGCGCGTCTGACGTGGAGGAACGGAAAAAGGGAGTGGGGATGGGGAGAGAAGGAAAGGGACTCCCCTTCTCATTCTCCTATCGTGCAATTGCCCTAACCCTGCCCTCCCAATTTTTCTGCCTGCCACTGACTCAGGCTAAGGAGCTAGATATGTCGTGTGATACCATCGGTACAACATTTTCTTAAATTATTTTTATATAGTATATTAATACGTGACTGTTCAAAACATATCGATACAACATATTTAAAACAAAGCAAAGTATTGAAGGTACACTATGTTAATACGTTTGTACACGGTTTGGTTTGAAAATAGTCATCGAGGGGAAGGTTATTTTAACAATTAGTCGGGTACATTATAATGGCCGTTTCGTTGTGGAGTTGAACTGCGTTGAGAGAAGCTGGCCATTTCAGTACCGAAAGGTCAGGCTGTTTTATGGAATTATTTGATTCAGGGAAGTTTAGAATTGACAGAAGTAAGAATTCGTTTCAAATAAGCAGAAAAGCGTCATAATAGTGAAAATATTGCTGCAAAAAATGTTTCTACATCAATTAAAATAAGTGAATATATATCAACTTACTTTCCTTCCGCACCTTTTCTTTTATCGAAGACCAGCAGTCAGGTTTAGCAGCGTTAAAACAACGCAGTAAAGTAGACCCCCTGTTATTGGATAAACAGACGATATATTATTATATTGTGCCATTATGTAAAATAACAAGTTTGAGTGCTGGCAGACCTTTGGCCAGGAACACACTCCGATTTCGGAACCCGTCTATTTTTTTTCTGTTAACCCGTTGTTTACCCGTTTTTGCATAGAAAACACGAACAAAAAAATCGACCGACTTTAAAGTTCGGCCTACTACGAGAACACGCGAAAATATGAGCGCGTGATCTGATAAGGGAAGGCGGTGGAGTTTTTATTAGGCTGATTCAGCAACAGAACGGGAACGTCTGTTGATGACTGCGCGCGCAAATCAAACAACTGGCTTGACCAATGGCAGAACGGCAAATTGGGTAGCGGAAGTCGAGTTTAGTCCTTTCCGCGCGCTTTCCCGTCGTCAAATGACGTTCCTGTTCTGTTGCTAAATCAGCCTATTTTCGTGTTCGCGCTTTGTCGATTTCGCGGACCTGACCATCTAGGAGCCTGGAACGGGCTAGACCACTTACTAAGGCTGTGTTCATGCTATAGCGGAAAACTTTTCGTACCGACACGAAAATCTATCCAGTATAGCATGAACTTCTATACGATATTTGACTCTCAACTTTAGAAATTCACTCGGTTACAGAAATCACTTCGAAATCAACGTTCTTATATATAAACAGAAGCCCTGTTTGGTATGATTTTCGTGCCGCTGCGAAAGCTATCCGGAATAGTGTGAACATTGCCTAAGAAAATACCATCTCTGCCATCTGCAGCAGTCCTGGCTTAAAGTTTACGTATGGAGGGCAACCGAGAAGCCCTGGGGTCGAGGTTGCGGTTTTTGGTAGGGCAATACAAAATGGCGGAACATTTCAAAGTCACGTTTTGCGAAGAAGGAATAGCCTATTAAACTGCTGCCTAGAAACATAGCAAGAACAGAAACAATACAACTCGACGGACATCTGCTATTTGTAGAATTTAAGCAGAACAAAACTCCTTTTTATCTCCTGAACTTTTTAAAAAACAGCCAAAGTTGGAAGACGGGAATTCAATAACATCGATCGGGGCAGGCATGCTTTAGTTTGTTTTAAAACTAGCAATTGTTTTGAATGAATAATGAAACAATTATCACTCTTTGCAGCTTAAACTTAAAATATGCTTCTTCCGACAGGTTTTTTTCAGACACATTAGAACAGGCTTTCTTTATCGTACTTTGAAGCTGACTGAAGTCTATTGTATTCTTCTGCACCCTAGTCCTAAATTTTTTCAATCAATGACCAAATCAATGGAGGACCTCCTTGTACAAGCCTTTGGCTGTTTGCGTCTCCTCACCACTCACTGTTTCACTGTTTTTTTTCACTTTCTTTATGACTTGTTTTATGAAAGTGTTCTTGACTTAAACTGTGTATGTATTGTTACGTTATGGTTATTGTTAATCAAGATTAATTAAGATATTATGTATTGTAATTATGGTACTATGAATTTTATCTCAAATTGCATCTAGTAAGAAGTGGTGGTGTAAATAAATAAATGAAATAAATAAATTAATAAAAGATGGTACATAACACCAGCAACTGAAGCCTAAAATCTGATATGGCTAGTAATTTACTCGAGAGGTCACACAAAAAATGAAAAATTAAAGTAAAAGTACCAAGTGTAACTGTAACAAGTTTAAACTGAATACATACCATCTGTGATGGCTGCTTTTGATGGGACAGTACCTTGAAAAAAGGAATGGCAGATTATTCAAGTTTCAAGAGCTACAAAGAACGTCCCAGTTATGAATTTTTGATTACACGGCACCTATCATGCTCCAAAATAACCAGGTAAACGTTAGGTAAACCTCAGTAATGTGATCAACTATTCTGGACATTCTAGTAAGATATATACAGTGAATCCTCTATTAAGCGGACACCTTCGGGACCTTCCAAAGTGTCCGCTTAATAGAGGTAATTTATAAATATTGCGCAATGTTTGTTAACGATTAACTCTCAACGGTTACTCTGTAATTTGATAAAACTCCATGTTGTTAAGAGAAAGCTAATGAAGCTGTGCTGTTCTTTGTGCAAAATCTTGAGGTGATTTTTGATCGCGGATGACAATCATAGGGCCGGATATCAGTCTAATCTACAGTTTATTGACAGCCAAATGTATTGATTTATCTTTATTAATCGACTACAGTACGTATTTCAGGGACGTAATCCAATTTGGGGAGCAACGGTGGCGCAGTGGTGAGAGCACTCGCCTCCCACTAATTTGGCCCGGGTTCAACTCCCGGCGCCGACGCCATATGTGGGTTAAGTTTGTTGTTGATTCTTTCCCTTGCTCCGAGAGGTTTTTCTCCGTGTACTCCGGTTTTCCCCTCTCCTCAGAAACCAACATTTCCAAATTCCAATTCGACCAGGAATCAGGTAGACGAAGAACCAATGCGAGGATGTGCTATACTACTATTGTCAGTTCCGTCCGGTCTCCGCTTAATAGAGGTTTTTAACAATAGAAATTAGCCAAATACCATTTACTTTAGTGTCCACGTCCGCTTAATAGAGGTGTCCACTGAATAAGGGTTCGTTATAAGGGGAGACATAAGAAGTTAATTTCGGGAACCGGCTTAGTGTCCGCTTAATAGAGGTTTCACTGTATTCAAAAGATGTTATCTTTTAACAGTGCAATATCAGTATTACAGTGCCTTTGATTTACATCGTTGTGGCCCACGATGAGACATGTGGGGTGCCCTCCCGTTATATTGTGGAAAATGTTGCTTTACTTTGTGACGTTGCCACCTGTGCGAATGAGATGAATTTTTTTTGTGGCCATTTTGTCTTTGGGCCAAGAGAAGGCCATCGACCGTGTCGATTGGTCCTTCCTTTTGCGTACCCTTTTGTCTATGGGCTTTAGTCCCTCTCTTATTAGCTGGGTTAAACTTCTGGGTTAAACTCTTGCGTGAGTTGAACACCGCTTTGTTGAACTTTTTTTGGGGAGGTAAGAAGGATCTGCTCGCTTTTGATGTTGTGATTCATCATCGTGAGGATAGTGGTTTTCAGTTGGTTTCGTTTCCATCTCTTGCAAAGTGTATCCCCTCCTTACCCAGTGGATCAAGAGTCTGTGTGTTTCTCCTGGTTTCTTTGTTGAACTTCTGGTGTTACAATCGTTTTGGCGTAGATCCCGTGTTTGTTTTCCACACCTTTATCCCTTGTATACCCGGCTTTTGCCGCCTTTCTATGTTTCCTTGTTCGATTCTTAAAACTTCTTGAAAAAATGCTCGAGAAGGCTCGGGCCAGCCTGTTACCCCCGTTGGGCAAGCAATTGCTTTTTGAGGGGGGGCTGCGGTCGTGTTAGCTTGTTGCTCAGGCACATGGCTATTGGCTGGTATGCATTTGGTGTATCCTGGTTAAATTCCAGGGTGGTGGAGATGGTCTAAAGAGCCTGGTTTGTGCTGGACTGTGGCTGTACTGAAATTTCTACCGCGGCTTACCGCTATTTACCTGGGCTCAGTGTCTCTGTCGAGGTGGGTGTCAGCTGGTTGCACAGGCACAGGGCTTTCAACTGGTGTGTATTTGGGGTAGCCTGGTTAAATTCGTTTTCCTGCGCTTGGATGCAGTTTCTTTGACTGTGTAATTTCCATGCAAGCAATAAAACACCCTGTTGCTAATGTTTTCAAGTCATCAAGCAGTTAAATTAGGGGTTGTAGGGCATCTTTTCTTCGAGAAATGGTGTTTTGGATTGTATTTGGGAGACCAATGGCATTGCAAAATTGGGGAAATTGGGGAAATGGCTTTGCAATCGGTGACGCTGAAAATGAAACAAATCGTTAAAATGTCCTATTTTTTCCAGTCTAATGTAGAAAGCTTTGCATGCAGGCATGGTGCTTACATAATTTTTTCCTGGTAAGATTTTACTTTTCCAGTAAAAAGGGCCATTAAATTAACAATCACTGGGAGAGAGACTGACATTTTTTAGTAGCCCGGTTTAAAAAAACACACATACACACAAAAAACGGGTAAATATGAAAGAATTTCTCTTACCTTTAGTGTACATAATAGTTACATTGACCTGCTGCGGTCCTTTCATCGTCACGGACAGCTGAGAACTTGAGAAAAGGACTTGAAATGTTTTGTTGCCTTCAAAGCTGTTATCCATGTTAATGATACCAATTTTAACTTCCTTGTAAATCTCTCCCGGAGCAAATGCCAGTTGCCCCCCAGCGGCAGCCTTGTAGTGTTTGTTTGCTTCAGTTGTCAAGCTTTTCATATCATAGCTTAAGAAAGTACAACACAGACAATAGGTGTCACTATTAATTTAACAAAAAAATTCTGTGTTTTTGACTGGCGCAGATCCCCTGAATGATTCCTCACAACCAGCCAACGTTTACTTAATTTTTTAAGACGTTTGCAATGTCTGATAAAATGACATCAATGCTACAGGGTCATCACAGAAAAAGGCACAGAAACCTAGGAACTCCGTGATGAAGTTGCCCTAGCTCGAGCTAGCTCGGCTGTCTTGGTATACGTAGTGCTAGAGAAAATAGCGGAAAAAAATCACACATTTTGCGAAAAAGATAGCAGATCTAATGCCTAAAAACATGGCGAAAAACAGCAAAGATATAACTCAACGTATGCAATTGATTTTTGAGCAACATCGGCTGGAGTAACCAATCCGTTTAAATCCGTAATTTGCCAAGCAACAAGCCAATGAAGAGGCAACTTTACATCGCTCGAGGTAAGAATATAAGTTTGTTTCTAATGTATGAATTATTGTGAATCTATAGCAGAGAGTTATTCGCCGAGGCCGACGAATAACTGGTCTCTTCGAACTGGATAAGTCTTCAGATCATACTCAGTCTCATGTAATAATGCTATGAACTCTTAAATTTAAACTTGTCAACCCTCCGTGGGGTAACACGTACATCCTGACCAAATGGGCACCATGCATATGTACTGCCGTACCAACGACAGCAAAGCACTGAACACGTTTTAAGGAGTCCTGTAGCACACGTATCAACTCGGCGATATGGCCCGAGTACCTTACGCATGCGCCAACCATATCACCCAGGCAGTGGCAGACATGGACAGCTGTTTCGTCCTCATTAGGACTCATTAGCATAGCATAGCCCCAGGGGAGAGGTCTCACTTATGATCATCCACCCCGAGGAGTTGGTACGTATTCTTCAGTGCTGAAATTGATAACACTGATTAAAACACCTCGGCAAAAAATGTATATTCAGTGCTTATTTTGAGACTGTTTAGTGATTATACCGGCTAGTTTTTAAACACTGCTCATGGACGCCAACAAAGTTAGCCTGGGATCTGGCTTGTTAATGAGGAAAGAAGGCTCATTTGGTTTTTTTCCTCTACCAAAAAACCTGGTTCAAGACTATAAAAACGTTATTGCCATCTACAAACCCCGAACTATACCATAATAAGAATTCAGCTCCTTTGGCCGTACCATATTAGGAGCTACATTCTTCTATTTTTCCCTTTTTTAGCATGGACTGTTTCAGTACTTACTTCACTGCAGTAGCAATAGCAAGAAATCCCTGACGGCGCATGCGTATCGCTGCCATGCCAGCATCTGCTGGTATTATTACTTGAGCTTCTAGAATCTCAATTGTGACGTTCTTTGCCTCCATTGCTATTGGCGAAATAAACTGTAGTGAGTGCATCAATACATTCTACATTCTCTTGTATAGACCTCTAAGACTCGTTTATCAAACCGATCGAGTCTAGCTTAGGCTAGCCTGCCTACAGCCGCCTCCTCCCCTCAAACATATCAAGCAGAGAGACGTTTATCAGGGTTGCCACTCAGCAGAAAGTTAAAAATTCCCTGACTTTTCACCGATCTATAACAGTTTTCACTGACCTTTTATTAATGAGAAACAATCGATGTTTACATTCGCTTTAGCTTTTTTTGCAGGCCATCGATATTTTTCTCTTCATTTTCAACCTCTTTCCGCTTTTCGCTGAAAGAGGAAGAAGGAATTTGGAAGAAAGCATTTACAACGAAAACCACTGACCACAACTACTACATGTGTCAGGCATAGAGTGTTAAAATGGATCGCATTGCTTGCTTTGCAGTATACTTTTCATCTTTTCCGAAAGAAAATACATTTCAAAGTCTTGAAGAAAACTTCTGAACTATAAAGCGGAAAACAGAATTCCCTGACTTTTCACGGACCTTGACAATATCAAAGATTTTCGCAGACTTTTTAACAAATTCCCTGACTTTTCCCTGACCTTAAGAGTGGTTGTCGGAGAAAACCGGGCAAAATGTTAAAAATGTCAACGGAAGGGGGTCAACAGAATAAGTTCATACTAACATCATAGATAGGTCTGGTGGAGTAATGGACAAATATAATAAACATAGGCTCTTCACTGCTCTTGTATTAGAGATACGAGAATCACTTTATTCGACCCCCTCGGACGCCATTTTTATAAGCAAATTTTCACCATTTTCTGAAACTCACAGAACCCTCAAAATTTAACGAGCGAAGTTTATTTTTCGCATGCGACACAATACATCACAGAACTACTTTCTAAAACCATAAGATTTGTTAAGCACCCACGGACAAGACTAAAATTTTCTTATTTTATCTGACCTAAACTCAGTGTCTGCAAACGAGCAAAAAATCGGGCATTTTTGAATTGATCTACAGCGCACAACTAAAACGACAGAACAACTCTGACAGCCAAATTGCAGTCTACTATCATCTATGTAACCAAAACACTAATAATCATTTTGGGCCATTGAAACAGGAAGAAATTAGAAAACTCACATTTGTTATAGTTTCCAAGCTTTTTCTTGCAAACAGGCCGATCCCTTCGTGTTTGTTTTAAGTCCTCTTCGTGAATTTTCGTCCATATTTCGCTGTAAAGTATGTTCAGCAGCTGGAGAAAATATCAAAAAGCTCGAAATACTGCCTAGGTTACTTGTCCAAAGGGTAAAAAGTGATGAAACTAGAAAATAACAAAGCGACGCCATCTTGAAAATTCCGCACTCAGGAGGGACTGGCACTAGTAGCTGCGTTCGATATCTAACACGGACAAAAATTGCAAATTTTACACGAGCACATAGAAAACCAAACCTAATATAGAAATGTAACCAGAAAGCCTCGGATTCATGTTAGAATTTTTCTTTATCGAACGTGGGCTATTACGAACTATTACCAGGAGCCTATGGGCTCCTGATTAGCAATAAGATAAAAAAACAAAAAACAAACAAACCAGCTTATCAGCGACCTACTCCAGTCTTATTTCTTCTTCAATTACTTCTTTTAGTTGAATTTAGCTTTAGAAGAACGCCTGATCGCAGGTTAATTGGTGATTAACAGGCATTGCTTCATTCCCTCCTCATTTAGAGGTGTCCCGTGGATGTAGATAATATTAAAGATCTATTTTGTCTCTTTATGAATCACTTAACTTCGCTCTCATGCGAGCTAGCTAGACTTGCTATGTATCAACCTCGCGAGTTTCGAAACGTGCGGGCTAACTGCGGGCAGTGGATAGTCCTTGCTGTAAAATTTTTAATAATTTTTATTACCAACTGTTTATTAAAATAAACATAGTACATGCAGTTGAATCAGTTCTGCGGAGCGGGCATTTTAGGCCGCGAAGCGGCCAAGAAAGCCAGTGGACGAAGTTTTTTTTGAAGGTAAGCCTTTTAACTGATGATCCCATCGCTGTCACTTCGCATTTCCATAAGGTAATAGACCTTCGAATGTTGACAAGAGCTGTCAAAATAAACCATTCATAGCGTTTACCAGAACCCGGTATACCGAAAGGATCCGGAAGGAGCTTTTGTTAAAAAGTACAATTAAAGGGGTTTTACGACTCTCACTCCGCACCCCTTCCCCTCATTGTTTTTCCTGTTCACTTCTTTTTCAGAATGCTCTTTGCACAGTCCACACAATATAAACGCCACGTTTAGAGGGAAGGCGCAAATTCTCTTACAGATTGCGGTACTGTTTGCAGCTCAAAAACTTCACGGTTCCGCCGGGTCGCATATAAAGAAAAGGCGGATCCCTGCAAGTTTTTGGCCGTTCAAAAATTTGTAAAAGGGGTCTGAGTGTTAACTCGAGTTGGTACCTTTTCCATCATATTGATCATTGATAGAAGTCGTACACCTGGACGTTTACAGCCACTAGGTTCGTTTTAGCGGAGTACTGGTGTAGCTGTGAAAGAATTGACATCTCCTACATCTCTTCGTCACTGGATTTGTCAAAAACACTCTCACTACGTTGTTTAACATAAACAGTCCTCACATTTAGAGAAATTGTCAAGGTCTTGCCTTAAATTCAGAGGAGGCAATGATGACAGAAATGGAATTTATTCGTCTCCTAAGGAGATAATTTCCAACGCCATTTTGTTTGTTAATCTTTTCAACGGCGCTGTTGCAAAAAATGCGCGCGCGAATCATACGAGATGGCACAAAATGTGCTAAAATTAGCACATTTAACGGCCATGATATATATTTCAGGGGCAACCAACGACAATTTTCGGAAAATATCTGTTCGGAAGACGATTTGCGATTTATAATTTTCGGAACATTTCATTGTAAGATTCCTTGCTTGCCTGCCTCTCCTAGGATTTTCGAACATGTAAAAAAATGGTATAATTGCCCATTTTTAACGGATTTTTACCCTTAAAAAGTCACCTAGAATTTTCGGGAGCCTTTTTTCTGGCTGAAATTTGCGAAAAGGTAAGTTTTGATCCCTATAATTTTCGAATCACTAAACTTTCAGCTAAGAAATCCGAACAGATGAAAAATTTCTACGCGATAAAAATATGCCTATATCTACCGTTTAAATACTAGAATGCGTTTAACAATGCTATGTTTAGGTGGTTTTGAACTATCTTCTCGTTGGGTGCCCCTGATATTTCGATGAAGTCACCCCCATCCCTGGAAAAGGTATCCAGTTATGGTCTACTACCCCGATTTAGATAAATATGGCTCCTAGTAGAGTATAAAAACGTAATTTTGTGCTACTTCGCAACGTAATTAGCGTTGCTAGATAAGTCTGTCCGCCATCAGGATCCCGTAAACCATGTATGAGTAAAGACTACACATCAATATTAATATTAATCTTGTAAATATTCTAGTATGAGCCATTAAAATTGTTGAATGACCTTAATTCACCTCAGACACTCGTGTCAGTCAAGTGTGAATCGAAGTCCCCCATGTTGCCTTTTTGTTCAAAAAAACCTCTGACCTAGCAGCCCGGCTGCATCTTGCGCCCATCATCTGCCCCCAAGGGGTAAGGATCTGGCTCCTTTTTCATAGGGAAATTCATAAATTGTCAACTAAAACACTGTGCAATATGGAAGCAAGGCTAATTTAAGCACTAAGAGCGGCTCAGATATCTCAGAATTGGAAAAAAAACTAGTTAGAGAAATTGCTCAGCAATTATGTAAAAAGTTGCTTGAAACGCAAAAAGTTGCTCGAAATACTAGACCTTGCCAAAAAGTTGCCGAGCAACTTGTGGAAAGCCCTAGTGAGAAGGGGAGGGGGGTGGGAGGCTACTCAATAAAGCATTGTTCGGAGAGGTTTCGCCCCGAGTTCCAGTCCCTTATCCTTATATATACTATTTTTGAGAAAAGGTAATCCTTTCGTGTATCTTCCATTGAAAAGTTGCACCCTTTTCATATATATGCTTCGTGAGAATAAATCGGTAAGAAAGGAGGTCTTCGGGCCATTTTCGTGTAACCTTTAACTGAATTAACATGTAAATGATATTGTCATAAGGCGTGTTTCTTCGGAGCATTTAATAAAAGGCCCTTTAAAATCCTTAATGAAAGATTTTCCTCTCCTTTCACATAATTCAACTTGTGATTTTCCTACCCTTTGTTACACCTGATGCTTGAAAGAGGTACCCTTCGGGCGAAGCCTTCCGGATTATGAAACTGTGCATCATGAAATCATGAACAGGAGATGAGGGGACCTTCGGACATGGACGGTGATTGTAGACTGACGCAAAAATAGATGATACAATAAAGATTCCAAAGGAAGACTTATACTGGATAACTCAAAAGGAAGTGAATGAAGAGTAAATGAAGACTGAATAAAGTAATGCCAGTTGGTCATGCATCTTCCCCCAAACCCTATCACTCCGCCCAAAAAAAAAGACCGACAACACAACACAAAAAAAGCTAAATTTAACTGAAAGTAGTGATTGAAGAAGAAATGGGACTGTAGTAGGCAACTGATAAGCCGGTTTGTTTCTTTGTTTTTGTTTTTTATCTATTTGGTAATTCATCACGTTGTGGACAAGGCAGCTACTAGTGCCAGTCCCTCCTGAGTGCTGAATTTTCAAGATGGCGTCGCTTTGTTATTTTCTAGTTTCATCCTGTTGTTCAGTACTTTTTGCCCTTTGAACAAGTAACCTAGGCAGTATTTCGAGCTTTTTGATATTTTCTCCAGCTGCTGAACATACTTTACAGCGAAATATGGACGAAAATTCACGAAGAGGACTTAAAACAAACACGAAGGGATCGGCCTGTTTGCAAGAAAAAGCTTGGAAACTATAACAAATGTGAGTTTTCTAATTTCTTCCTGTTTCAATGGCCCAAAATGATTATTAGTGTTTTGGTTACATAGATGATAGTAGACTGCAATTTGGCTGTCAGAGTTGTTCTGTCGTTTTAGTTGTGCGCTGTAGATCAATTCAAAAATGCCCGATTTTTTGCTCGTTTGCGGACACTGAGTTTAGGTCAGATAAAATAAGAAAATTTTAGTCTTGTCCTTGGCTGCTTAACAAATCTTATGGTTTTAGAAAGTAGTTCTGTGATGTATTGTGTCGCATGCGAAAAATAAACTTCGCTCGTTAAATTTTGAGGGTTCTGTGAGTTTCAGAAAATGGTGAAAATTTGCTTATAAAAATGGCGTCCGAGGGGGTCGAATAAAGTGATTCTCGTATCTCTAATACAAGAGCAGTGAAGAGCCTATGTTTATTATATTTGTCCATTACTCCACCAGACCTATCTATGATGTTAGTATGAACTTATTCTGTTGACCCCCTTCCGTTGACATTTTTAACATTTTGCCCGGTTTTCTCTGACAACCACTCTTAAAAACTTTTCGTTTTTCCCTAACTTTTCCCTGACAGTGGCAACCCTGTTTTTTGTTTGAGAGAGGCGACGGCTGTACTCGGGCTAACTTAGGCCGCAGTTTGAGAAATAATTGGACTTTCAAATTTTTCCTTAAATTAACGAGTTGGTAGCTTTAGGGAGATAAATGCTCTATATTATGCTTTTTGAGTGACATGACATTGAACAAATGTGCTGTTATTCAACTTCTGGCGTGGTTATATTGAACTATTGTGTTTTCATTGAACTGTATGTTTAAAACTACAGAGCGGGAATCCGCGGACTTAATCCCCGTAGCCAGACAAAACTCATGTTCTTAGTCTTAAACCAAATCGGAATGTACTACATAATCGGCCCTCTAACAGACCTTTGGGTCTGGTGGACTTTTAAGCCAGACTAGAAAATCATTTATCTACTTTAAACTAGTGGTAATCGCAGATTAGGAACTGTGTTCGAGCTTTTTTGGGTTTACTGTCAAATGTGATGTTATTTCCTAATAAACTGATGCTGCAAAACGCTTCCTATATGTTTTTTTTTTTAAAAAAGAAACAAAACAAAGCAAAACGACTACGAAAAAAAAGAAAAAAGTCTCAATGTACAGGAGTGGAACCCGAGACATTGGACGTCATGCATTGCGCCACGCAACCAAATTGCTAAGACCATTAGTTAAATTAATTATTTTTATCATTTTTGTGCCCACGAGATAAATTGTTCAAAATGGCGCAGAAAATGCAGACGTACGACGAAATGAGTACCACGAAAGGTCACCCTTTAGTACCACAGGAATCCCAAGATTATGTGTTGCGTTCTCCTTACGTCGAACGCAACAAGAGAGAATAATGGACCAGAGATGGAATCTTCGGGCGTTGGCTGTGTTATTTTAACAGGATGTAATGGCACGAAAGTCTAATTCCTGAGACGTCCGCACATTTTTATCCATTACTTAAAACGTCATCAAGTCCACTGGCGACTGACTGCCTCACAACAAACAATGCAGAATATTTTAATGGCGACTGTTGAATTCTAAGACCAAACAAAAGTTTGCGGACGTCTGCGAAAGCTTATTTCCGATTAATCTCAAGTGTTTCATTGGTCTAAAAATAACTTTGGTGAAATTCACATCTCCTAAGGGCTAAAATGGGCGTTTCTTTCTCTGTCCATTCATTCTGTCTTGCTTAAAACAATTACCCTGCAAAAGGATTTAAGTTATACTTCATTTAATAACCGACCCTTCATCATACCTTCTTTAAAACTCCTGTTCCCAAGTTCTTGAATTTCTTCTACCCTCAGCTTAATTCCAATAAAGTTTAGGTTGCTTATAAAGAACCCTTTTATGTTGGATGTGGAGCCAAGCTTCAGACGGGTGTTCCGGTCTTGATCTACATAACTTTGTGCCAATATCGACAGATTGTCTACTAGTTTGCCATTATGATTTTGATAGAGGACTACGTCGCGTATTGATCCGTGATCAAAAGTAAAAACTATTTGAATCCAAGAATTGCGAGCCGCCAGTTCTCGGGCCGCGCCATAACCGGTGACTATCGCTTCAGCACTGCCAGAATAGGGAGAAATCTCAAATGACCAGCCATACTCGTACTCATCTGTTTGGTCATCAGCACGCAAGCCCGAATTCAGGACCTTTAGATCTTTATCTGCTCCAGTTTTAAAGAGAAATGACACTGTAAAATTCTGACAGAGATATGGATTACTGATGCAAGTACCAGCAAAGTCACCAAGGTCAACTTCTTCTCCTGCGGGCACAAACAGAGCCTGGATTCCATCTTCCACCTGAGTTCTGACGCCATTTGGGATTTTCTCGCTTTTGAAAGATTTGTTGGCTGCTTGGTCGTAACCATACAATGCCTGGTTAGCAATTGGATAAAAAGGCCAGGAGTAATTAGCTGTTGAATGATGAAAACAATCTAGTCAGTGGGTCAGTCAATCTGGTCAGTCACTTATTTCAGTTCAGTAACATTTTTCTTTTAATGCACCCTATTAGAACTGTTAGAGGGTCTCTTTAGGCCAGCTAGAAGAATTGACACTTTAAGAAGCGTCCTTTTTTGCTATGGAACTTGACAAATCATTTGTGAAAGACAAGAGAGTGTGAATGACAAAATTACGGCTTCGTGTGGAAAAAATATGCCTTTCTCCCCAGCATTAAATCAAACTAACAGGCAATGACAATTACCTTTCAAAAACATTTAGGCCAACAAGTTTTCAAAAAACACAGTTGTAGTCCGTTTCAATCTTCTTCAGGTTTGTTCATCCGGCTTCCGTCCATCTGTGTTTGCTATGTAATTATACCTTGTTTTCAATGTTTAAGCACCTGGGTTATTTTTACTGATGTTACAATCAGGTTAGCGACTGTTGCGGGTTCCCACGGTTTGAATTTTAATAAATTTCGTGACATATCTCATTTAAGGTGATGTTACACGGGACGATTCGCAACGACGATTTTTAGTGCAACACAGCGTTGCAATGTTGGAACAATGTTGTAATTATTCGAAACAATATCGCAACAATGTTTCCCCGCTGTGTTGCGCTAAAAATCGTCGTTGCGAATCGTCTCGTGAAACGTCACCTATGAATGTACAATAATGGGCTAACTGAGCATAAAAGACAGTTACCAGAAATAATTTTTTTTATTGTTAAAAAAAAACTTTATTGTTGCCTTATTTCGTGATTCATGCAACATTCAGAGGAAATGGATTGTTCCAGCATAATTTAAACGGAAAAAACAAGATCAACAGAACTACTTACAAAACATGTGCAAATGTTAATCTAATAAGTCCTGATAAGTAGCGGTCAAAAAAGCATTAGTAGTCTTCACTTCGCTGGCCCTGGCGTAGGTTATTATTTAGGGTGATAAACTCATAAACTGGCCCACAGAACTTGATATAACAAAATTGCAAGAGGCTTTCTATGATCACCGAAGAAAAAAATCGTCTTAGGAATTAAATTTGCCCCGTTGTTATCTATTACCTTTGGATAAAAGTATAAAACTACTTGCAAACGGACGTAACAACGCCCAACAATGTCATTGGGAGTTGTTGCGTCCGTTTTCACGTAGCTAAAAGTTTGAACGGTTTCAAACTTTGCCGGGTAACAACTCCCAACAACACTCAACAACGTGCAACAGGGCCGTGCGAACGGACCCAACATGTAACATTCAACAACGATGGGATCGAGTTGTTGGCCAACAGTGTTTTCGTCTGTTTGTACGGGGCATACTGTAAGGGCTAAGATGGAAGCTGTTGTCTCACGTGAAAATCCTGAAAAGCAAACCCGTGACAACGAAAACGCCTTCTTTTGAAAACGCAGTAGTGTGAACAGGGCGTTAAAGCTTTGACAACAAAGAACGTGTTCTACTTTATTTACATTTATAATCATATTAAATCATCAAAAAATACCCCGGGGGGGGTACCCTATTATGTAAGTCCGATACAGGTTTTTTGCAGCCTCAAAGGGTATGATTTTTACGCCGTTTTGGTCTGAAAACGAGTATAGTCTTCGCCCATTTTGGTCTAGAATTAGGTATGGTTTTCGAGGAAACTATGGGAGTGTATGAACGTATTTATCGTTTCAGTTCCAAATGAATAAGAAAGAAAGAGAAATACGCGAATTCGCATTTTAAGAAATCTATTTGGTTGGCCTTTTTATCTAAGTAGTTATGACATAATTTCTTGGAGGCCAGGTCTGAAAACGGGTGTAAAACTATGACATTTTTTGTTCTGAATTGGGGTCAGGATTTGGAGAAGTGTTCGACATAGCCCCACCAAGAATTCGCAGGAGTACCCCCAGCCCCCGGGAAAATACCAATTACGTCAGTGATGATATAATGAAGTAACAGAACAAAAGATCGCGCAACACAATAAGCTACAATAGAACACCATGCGTTGATAAAATAATAAAGAAAACTTGTGAATCACGAAATACAGGAAAACCTCCCCGGCATGGAGACAGCATTGTAAGTCTAATACGTATTTGACCAAAGAAAAACAAATTTGAATTCCCAAAAAATCTCATCAGATCTGTAACATCGCATCCCGAAAACTCAGGGCGAAAAGAATCAGAACTGTTTTCTATACAGTCACGCCACAGGTCCTATATGCAGAGATCAAAACCAGAGTGAACAAAATATATACAGTCGAACCTTAACTGGTCGAACCTCTTGTAACATCGGAATCGTTTACTAAATAGCCTCCCTATCACTAGTCCGGCATAACGGCTAAAACTAAAGTGCTCAATACTTGTTAACTTTTTCGTTTCGTGCATTTAGCTTCTTTTTGATGTTGATTGTGTTACGTTGTTGCGAGCATTTTAGCTCATTTTGAATGTATAAAATGTAACCTTGTTCCCAGTTTTACAAAGTGGTCTGTCCTATGTTACATTACATCTCTTCGATCCTCCTTGACATCTCCTTTCACCGATAACCTTTGCAAAGACAGTGGCTGACAGAAAGGTTCCCTCTTAGGCCCACATCCTTAGCGTGTTTTCAGCTTTCAAGTAAAATATACAAAATTTTTATATCGATATACATTTGTGATTGTGAAATGTAAATTGGGGCTCGCGTGTTATACTTTACCTGCATATGTTCCACCAATGAATACAAGAGCGAAGAAAACCCTCATCTCTTTCCGCTATCCCCGCTAAACAGAGTACACAAGAAAATGTAGTGCTAAAAATTCAAGCACGTGGAATTGTAATTGATCATCCTTAATGTGAGGTTTGTGGGTATGTCGAACCGGGGGGGAAGGGGGGTGGTGGAGGAAAGGGTCTGGGGACTTCCCTTAGTTGGCAAGATAATGGCAACAAAGTTAGCATTAGGAAAAACTGTTTGAATGCAGAGGTCCACGCGACGCGTAAATATAACTGGCTGGTTCCTCTTGCCGGATCTCTAATCCAACAGTTGCTGTAGCCAGTCGTCACTTAAAGTGCCGGTAAAATAAAACCAAACTGAATGCAGGGCTGGCACTACAGCAAAGGGCTGATTCAGATTATAAGCCTATAATAAATCAGCCCTTTGTCGTAATGCCAGCCCTGCATTCAGTTTTGTTTTAATATTAGCATTGTTGCTTTGAACTTGCTGATATTTTACATATTTTGGAAAAAGTAACAGTTGATGAAATGTAAAGAAGCAAAGCTGTGCACTTAAATTAAGCCCTGCTTTGAATTTAGTAGTCAGAGCAATGATTTATATCAGACTTCTAATGAGACCGGCTGAACTGTATTGATTCAGGTAGCGTGCCAGCAGGCTCTCCACCACAAGTGGCGAGAGAGCGCACGAGTGAGTCGCGAAGCCGTGAGGGGCGGAGGAAAAGGAGAGCTCTCCTCTCTTTCCCTAGACTACGAGCAGTCTCTATTTTTTCTTGGTCCGTCGAGCAAAACGCCTGAGACACGCAAATGACCACGCGCGTGACTGAAGTTCCCCACCTCGCGCACTTGCGTCTCCTTTCGCGTGCGGCTCTCGAGTGACTTCTCTCGACTCCCCCAAGTGGAGAGGTTGCTCATAGGCCATGCAAGACCGACTCCTAAGAAAGAAAGGAAAAAAAAACTAGTAGGTGCTAACGAACGCCCAATGCGTCTTGCTAAAGAAGAAAAAAAACAGAACATTAAAATATCATTTCTCGCTGAAACAGATGACCTGACATGACCTAAACTTCGAGCCAAGACCCGAACCAAGGGTCTTGGTCTTTTCCTTTTTGAAAGCAATTGCTCGAGGAACCGGACCCATAAGGGTAAACCTTGACCAACAGCAATAGGGAGTTTTTAAACTCTCTATCTCTATCACCTGTCTATTGCTGCTCTCTATCGTTTCTGAGAATTTCTCAAAATAGAAAATTGCGTGAACTACCAGAAAATGAGAACCTTGGTCACGTGGTACTATTTCCATTGCAGTTAGCCCCCCTATAGCCGTAAGACCCTACTACGGAATTATCGAAGGTTGTATCCATAAAACAGGAAGGTTAAACATGTTGGAGTGGTTTTTACTGACTAGCTACAGCGTCCCTCTGACCAGTGTGATAACGATCGCAACTTTGGTCTTAACAACAGTGATCGTCTTCAGACTGTTTTCCAAAAGGCAAGTATATATACGTAAATGATTTTGGGAACAAATTCGTGGTGATTACCGGCTGCGACACTGGGTTCGGTCACGAAACAGCCATTCGCCTGGATAAGATGGGAGTTCATGTGTTGGCGACTTGTCTGACAAAGGAAGGGGAACAGAATTTGAAATCAGAGACGAGCGACAGGCTTAAAACATTTCAGATGGATGTGACAAACTCGCAGCAAATCAAAGATATCTACGAGAAAGTAAGGGGAATTTTGCCCTTGGGACAAGGTGGGTGTAAGCGGCTGTAAGTTCTACGACTTTTGGCACTCGATTTATGCAAACTTATGCTTACGGTTTGATTGTCCCGGCTTACCACTCAAACCAAATCGAACGTTTTATTAATCGAACTTAATCGAACTCAGTCGAGTTTAATCGATTGATTACGTTCGATTAAGTTCGGTAATCAAACACAATAGAACTCAGATCTCACAAAAACGTTTTAGGGGGGTGTTTACGTGAGAAAACTCGCACCGGCGCGAGTTTCATACCGGAATGACTTTCTGATTTCGTAATCGAACCCAAGCGAACTTTGAGCGAAGTTCCATTAGGTTCGATGGTTGAATCTGGCATACATTTGATTACAAATGGGACTTTATACAGGAAAATTAATACGGAACGAAAAAACGGATTTACTGAACGTCAAAAGTGAAGTCAAATCAAATGCGCGATAAAGACCACCTTTGCACACCTTTGCACACCTTTGACGCGAGACAAATGTTTACCTTTGCCTGCGGTTTCAGGCGAGTCTTCAGGCGATAAAGGCCGTTTTTGTCACGCCTTTAACCCTTACCTTTGACGCGCCTCAAAGGTATATTTGATTAGCATCGTCAAATATGTCTGAGATTCGAGCCAAAGGAATGGCAAAAAGCACACTTCGCGTGAATTCCGCGTTCGCCTCGCGCTTCGAGCGAATGCGGCGTTATTGCCTCGCTTGGCTCATAAGCGCTTGATATACAGGCTAGACCCCAACTTGAGGTCTCAGTCAAATTCAATTGCGGCTTGGATACCGTTTAAAAAGGTGGGCAGATAAGAGACTGAGTTCTTAATCTTGCAATTTATTGTCGTAAACCTCATTAGTTTAGAAAGTTGAATAATGTCGATTAAAACTGTTTTAAACGCATACATAAAAATGATTTTTTAAAACCTTTTTACGATTTATTGTCTAAAGTACTCAATGCAGTCAATGCAGTCAATGGACAATCATAATGACTGCTGGAAATTTTTAAAGCACTATAACTGTTAGATAAACGCTTTTGTCACGGACGGCAACCTGAAAAATAGTCTAAAACACTTCTTTCACGAAAGCCATTGCTAAAATCATGGTAAGTATGGGTTACTTTTGATTAGACTTCAGATTATTATTAGCTAGCAACTCTATTAACGATGTGTTTCAAGCTACTTTTCTTGACCGATGTTAGCAATTATTGTGAAGAGAGAAAAATATAGCTTCTAATTAACCTTCATATAAAAATATCAAGAAATTTAGGCAGCAACTTTTTTGCTCTTTGGCAATTTTTTAGCAACTTTTCGGCATTCCAGTGAGGGAAAGGCCTAGTGGCACACACTTATTCGAAATTTATGGAAGTGCCCAACCGGGGCAGTGAGGATGGTATTTAGAGAATGTGATCTGGAAAGTGTTAACAAAACTATCGCGAATGGCTTGAGGGTGGGTTAGGGTTAGCAAAAGTGGCCACCTGTTCGAAAGTGGGCTCATTTTTAAGTAATAAGGATGACGTCTGTTATTTGTCCTTATCTTAGGTCTGTGGGGATTGGTAAACAATGCTGGCATTTATTTCACCGCACCAATAGAATGGATTCCGCTAGCAAAATCTAAACGAGCTGCTGATGTTAATCTCTGGGGACTTATGGACGTCACGAAAACCTTTCTGCCTCTTGTCAAGAAAGCCAGCGGACGAGTTGTGAATTTATCGAGTGCCCTGGGTGAGTAAAAGCGTCTTTTTGCCGCGTCGTATCCGGACATCTCGGGTAGCCTTCCGCGTCCGTCTCGCGCGATCTCTCTCAGTGCCTAGGGAGGAGTGTTGAACCATTACTCTGCGTTAAGAGCCGCCTGCCTGGATAGCAAGCTTTTTTGCGCGATGGTAATTAATAACTGGACCAGAGTACAAGTGCTGAAAGTAAATTTTGTTGGGAAGAAAATCCTTTATTCTTTTTTATTATTATTTTGTAGGCCGTACTACCCTTCCGCAGTCAGCTAGCTATAGTATCACCAAATATGGCGTGGAAGCATTCTCGGATGCTCTGAGACGTGAAATGCGCCCTTGGGGAGTACAGGTCAGCATTATTGAACCAGGATTGTTCAAGACTCCATTGTCAGATGCAGAGCGCAATATACATTCATTACAGGGATTGTGGGATGCTCTTAGCCCGGATTTAAAACAGGAGTACGGAGAAAATCGTCTAGAGAATAGTAAGATCATCCGCTACCATCTTTTTTGATTATATAAGTAAGGTATTTGCTGCTTTTTGGAAACTAGGTTTTGACCCACACCAAGAGAGAATGAGCTCTCTTGCCCACACTTAGATTACTTGGCCCTTGAGCACATGAAATGCGTACACCTTCTCCGTGTGTTTAGATAACTCAGTTTGAACATTAAAAGACTAACTTCCAGCAGTTCGTGCTTTGCTGTGTTGAAGTACATACACGTGCTAGCTGAGTGAAGAACTCGAAATTCATTTAAATATTCTATTTTGTAACCGTCCCTTGCGTGCACACCTGCAATGGACGGTGAAAACTGACATCATCCTGGACGAGCGCATTTTAGCCTACAGAGCAGGTCGCGTTATTTTCTTGCGCTTTTTTAGGCATCCGAGGGCAAGGGCGAGATGGGCGTGGGTGAACGTGGAGCACCAGAGGCGCGCGGTGGAAGGGGAACCGCGCGTCTGGCGTTCCACACCAGCCCACAACGGCCTCACGCTTATCCTCGGACGCCCAGACACGCAAAAATAACGAAACCTGTTCTTGCGTTTACATGAGACTGGACTGAAAATAAACTCAGGCCGGTCTGACTTGTGTGCGTGATTTTAAGCTCATTTCAAAACCATCTTCTCTTATAGTGTTGATATGAAATAGGGATTGTGACAATTGCTGTCAAACGTAGATAAGTGAGCTCATGCTACTTTTCAATATAGATTTTCTACTGGGAGCGTTTTAGCGTGGTTGTGTACTACAACAGTGAGACTGAATTGTGAGCAATTTCGTTGCAAGTGAGACATATTAAAAGGGAGAAATTGTATCGTAACAGGAGCCCATCACAGGCTCCTGATCGTAAACATTGTGAGTTCACTAATTTCCGAAAACATGATATGATCAGACGTTCTGGGGGGAGGGGAGAGGAGAGAGTGCGAAAGTCAGCGGAAAAAGGGAAGAAGGACCGCCTGATCGCAGGTTATGTCTGACGTTGCCACGATCGTTGGCCCAAGATGAGTAGCTTCAGCACAGGAATGAGTTGGTACCGTCTTCGTGTACACGGAAATGAACCTCAGACCGGGTTCATAAATAACGTGTACTTTCTTTTGGCTTCATCATTTTTGCAAAATCAGTTATAAATTATTTGAGTGTATGCTTGTGTTGAGATACTGCACATTACAGGCCACCCAATAAGCGTTACTTTATCTTTTGACGATTTTTCTGTCGTCAGACAATTCTACGGTTGTCTATTGGCGAAAATTTTGTGTGCTAGCTGGTAGTTAATTCTGAAGGTTATATTGCTCCAAGATCTGCTGTCTTTGAGTCAGTACCGGTCTCTTGTAATCGACCGATCATTGCACCCCGGTCTTATGTACAGTAAACTCAAGTTCACACTGGTGTAAGTTTGTCGCAGTCTCGTATGGGGTACTCTTTTGACTGAACGAAAATCTATTCTAAGTTTTTCATTACTTTCAACATTTTTTTTTATTTCTTTACAGTTAAGAATGGCATGAGAATAGTGCTTGGCTCCCAGGCATGCGTAGACACATACAAAGTTGTAGACGCAATCGTCGCCGCTCTGAAGTCACAAAGACCGCAAGCACGTTACGTCCTTGGGTTTGATGCAAAACTGTACAACCTTATTTCTTTATTACCTACTTCCATAGGTGATCGTCTTTTGCCAAAATTTCTCTGAGCGTAATCAAACTCAAGCTCGCATTTATCAAGTTAAAGTTTTTACATGACGTCACGGTAGCCATATTGGTATTCCTAAACGATGAAACGGCGGTCATGTTGATGTTCCAAGCCAGTCTTGTGGAAATTAAACTTTCATGTAAACTCTTTCTTTTGTTCTCATGAATTTACATACATAGATGTCGGCTACGTGAGTGAAAACGCTCTACTGGTATCCCAAAAAAAACACCGGTAGCCAGCGTTTAGCAAAGAAAGACCGAGGAAGGAGAAGGAGTTTTGGCCGCGCGAAAAATGGAACGAGAGCCAAAAAATGAACGAAGGGGGAGGGGGAGAGTTTCCTTCCTTTAATCCCCACACCCTCCCAGCTCTTTTACTCGCCCCATTTTTCGCGCGGTCTTTGACTTCTGTTCCTCGTTCTTTGTCCGGAAACCCCACGGAAACTCTTGCTATGCAGGCTACCCAAAACAATGAAATGGTGGCCATGTTGGTATCCCAGGCCAATCCTGTGGGAGTTGAACCATTTTCTTATGTAACAACTTTTTTTGTTCAAATAAATTTGCTTAGCCTGCTAGCCACGTGACTGAAAATTCTCTTTAATAGACCTATTCATTCAAAATATTTCTCCGTTTCTGATTGGCTAAAAGCACACGGATAATTCATCATAACCAGCTACTGTTGACCAAATTTGGAAGAATTTGACGTCAAAAGTGTAGCAAAGTTGCAGATTGCTGAACTGTTAACCAAGAAGACCTGGGGAAGAGTTTGAGTTGTTTTCGAAGTGAGTAATGGCGGAACATTTTACTCGTTTCACGGCGAACTATTGTCTAAAAACATAGCCAAGAACAGCAAGAAGACAACTCGACGGACGACATCTGCTCTTTGGAGTGTGTTTGCATACCTGAACAGCCCTTTATCTCCTAAACTTCCCTATAAAGATGGAACTATCGGTATGAAATTAACATCGACGGAAGTAAGCATGTTTTAGCTTGTTTTAAAACTTGGAATTATTTTGAGTGAATAATAAAGCAATTATTGAATTGGGCTTTCGTAGAACATGAAGAATTATGAAGATCTGCATAACCACTCAGCCTCATTTATTATTTACTATACCCGCCATCCTAGACTCTCTTGGCGTATGACGGGAAAAAAGCAATGTCACGTAGTTTCTCAAGGGGCAAAGAACCTTTTATCTTAAAGACGATAATGGCAAGTTATGGGTGAAAGTGATCATTGCTACTTTTTCTGTATGCAGTAATAACCGTAGATGTCCTCACTGCAAACAATAATGGCGTAAAAATTGGCGAAACTCGAACTGTTCATTTTGCATGACTATTAAATCGTCGTCACGTTTTGAGAGAATAAAAAAAAAACGAAAACAAACAAACAAACAAACAAATTTTATCACTTGTTTGTCCCCCTGAAATACCTGCACGTGACAATGCTTTTATTCCAAGAATCCTAAAGCACTAGCAGAGATGGCGGGTGGTGAATAAGGTATACTAAGGAAAGTTTATTGTGTTACAACAAATCACCAAAAAGCTAAAGGCAAGAGCGTAAGCCACAATACTTCAAATCATTAAAGGCTTTTATGTTCTCTTGCTCAAACTACTAAGAATGGATTCATTTGGAACGTACGCTTATAGCCGTCGCATCTGTACGTGTCCTTAAACCAATCCATCCTGAGTTTCACATACCTCTTTCACGTATCAACCTCTTACTTTAAAGAAGTGGCTCATAGTCTAGTCTGCTACACAGCCGTTTTTAGTGTCGGTACGCAACGCTCCCCCCCACCGCTTTGCGTGACGACACTGAAAACGGCTGTGTAGCAGACTACTCATAGTCCGGAATAGCTAAATGACCTTCAGGTCTGATGTTTGCTCAAGTGTGTAAATTGTGGGGAGTCATCTCTGCAATTTGGCCAGAATCTCACCGCCATGCGTAAAGTTAATCACTTCTAGAGTGGCTGCGCCATGAATAGAAGCTTGTGTGAGCAGATGCCCTTTTGGCTTCTGTTTCACATATAGGCTTGATTATCAGCCGCTATCCGGGAAAATAAGCCCGTGCTCATCTCCCCAAAAAAGCTAGCCTGTTCCAGGCGGTTAACGTTAGATAACATCGAGTGAAGCCAGATTGGACACCTTATGAATTTTACACAACGCATTATTTCCATAATGGAACGAGACTGGAATGTAGAATGAGGCTAGAATAGATGAAGAAACCAAAACTACAGAGCTCTAGTTATGGAGAGAACACAGTAGAGAGTTAAGCACTGATCTGCAGTGATTAGGGTTAAGCACTGAACTGAAAACGGTTAGGTTTCAAATATTGTAATGGGGTACGGCATAAGAACATGTATATTTTAAAAATTATTGGATTTGGCAGCTAATCCTTGATGGTGTAGTGGTTGTGGAAGTCGGCTATAAAGCAAGTGACCCGGGTTCAAAGTATTACAGTGGATTTTTTCTATTTCATTTTAAATTACACAGTAAAGTTGGACTTAAGTTGTTCTTCATGTAATTTTACTAAAAGAAACAATCTGACTTCAGCCGATGTTACCTAATGCTAACCGTTCCAGGCTCCAAGAAAGTCGGGTACGCGGAATTGAGAAAGCGCGAAGTACACAAAAAAAAAAACATAAAAAAGCGTCAGGAAACTAGGAAGAGGATCGAAGGGGCGGGAGACGGAGGAAATCGAGCCTATTTCACACGCCGAGAAAAGAGACTTTCAGGTGAAGAGAAGCGACAACCGGATTTAAGGTTTCGTTCGCAGACTACGTGGCTTTTAATTTCGCCCATCTTTCTCTCCGACGTTAAACCCTCCTCCAACAAATATGCAGAATGTGGCACTTTTCGCAAACAGAAGCCTCTACTTCAAATATCTGAATTAAAATAGCCAACCTTAATCCCTCCATAGGAATCAGAGATTCTTGTAGTTGCGATCTTTTTAGTTCATCAATCCGGCTGAATAGCTCTTGGAGACAAAAACTTTCAAATATTTCATTGCATCTCGCGCGTTTGGTGCCTGCTTCTTATATCCAAGGACGAGATGTGGAGGGAAAAAGCTTGCCTTTACGATACCTTTTCTCCAAAATACCTTGCCAGATTAGTTGCCAGCAAAATAAATACACATGCCTTCTTTAAGCCGGTTGGTAAATTTCCGAAGATTATCAGAAGTCTAAAACAATTAAATCCACTTTAAAAAAAATTCTTTTGTAAAGACTTTGTGAAATGTTTCTACTACAGTGCTAATCTGAACGAGACAATGACGAGAGTTTGCTGTTGTTTTTTAGTTTTTGCAGTGAAAGTCATTTAAGTACTCTCGAGAGGAGACTACGAGCAGTCTCTCCTCGACGCTCGCGCGCGCATGTACTCCCCTCACTAAATCTAAAGAAGAAGAGAGAATGAGCTAGTGTTGTACCATGTACCGTTTACTCCCAGTGGCGGAGGGGAGGGGGGGGGATACTTCCTAGTAGTAGGCTAATGGGTATGTGCCGTTGGATTGGGTCGCATTTTCACGAATGGATTGACTATTATGGGGTTGCATTTTTATAAGAGTTACCAGAATGGGGTCGCACATTTTCAAAAAATTCAGATGTGTGGTTCATCGCCGCTGAGAGACGTTTCGAGCCGTCCCTCAGCGGCGATGAGCGAGGAGAAACGTCTGCCGTTCTCAGGCTAGGTGTGTGGGGATTTTAAAATAGAAAGATTTACACCACTTTAAGTTTAACAAATGTGTCAGTTGATTTCAGGATGACCTAGTTTAAAGGCTTTAAAAAGTAGACAGAAAGTGACTTAGTTGGGATTGCGAAAATTTCCTTTTTCTCAAAGTGACTAAGATGGGGTCTATAATATGGCCACAGAATAGACTGTAATGGGGTGCTGAGAGGCCCGCGGGCACATACCCAGCAAAAGTTAACCAATGTAACCCCCCTTGGGGCGTTTACTTTGAAATAAAATTGGGAATGAAAATCATCTGCTCTTTTTTCTTCACCGTTGTTTGTATGGTACTACGCTTAAAACATTTTAATGAAGTATGAAGGGAACATACAGTACTTTTAAAACCCTGCTGTTCCTTTATGATAGTGTTGATTTTGTCGTAAGTTATACCGATTGGATCATATTACTATTGTTTTTTTCTTCATTGTTAACCGGGAAATACTTGATTTTGTCTATTTTATTTTTGGGCAGTGCAGAAAATACTCCCTCCAAGGATAGCGTACGAATACAAGTATAGCCGCAACGCTTGGTTTCTGTAATTTTAGCGGCATGTTAATTTTTGCTATTTTATTGAGCCGGCCATCATTCCACGTGTGGTTTTAACAACTGTAAATCTTCCGTGAAGACATTTTCCATGACATTTTCAAGATACATGTTATTATAAAGCGGCGTGCGATTGCTTTATTTAAATTGTCTACAATTAACCAGAAAAACGATCAGTGGTTTAGGAATTTAGTCTAGTATAAGATTAAAACTAGAAAATCTGGGATTGAATAGGGATTATTGGATGTTAGTTGTACAGATCAGAGCCGGCGGAACTTGCTCCGAAAAAGGGTAAGGTTAGAACATCTGCAATATCATTGTCATCGCTCAAAAAATACAATAAGCACCGAGTGCCCCTTTCCGGGAAACACTGATTTAAACAACTTACACGTGTATCGGTCTCAGTCTGCTGGTCAACTGGTTCATTATGGCCATGTCGCTCGTAATCGTCCCAGCAGCCGTTCTTTTCTGTGTTTTGGCCTCCGTTTTGTGGATTTTGCGGAGGAGTAGGGAACACAGGCTAGCTATAGATGGGAAGTACGTTCTAATAACTGGATGTGATAGTGGATTTGGTCGCGAAACGGCCATTTGCTTGGACAAGATGGGAGTAAATGTGCTGGCAACTTGCTTGACCAAAGAAGGAGAAAAGTCTTTGAAATCAGTCACAAGCAAGAAAATGAAAACGTTTTTGATGGATGTTACGAATTCCCAGCAAATTGGAGAGGTCTTTGATAAAGTGAAAGAAGTTATTGATGATCATTCAGGTAAAGAGAACAAAATATATAATCAATCTAATCAGTGCTCTGTTGGCTTAACCAATTTTACCAGATACCTCGTCATGTACAAATCGGCAGTGCTTCGGGGCCCCAGTTCGGGGCAATCCGAACATTATGAAATAGGGAATAAATTCATTTCTTCACAGAATAACCCAAATAATCTTAAGACAGGATATTTTGCATTAATTTATTCTGCAAAATTCCCTTTGAGAAGTTAAGCTACAAGTAATACGTGTAATTGCTTCCGGTTTATCAGAGTGTTTTTTTTGCGGTAACAACGCTACTCTTCCGCCGCTAAATGGTTCCCTAATAAAGAACCCAGGCAACACTGACGTCAATCAAAAAAAACAAAGATACAATTTTATGCAGATAATCCAGTCTGTTGTTAGGGATCTCGAAGGTAACCAACTGAAGAAACAAGAGCAACTACTGATTCCGTCCCCTCGTTCTCCCCTTGCTCCTCGCCACTAGGGACGTTCCACGAAACGTCTCCAGCGGCGTTCGGCGAAGGGAGGAGAAAACCAAAATAAAACAAGACAATGTTTTTGGTTCAGCCTTAGCAGGCTAGTTCAGCCCCCAGCGAAGGTTAAAGGTAGGGCACAAAGAATATGTTTATCAATTTACACTCCCACTGATAAACAAGAAATGACAAAAAAAGGCGTGGCATGCGGGCAAACGAAAGGAAAGAGGAAAGCAGAGGACTGGGTTCGATTCTCCGCGTATTTCCGGTTTCTTTCTTCTCTTTCCAAAAGCGTTTGACGTCAGTGTTTCCACGAAAGGATACCTTTGAGAAGGAGAGTGCAAATGTGCTAAAACAAAATTCATCGTTTTATTGCCACAGGTCTTTGGGGACTGGTAAACAATGCCGGAGTATTGTGCCTCGGGCCTGTCGAGTGGGTACCCCTGACCGACTATAAGAAAACAGCGGACGTAAATTTATGGGGAATGATAGACGTGACCAAGACTTTCTTGCCACTCGTTAAGACAGCTAAGGGAAGAGTCGTCCTTGTTAGCAGTATAGCAGGTAATATGTTAATTAAATAAATAACGATTTAGATCGCTCCATGTGAGGGAATCCAAGATAGTGTTGGATTCTGGATTCCACGCCGACTCCGGATTCCAGTCTTTGTCACTGGAACTTGGATTCTGGATTCCAATCGCTAGTGCGATTATGGATTCTTTGAGTTGTATTCCGGATTCCAAAATCCAGGAGTACGGATTCTACATGCAAATTTTTCCTGGATTCCGGATTCCACAAACAAAAATTTCCCGGATTCCTGATTCCACAAGCAAAAATTTCAGGAATCCGGAATCGGGAATCCGGATTCCGGATTCCCTTACATGGAGCGATTAAGACTTCCAAATTGGAATTTGAAAATGTTGGTTTTTAAGACGAGGGGAAAACCGTGTAGTACCCGGAGAAAAACCTCTCGGAGCAAGGGAGAGGACTAAACTCAACCCACATATGGCGTGGACTCCGACTCCGGAATTTGAGCCCTTCACTGGAGGGAGGCTAGTGCTCTCACTACTGCGCCACCCTTGCTCCCCAAGGGAACACCTTCATAGCAGGACTGGTTGAATGTCTAAATAAACCTTTCCGATTCTCTTTTTGCAATAAGAGAGCGAATCCTCGCGCGCTGATTGGTCGAGAGCTATGGTCTATGAGAGTATAGACCATGGAAATGATGTAATATGTCACGTAGTGTCGGTTGTTTTGTTTTTGATTTTTCGCCAAAAAAAAAGTGTTATCCATGGTCTATATGAGTGTAGACCATGGAAAATTGTGGTCGATTTTTTAATTGTTGGCTATTTCAATGCTTGAGCTACAGCTTGGGTGGGTGTTACGTTGCGAAGTGTTACGAAGTCGTTCGCGCGGACCTGCCATGCTGGAACGAAAACTCTGCTAACAGGGAATAATCACGCTGTCACGATTTTCAGAAACGTTTTGACCTTAAAACTCTACAAGTTCACTTTCTTTACCTATTTCTTCGACGGTTGAAACTAGGAAAATGTTTGCCAACATTTTCTAACAAAGCTATCTCGTTAATTTGATATCTTAAGTAATAAAAATCCATATTTTGCAAATTTCTTTCCGTAAGTAACTGAGTACGCGTACAAGACTTCGTGTATAACTTCGCAATTTGTAAGAGTTTTCCTTTTAATCCGCACCGGTAACAAAAAGATTTGCTTCCGAGTGTTCTAGAGGACTTGATTAGTGTATACTGACTGCATGCAAGTATCAAACCGAACTCGGTGGGCAGAATTTTGCCTGTTCCCTTACAGAAGCTAACCCTATAAAATACATAGGGGAATATTTTTCCCTGTAGAATATTCCAGCGGAATATCCCCCTTTTCTACCCCTATAAAACTGAGTCGTCTTTGTTTGTTTGTTTGATGATATGGTTTTGATTTATCGATCTATACAAAGGAGTGGTTTCAGCTCAAGTATTCTCGCCATATTGTGTCACTAAATATGGCGTGGAAGCGTTTGGAGATTCATTGAGACGAGAAATGCGCCCGTTTAACGTACAGGTCAGCGTAATTGAGCCTGGCGCCAAGCGAACCCCGCTCTTACAGAAATCTGAGGTTTTGACAGACGGTCTTAAAGCACTATGGAACAAGCTTTCAGAGGAGAAAAAAAGAGAGTACGGTGAAGACTATATTGAGGACGGTAAGAAGTGATTTTATTTGGGCGTTGTTAGGTGTATGCTCTGCCTAAAAGATTGAGGTACAAATTTAACTACAACTAAGGTCACATTTCAAAATGAAACAGGTTTTGAAAACCAGAAGTTTCGGATACAACGTCCACCGCTCTTAGTGTGGACAGGCTTCTCTCCCTGTTCTTGGTATTAACACTGTATTAAGATATAGACAAGCTGTAACACTGAAGCGAGTTCGCGTGGTCATTTCCTGTTGGTGGTTAAGCGCTTCTTTGATTGTTTTGGCCTGGTTTTTTAGTCATCCCATCGCCATTGATTATAGCTATAATTGTAACAATACTTTCTGTCGCCATTTTAGAATTCTCTTATACGAAAATCGTCCTTAGACTTCGCCACCAACAAGCCAGCGTACATACACACGACATTGTTCCCCCAAAACACCGAACGTATGAGGATTTCTAGTACACTTCTGACAACGTTACAAAAAGATTGTTGTTAGCATAGCTGTAATACAATTGACCTTAGTTGCATGCTACGCGCCATTTATTATTTGCCGTATAGCAGAACAGTTGAATGGTATCACCCCTAAAACTAATTTCATTCTGGAATTTTGTTCAATTCTCCTTTTCCTTAACTCGTCTTTAAACCCGTTTCTGTGCTGTTGGAGGATCAAAGAGGTTAGACAAGCCGTGAAGGCCACAGTCCTGAATAGATTTTACTCTTATTTATGTCCAAGGAAATAACTTAAGGTGACGTTACACTAGACGATTTGCAACGACGATTTTTAGCGCAACACGGCGTTGCAGCATTGTTGCGACATCGTTTCGAATGGTTACAACATTGTTCCAACATTGCAACGCTGTGTTGCGCTAAAAATCGTCTTTGCGCAGCGTCCCGTGTAACGTCACCTGTACAAAGCTGAAAGGCTTGGCAAAAAAAGGGGTCTTTCTGCAGATGCCGTCATCACAAAAGAATCAAAGGAACCAAACAACAGAGCTCTCCTGGGAGCTTTATTGTTTCGTTGTATCGTCTCTTTTATTGTACGTAATATGTGCCTCGGTAAATACCGTAGGAATCAAAAATGTTAGTGTTCGCCTTGTTTGAAAATTGAAACTAACCTTTGCGTTTACTAAAATGAAATGACCTAATATTTAAAGAAAACCTGAAAAAATTCAATCTTAACCGCGGGTTTCGGATCCTAACTGTTGCGAAGACGTGACCAGACGCATGAAAATTACTAGAGACGACGACGACTAAGAGGACCACGAGAACGAGATTTCTCAATACTCGTGGTGCGCGTGAACCCGCAGTTTCTTTTTTGGCGGGAAAAACGTGATAGCCGTCGTAAAAAAAAACAAAGGCCGTTTGCATGATTTTGCCTTCGAAAAACTATTAGTTGGTCTTATCTTAAATAAAATAATAATGATTTGGTTTTTCAAACCCGCACCATTTTCTTAAAATGAGTACGTGTATGTTGAAAAGATGATATGGTAACGTTTACAGCACATCTGAGCGTAACTATCAAACGTTAAAAAAGATGTAGGCAAAAAGTAGTTTTGGCCGCCATGTTGGTGGGCAAGAATATGCCTTCCAACAAGGCGGCCAAGACAAATCATACTACTTTGTTGAAAAATCAAAGTGCCGTAAAAATATCTTCCTTAAATGCGTTTCCTCTCAAATTTTGGGTGTAACTATAATTTCTATGTGCTCTGTCAATTTTTGGCATCAGCAAGATTCCAACTTATCGTTTAAAGGAAACATTGGTCACGTGACCTATTAGTGCGAGTGGCCTATTCCGGGTTTCTGGTTTTTGAGGGAAAGCGAAAAAAAAAACTCCTTGGGTCAAATCTAACATGCTCGTAGACCCAGGAGCGGTCGTCATTCAGGTTGGGACTGACGGAAGTGAAAGTGATAATTAAAGAATAAATGCAAGTGAGTTAGGGACAGATGTTATGGGCTGATGTGTTAACCTACCTTCCGGTCTTACTTAGAATGACAATTTGATATCGCTCAGCAATAGTTTAAGCCAGTCCAATAATTCACGCGCGGAGACCCTTAACTTGTGAACTAGTGCAACGATGCTAGGGCTTTTGTTTCGTATACGATCATGCATCACACTAGAAGCCTCTAAACAGGTATACACTTCACTCGTGCAGCCATTATTTGACTATGCTAATGTTGTGTGGGGGAAAATCTCGGAGGGGTGATGCAAACAGCTAGGTACAGCGCGTACAGAACTGTGCAGCTCGATTTGTATTACGGGAGAACAACTCAAATGACACTTACCGTGCTTGTGCTTAACTGGTTAAATCTAGCTTCCAGAAGGAAAATGCACAAATGTAATCTAGTTTTTAAGTACTTAAATAAACTGGTGTCCAAGTATCTTACTCAATATTTTACAAGGAATGCAGATTTGCACGATTATGCAACTAGCTAGGAGAGGGAACTCGACCTGCACCCAACAAAGCCTAAACGTAACATGGGCAAAAGAACTTTTAAGCACAAAGGGATTATATATTTCAATTCTTTACCCAATTGTGTTAAAAGTGCCACGTCTGTAAACAGTTTTAAAACTATGATGATTATAATTAAATATTTTACCTTATAACTTTAATTTCTTATCTCTTAGCACACACTTTTTATATTTTTTATATTGACTTAGCTAGATTTTTATATTATTATTGCTGATTTTAATCATGTACATACCTTAGGAATTTTTAAATTGTATACACCTTTTTTTTTCTCAAGCATACCAGCCTCGTTGCTGAATGAGCTACCCTAATAAAATTACTTACTTACTTTACTCAGTACTAACGGTCTCGCTAAAGAGAGTTTGCTTCATGGCACAGTCAATTTTGAGGGTGTCCACCCCTCCCATGCCGGGCATTTGTTGGTGGGCCCCACGGCTTTCTACCCAAATTAACTCTACCATTTGGCAACTTTTCATAGTAGGAGCGACTTTCTGGTGGAAAAAGAAAGTACCACCCTGGCTCTTACTTCCTTCTGAAATGCGCCAGAAGTGAGGCCAGGTGTTGGACTAGAATTATATTACTCATTATTACTCATTAAATCTCTTCACAAATATAGATAAGTGCAGCAAGGGTGTTTACTGAAGTTATTAAGTTGTTAAGCCTTAAGTTTTTGATGGTCTTTATCTTTTTTTTTTTTTTTATTGTCAGTGACAAGGGGAGTCAAGGACTGGTGTAGTACAGCATCCAATGACGTAAAGCAAGTCGTCGATTCTATTGTGAGTTCTCTGACGTCACAGACTCCTAAGTCACGCTACGTCATTGGCTGTGACGCATGGCAGCTGAAACTGAGTGCTCATCTTCCTGAATCATGGCAAGACCTGCTTCTAAAAGATTTCCCTTTAAAACCCATGGCAATTCGTCAGTAATTTGAAAGATCGATTAAATTTAAAGAAGAATATAGTTATTCAACGACTGTAAAATACAAGGCACTTCAAATAATTTTAAAGCCCTTTCAGAATCATATGAATATTAATATCATTTTGATTAACTAAGCGCATACTTCAAAGAATAATACCAATTATTAGTTTTTATTTACCTTATTGCATGAAATTTTTGCTACACGTTAATTTAGCGATTTCGAAAAATCCTTACATAGGGGCACTTTAATTGAGCGATTTTTCGTAAATTTTGGAAGTCACTTAATTTTCGCAATTTCACAAACTGAAATTTTGGCAAAATAAGGTTCAAAATTTTTACGACGACAATAAAACATCTATTTGATAAAATCATAAACGACAATAGCCTCATTTAAATGAAAATCATACAACGTTCTGAAACTTTATTTTGAACAAAAAAAACGAAACTGCAACTAACTGTAATCGGTCATATCTTAAAGCTGTCCTCACCCATATTTAAGGCACATTGTCACACAAATTCAGTGGTACACGCCATATCAATCGACCGTCAAATAGCATATGTGTGTGAAACTGACTGGATGGCGGAATTTCATAGTGTACTCACTTTAATAGTCCAGTTTCGAGTTCACTATGACCGCTGAATAAAAGAAGTGAAGACGCATTTTTTACAGGGTTAGCCTCCATCTGAAGTAATATATTCACAAATTCCAACGAGAAAAAGGTTTATTACTCTGTCTATTGTGTCTATTCAAATTTCAGACACTTAGGGCCTGTTTACATGGAGTAGGGGACCCCGGTCTAGTGGGGTTGGTTTATTTTGTTTTCACGCTCTGGGGGACACAAAACAAAAGAAACGTACCCCACTAAACCGGGGTCCCCCACTCCATGTAAACACGGGTCTTACTTGCCGGAATTTCTGAATATTTTACTTTATGTCGAGGCTAGCCCTGTATAAATGTGTCGTTAATGTTTGTATTCAGCGGTAATTTTTAATTCGAAACTGGACTATTTAGCGACGATTTAAATTTAGCGACACTTAATTTTGGTGCATTTTAATTTAGTGATTTTTCTAAAAATCGCTAAATTCAATAAATTTCGTGTAATAAGGTATATCTCTTTTTATATATCGACAATTCACAATTTTATGTTGTTTCACTTTGCATTTTCCGGGAAAATTATTTTTTCAAAGAAAATGAAGATTCAGAAAAAAATAATAATAGATAACTAAAGAGAAACTGAACACTTTGAGTCGAAATTAAAAAAAAAGGAGTCAAATGCTACCCTAATAGATCCATTTTTAAGGATTCTTTTTCTAATGTATACCCATTAACTTGTTGTTATACCAGTTATAGGTTTTTGTTAGCTTTCAAATTAATAAAAAGCCCCTGTGTGATGAGAATTATCAAGCATTGTCATTGATTTTTTCGGCAGGGGTGACCGAGCGTTTAGATCTGGTGGAAAAAATGGAACAATAAGGTGAATCATTTTAGTGGGAAAACAAAAGCATAATTTGTAAAATTCCAGCTGGTAACTACAAAATAAAGAATAAATAAAACTACAAAGATGTGTCAGAAACATACCGGTATGAAGGCAATGGTCTAAACATCACGTGACTGTATTCCAGGCTCCAAGACAGTTTTTGCAGCTTTCTGTTTCCCGTCACCGCCCTCCTTTTCTCAGAGCGCAAAAGCTATCCTTTTGTTTTTACTTTCTGTTAATGATTTACCGTTTGGGCGCTTGAATGTCAAACCAGATTATTTGCTTATGACTGCCTTATTTATATATCCATTACCTCGATCTGCTGCAGATATGGACAAACTTCGGGCGGAAACTAGAACTAAGGCAGAACACCTGGCAGATGGAATTCAACCCTGCATGAGAAATGTTTCATTATGTGTATATCAAAACAGAGGAATCCGCCTTTTAGAGAATATACTTTCTGTAACACTACCTTAGCATATGTTGAAAAGGACCCCTATTTGGGAGTCACCCTGGATGCAAATCTGAGATGGAATCACCATCTTCATGAATTATCCTCTAAAGCTAACAAGACCTTAACTCTGATCAAAAGAAACTTCTGGTTTTGCGACGAAGATGCCAAATGTCTTCTGTATAAGACTCTTGTTCGACCCAAATTGGAGTATGCATCAGTACTAGTCTAGGACCCGCACTATCTATGTGATGTAAATAAACTTGAAAATATTCAAAGGCCAGCCCCTCGTTTTTGTAAGGGGGATTATAAATATTCTTCAAGTGTAACTTCTGTGATAAAAGGTCTGGAATGGGAACCCCTGGCCTCTCGCCGCAAACAAGTTCACTTCTGCAAAATGTACAAAATTTCAAATGGCATCATTCACTAAATAAGTCTAAGTACTTGACTCCAGCAACAGAAACTCGTACTCGTGGATCTCATGGTTTTAATATTTTATTGAAGATACAAGTAAAGAACAGTGAGGGAATGGAATAGCCTTCCTTCTGCCATTATATCTGCCAAATCTTTAGATATTTTTAAGAGTATGTTAAGTGATTACTTACGAGGAGATTAGTGTGAGGTGACCCTCCACCAGTGTTTATTTATTTTTATTTTATTTTATTCTATTTGTTATTTTTTTACTAAACTTTAAATTTTTTTTAAAATTTAACGTCAGCGTGACTTTTGCACATAGTTTCTGCTGACTACTAAATGTAGATGCAGATGTAGATGAAAACTGTAACCACCTCCTCGCTGTTTTTCTTCTACTCACACCTTTTTGCGCCGTCCCCACGATCGGAACGGCCGGAACAGGCTACATAAAGGTGGGCAGCGGCAGCCATGCACCCACCACCGTCCCCTGGGGGCACTCAACAAAGTTTTATACGGGGAGGTTCCGCCTCATACCATTTTTTGATAAACGGGTACTGTACAGTACCGCAAATGATCCCCAACCACAAATGATCCCGAGGCCGCAAATGATCCCCAAAATGGACCGCAAATGATCCTCGACCGCAAGTGATCCCCAAAGTTGACCGCAAATGATCCCGTGAAAACTTGAGGAATGGAATGGATTTTATGGGACTGATTCCAAAAAGGAACCTTTTTCTCGCTCCTTCGAAAGAAAAAGGGAAGGAGGACGCTACATCTCAGGTCAATTTATACAAGGCGAAAAAAAGAGTAGAATAAATCTGAAAAGGATATGGTATCAACCGTATACTTTTTCCTTTGTCAATTGCTTCAATTTTCTTTAAAGAACTGTTTCGTCGCTGAAAATTTAAGACAGTCAGGACGTTACGCAGAAAAAACTCTATTATTTTAACGCCCAATTGCAAGCTCAACTTGTCTACTGAGGAATACAAAGCCGGGCACCCTCTACATAACAAGAGCTTTATTGACTTTTCAGAATATTTAGTTTTGATTTTTCTCTGAAGTTTTAATTTTACGTGATAAACAGCAAGACATTGGTTCGTAACTTAGGAGTGCCCCAGGCCTGGGAGTGCCCGTTACGAAACAAGACATGATTTGAAATAAACACACGTCAAAATGCCCCCGAACTTATCAATGTCCACAGGTTTCGGTTTATTTTGAAAGAGCAACTTGCTTACAGCTCATGAACATGTTGCGAATAGTTATATTGACGCTTATATGTATATCCATTTGTTGTGTCTTTGCTGGAGACAGTTACCAGGAATCTAAACCTGGTAATGAGAAACGCAAAAGCGAGGCAAGCGGTAGTTATCGCGTGACAAAACATCCTAGGAACCGTCACATTCACTGACTAAAAGAAAGTCGCTTATAATTATTCGGATCCAAGAGGCACTTAAAAGAAAATTAAAGAACCTAAAACCCTTATTTAGCCGCAATGAAAAGTATTGCATTTCAAAAGGTCAAAGGAAATGCTCTTGCATTAAAGGCCAAATCATGCCGACCAGAAACTACAATAACCGCAGAAAATGCGTGTCATGACCTCTCAGTATGAAATAAGTAGCAAAAATCACATTTGCTCAGACAAAACGTTATCCTTCAGAGGTATAATCTACCCGCCAGAGAAAAAATTCATTGGAACAAGCAGCATTTTAGCATGAAGTAAAAGTCGTGTGTTGCCTACCGACTTCGTTTTTACACTTGAATGATTTTTTTCATTTAGTTTTTATTCATGTATTTATTTAAGAACTGAAATTTAGCGTTTAATCTTACTTTTTGTAATAATAATAAAATAGACACGATGATCCGCTAACTCGAGTCTAAGCCATTCCTGTTTTCCTTTCGGGATCATTTGCAGTCGACTTTGGGGATCACTTGCGGTCGAGGATCATTTGCGGTCCATTTTGGTGATCACTTGCGGTCTCGGGATCATTTGCGGTTGGGGATCATTTGCGGTACTGTACAGTACCCTTTTCATATACCCGCCATTGACAAATGGTACCCCTTTGACATACAAATCGTAGTTTAGAACTTTGCATCCCTTTTGACTGCTGTAAATACACTGTCTATAAGATACGTGTAAATCACAAAACCAGGAAACTTTCTTGACTTTTTCACAGCCACAAGATCCTTCGTTCTGGTAGTCCTTTTAGGTCTTCAGTTACAGACCGAAGTGACAGTTTTCCCTACCCTTTCATAAACGTTAAGCACGATAAAAGTATCCCTTACGGGCTGAGCCTCCCGGTATAGGCAATTATAGGGAGTACCTTACCCCCACCCCTGGGACACTCTCAAATCCTTGCCCACGGCAAAACCCAAGGCAGCTCTCAAAATGATCGCTCTCCCCCACCCGACTCCCGCCAACACACCAGTCTCCGTCATCTCCACGCTCGGCCCGTTGGCAGCGGATTTGATCGCCCAAGGATGGAGCTCACATGCTCTCTGTCTGTCTCATCTTGGTTGCTGTTGTTGATTATTGGCCTGCTGACAATCTGTCTCTTAAAATCTCTCTTACCAAAACGGAGTATTGACATACGAGGGAAATACGTTCTAATTACGGGCTGCGACTCTGGTTTTGGTCGCGCGACAGCTATTCGTTTGGACGAGATGGGAGTTCGTGTGTTGGCGACTTGTCTTACAAGCGATGGTGAAAAGGGTTTGAAATCGGTGACAAGCGATAGGCTGAAAACATTTCAGATGGATGTGACAAACTCTCAGCAAATTAAGGAAGTGTTTGAAGAAGTTAAGAAAGAAGTTGCCTGTGGTAGGTCACTAGGTTATGCTCTCTGCCCCTGCTTTGTAGATCACATATAAATCTTTCCTGGAAGATTTGTCCCTGCGACAATTTTTGAAAGGAAATACTCCTTTGAGTATCGTCACATGGTGTAACAAAAGCAAGTTGCTTGTTGTGGATCCACAAGCCGCTCAGACTCTATGTGTTCGTTGGAATTTTTGAACAGCATAAAATGACTGGGGGGCTGAGCGAGTGGCCCACATTAACTCCCCCGCTTCGGTCCTTCGATTAACGCATACTTCTTGGTACATGTCAGATCACTACATTTGTCTACAATACCTTCCGGGTTGTTCTTTGATTCGGATTGTTTCTTCGACTACACCAGTCTCTGTGTCACTAGTGCATGGTTTTACCCACGATAAAAGTGTTCCCTGCTCATTTTCGACTTGTTTGGATTTCTTTTTTGGCGGCTCTTGCGAAGACGTTGTAAGACTTTCAATATTAACGCGCAAAAACTTAAGTTTTGCTCTAGTACAGTAGTATATTTTACACTGGCAGACCTCTAAGGGAACCAATAAAGTTCATGAGGTCAAGTTCAGGGATTGTCTTTGGTGCATTTCGATCCATTTTGCTTCTGACCATTTTGATGCTTAATAAGCAGATATTTTAAAGCTGTTGGTTGTTTTTGGCAGAGCAAAAATACGATTTCGTTCATTTACACAATTCCAAATTGCACAGAAGAACAACAGTACATAATCTTACTATGATCGACAATACTTTGAAACTTAAGCTTCCATTGACAGCTGTCCATTTTAGTAGAAAAATTCCACTTCTGTAGCAGCATTTAATTCAAGTCTGAAAATTTCTGGGGGCGCTCGAGCCCCCCCTGCACCTCCCCCTGCTACGGGCCTAGAACACTTGGGGCTGGAAAGGGGGGGGGGCGGTCTGGAGTTAAATTGACGGGTCATTTACTTAAAGACATAAATACAAAGTTAATGGTATTTCCTTAAATAGGCCACTACAAAAAATACCATAATATTCTCAAATTGAAAATTAAGAGTACAGTTGAAGCTCTTGTACGCAACCACCTAGGAAATTGGAAAAAGTGGTTTTAACTAGAGCTGGTTGCTTTAAAAGAGAATGAGCTCTCCTAATCGACTGCATGGTAAAACAACAGAGGGTGATGGCTTACGAGAGTTTCAGAAACTCATTAATAATTCATTAAGAAAACAAAAGAAATACTGAGTGGTTGCTTATGAGAGCTTAAGAACAAAGGAATATTTGAGTCCAATTGGGTAATCCCATAACTGGTCTCGGTCACTTATGGGAGCAGTCACTTATGAGAGCTTTTCATAACAAAGTTTAAGTTGCAGCTCAAACGAGGTTTCACCGAGGTGGTCGTTACTAGAGCTGGTCGCTGTCAAGAGCAGTTGCAAGGAGAGCCTCGACTGTATTATATATATGGTGGCCTACAGTAAACTGAAAATTGTGTTACGAAATGGTCAGTAACATATTGAAATCACATAATAGGTGCAATCAAGATGATCCAAGTATGGACATCATTTTTCTCAGAATTTTTTGGGATGGTGGTAAAAAGCAAAGAGTTTAGCCATGTTCTTTTTCTGTAGGATATATAAAAATATGAAAATTTTCTGTCACAAATTGAGCTTTTGGCCAGTGTACTAGCATAGACTAGTATGTAATGTTTCCTCTTTTTAGATTTGGCAAATAACAAATCTACTTCTTCTGACTTGCTAATACTTATCTGCTGGAGAGTGAGTTATCCAGTGCCGGATAGTGCTAACCAGTGTTTGAACAACCTGAGGAGGGTGTTATCTGTCGAGGCTGTAGGCCGAGGCGGATAATACCCTCCTCGATCTCCATAATTCTTCATAAGATACTCAGCCTCATTCATTAACTGTTAATTAATTGATCAGCGCAACCACATGTAAATAATGACGTTTCATTTTGGTTTCAGCTGGAATTTGGGGGCTGGTAAATAATGCAGGAATTTTATATTTATCCCCAATTGAATGGACACCTCTTGATGTCTTCAAACGAAGTGCAGATGTTAATTTATGGGGGATGATTGATGTCACGAAAGCCTTTCTGCCACTGATCAAGAAATCCAAAGGAAGAGTAGTGAATCTTTCAAGCGCGGCAGGTTAAAGTTTCCTTGCTAGTTGAATTATATAGCTGGGGTTCCACTTCTTTTTCTTTTTTTCTGTCTGGGGGTACATTAATGTATGACATGACTTTAAAACAAAGAAAAATAAAAGCCTTGTGGGAACTGTTTCTAAAAGCTAAATCCAAAAAAGGTTTATAAAAAAAACCCTCTAAGTTGATTCTGCATTTTATCAGTCAATTCTAAATCTAGAGTTTAGGATTCCTAATCAATCTGTTCCTTTGGCTTTGGGTATACTAAGAGTATTCTTTGGCTATGGGTATATTTTGGGTATACACGGGGTCTACTTTGGGTATACCCCGGGTTTACTTTAGGTATTTTCTGGGTATACTTGGGGATTACTTTGTATGTATACTATGAGTATACTATACTCAGGGTATACTTGGAGTATACCATGGGTATACTCGGGGTATGCTATTGGTATTCTCTTGGTAATATTCTAGGTATATCCTGGGTATACTCTGGATATACTGTGGATATACCCTGGTTATACTATGTATTAGTACCGCTGCGCATGTATTCCGTGCCTGCAATGTAGCCATGTGTTTTTGAAACCTGATTCCCTGTAAGTTTGTCATCTTGGAACTTACAACAGTCCGTAAGTTTTCTTGTATTTTGGGCGTTTACTTTCAAACTTTTGAATACTGAACTCATTCTTATATAATTATTGGCTTATATTTTGGTTTTAGAAAACCTAACTCGTGCCTATGATATGGTAGTGAATTCATTTGGACCTACTTGAACTTCAATGTATTTTGGACTTGACACAGTCATTTGGATCTGGATCTATTCGAAATGTGGAATGAGTGTTTTCTCTGGGTATACTCGGGGTATACTATGGGTATGTTCCTATTATACTCTGGGTATTCTATGGGTATACTGTGGGTATACTATGGGTATACTCTGAGTATACTCTGGGTATACTTTGGAGAAGAAGGTTTCTGATGAAGTAGAAGAAGTGACATGGAATGTTTCAATCTCTTATCCCCTTATCATTGCAGGACTGATTTCCCCTGGTTTTTATGGATCTTACTCTGTGACCAAATATGGAGTGGAGGCTTTTTCTGATGCCCTGAGACGTGAAATGTATCCCTGGGGAATAAAAGTTAGCATGCTAGAACCTGGATCCCATACAACTAATATCTGCGCTCCTGATATGTTTGAGCAACAGCTGAAAAAAGGATGGAACCAACTGAGTGATGTGGTTAAAGATCAGTATGGGGAAGAATACCTAAGTACAGGTGAGTTTGATGATCAACCAGCCTCTTATGCAGAAGATAGCTCTTTGGACAGATGTTGATGGCCGGGGTGAAAATTGTAAAAAAGTGCTTGCTTATTATGGAAGCTGTTGTTGAAGTTTTTTCTAGCCCAGCCAATCCCCTACTTAGTCTCAGGAAATGTTGCTTGCCTGTTGTATGTTAATTACTTATTATCAAAGCATGCTAGCCTGATAGACTGTTTCTCTAGCCCTTGTTTATTGGATAGCTCTTTTGTTATGCTCTGATGGCTATCATACAAAATCGGGAGGATTCCATGAGCAAGCCTTGAAAGAATGTTTGCGTCTATAAAGGGTAAAGTACTAGGTAAATCAGGCAGTAAGGTATATATTATTGTTAAAATTTGTATGAACTGGTTACTGTCTCTCACTTACAATCTTGGACAGAATAAAAAGGATTGTCCAAGATTGTAGATGATATACGCTGAGGATACACCCAGCAGATTCTTGGAAACTGCTTACCTGCCCTTCCCCTGTTGCAACATTTTGCCTTATGGGAGAGATTAGTGTTAAAATTGGGTTGGGGGAGGGGTAGGTGGGTGGTTTCCCAGAATCTTATACTGACCAACCCTGTGTTGGACTATAATGCATCCTCTCCACAGGGAGTGATAGTCCTCTTAAGTAATTCGTGCTACTGAATTAAAATTAGCTGTTCCTATAACATGCTTGAACTTCCTTAGCTCAAGACATGCTTTACCTATCTTAGTTACGTAATTGTCATTACATTAATGAGAGGGTGCCTGGAATAGAACCCTAAGTGTCTGCACATGTAATTCGAACTTCCAATTTGCTGTGCATATGATTGTGAATAGAAGGGAGATTTTGATATTAGATCAAGGGCCTTACTCCACCACACCTCTTTGACTGACATTATAAGGTCGGCAAATCATTGGGAAAATTCCCAGGGACTGTATTAAGTCCCTCATCTTATGCAGAGCTCAAGTAGGTTCTTTGCACTTCAGTTTTTGAATTTTTTTGACATTGTATTCAAGTGAGCGTAAATTTACACATCTTCTTTTTACTTTTTCCTGTGTAGGGATTGACATTGTGAAGAATATATATCGTTCTTCAAATATCAGCCAAGTTGTTAATGCTATGGTAGATGTGCTGACATCAGATCCTCCACTTGACCGTTGCATAGTTGGTATAGATGCACGTGGTCTCCAATTATTGTCATATCTACCAACATCTGTTGCCGACTTTCTCTTCCATTTAATACTGGCAAGAAAACTTGCTTCACCAAAAGTACCTCTGAAATAACTGATTATTTATGATTGTAGGGACTTTAAACAACGACAACAGCAACTCCAATACCGGGAAAAAGACTGGGCAGATAACGTGGTTCAGTCGTGCAGAATTTTTTTCTCCCAGGCGGTTTAATCTCTATATTTTCATCCCCCAAAATACTCAAAAGTACTCTTACTTTCCCTAGATGCTATTTGATGCTAAATTTACAAAATGTTTGCAAAAATGCGAAGGAAAATTAAAGTTTAGTACTCACATTTTGTCACAACAGCAAAATACCAATTCTCATGTTGCAACATGACAGTAACGGCAGGTGTTTTTCCTGCCAGACATGCGCATTTGGTGGTTTGGGTTTACCCTGCGGACTTTTACGATGTCACCGTTCATGTTGTCTGCACTGCTTAAAGTCCCTAGAGTTGTATGACTGCACCTTAAATTAAATTTTTCAAAAAAATGTATTTATTCATTACAATAACTATTGTTTTCTTAATAATGTTATAATTCTCATTAAAACTAAGAGGTATGTTTTTTATGTCACAAATTATAACAGTGATAAAATTTTACAAGTTTTCAAACACACAAAGTGTTCTAAGCACTAAATATGTTTACATACTCAGTAAAAATGCACAAGAGAATAGGCTGATAAAAAATACCACAAAAGTTGAAAGAACATTATTAGTAACTTTTTGAACTAATTATATACCCATTTACAGTTAATGCAAAAAAGTACAAAAATTAAAAAAGTTTCATGTACATAGCAATAATTTAATAGTTCACAATGCAATTTGCATTAATCGATAATGATGGAGATTAAGCAGATGTACATGCTATCATTGCTTCACTAAAAAAGTTCTTTCAAGGTCTCATGCAATGTAAGACTACAAATATTCACAACATTTACAGTAACATAATTTTTTAATGAACATGTTCAACTTGTAGAAAAAAATTAGGTGGACATTATACTTTTGCTGTTGTTATACAGGTCGCTACTGACTTTCAGGAACTTTGGTACATGCTAATATTCTCATGAATCATCGTTATTCTCAATTATTTATTACTAAGCTAATATTATTCTGTTTTGGTTAAAACTGTCAGATTTGAAAAATTGGGCTTAACATCTGATAGTAATAAAATTGTCCTAGTAAAGGGCATCCAAATTATCACAAAACATAGTATGACATGGTAATTATTATGTAGTAAAATGTACAGTACTGAATGTCACTTCTCCACACTACAGCCACTATGTTTGTTCCCAAGGTGAATGTTGTGCAAACATGATGAACTCTTGAGTGAGCATTCAGAGTTGGGCTGTGCCAAAGATGCTAGTACATTCTCACATGATTATGTGTCTCTTATTGTTTTGAATTAAATTAATCATGTTGAATGTAAAATCCTTGATCCTCTTAGACCCAGGGTCTAGCCACAAAAGTATGCAAATCATACATGTAAGTATTTCAAACTGGTTCAAAAGTAAGAAGGAGAGCCTACAGGCTTCACATTCTGCTCATTTTGGGAAAAATATTCTGATTTTGTTCGAATTTTACCTATAGGTATAAAAATTTTTTGTCCCCATTAGCTTTAACCTTTAAGTCCCAAGAGTGACCAAAGTCAATTTTCTCCCAACAAAATCAATACATAATCAAAGAAAAATGTTGTGAGAATCAATAAAATAATCATGTGATGGAAAAAGCTTTGATCTGCTATCAAATTCTCTTAATCAATTCTTGCAGGAAATGTATGGAGATCAGTCTGGAGAGTTTGTATTTGAATATTGGGGCT
>CALNXK010000030.1:790000-860000 GCA_942486035.1 Porites lobata
TCAGAAGAAAAAAGAGCAACAAAGGATGAGCAACGCCAAAGGATGATAAACAACTTTAAGGTGGTGATTATAAAAATAAGCTTATGCTTAAGTTTGTTGTAAAATCCCGTCAAATCATAAACGATCATCACGTAAACTCAAATCTGTCGGCCCATTTCAAAGACATTTTTAAACCTCTCAAAATCCTTACCATCTTCACTATCTTCCTCTTCGTGTATTGCTCCGTGATGATGTCCCTCTGCCATTTGATTTCTCGTGGGGAAAGAAAAAGAGCTAAAGTAAGCGTACGTAATTTGGTTTCCGCCAAAAAATGATGATGAGAGAGATAAACGGGGCAACTGGGGTGAGCACCAAAAATCCTCTCCGGGATAGGGTAAGTCAGATTTTATTTTACCTTCAAAATTCCCCTCTTTCGGCACAACACATGCATTATTTATATTGAAGAAAAAATTAAAATTTATCTACTGTAACAAATTGTACTACTTCATTACTTGTTACTGAAATTGCCTTCAAACTTGAATAAATTATAAATCAACCTCTATCACCTCCCCTAAGCGAATATGTGTGATGCGTGGTTGCAAAGCTTGTGGATGCAATCTTGCTAAAGATAATTATGATCTGCAAGTGTGTGGTTGTGTAATTTAGTGTCCTTGTCTGCTTTTTGGTGTCCTTAAACGTAAAATTTGCATCGCATATTCGTTCAATTGAAGTGCAGGAACTCCTTTGGTCCTCTTGAGGGATTCTGCTTCCTGTTTTAGCATGCAACACGACGAAGTAAGTTTGATTCAAACAACACGTGCTAGTTGCCAGCTGGTGTGTCTGTCTGTGCGTGGTTAAGCTTGATTAATCTAAAAAAAAGTTTTCCAGTGCAACTAACACCATCTTTATGACCCCAGGTAATATGGCAAGTAATAAATCAAGGTTTCTGTTCATTCAAAGTAAAGTAAGTAACATCACATCCTACTTTTTTTCTAGTTATCCAAGTTTAGACAACAACAGGCTGTGCACTGCAGAGAAAAAAAGAGCAACTTCTATTTACTCATCCCTGGCTAAGCTAAGCATTGACTATTTTCCAATTCCCCATAATACACTCTGTCTGCCCCCCAAATTTTGCATAACCTATTGTCTTAAAATGCTCTTGGGAAAATGCAATACTCCCAGGAGCATTTAAAAACAATGGTTTACGCAAAATTTGTGGGGCAAACAGAGTGTATTATGGGGAATTGGAAAATAGAGAATACAAGAGTTTTAGCAACTTTTGAAGTAAATTAACCATTTTACAGTTGTGAGCTTAGTATCCGAGGTTGACTTTGTTTTGATACAAACCTTTATCCTTTTCTTATGGAAATTATGCTTTAAAATTACCAGGTAGCATATAAAAGATACGTGATTTGTATATTTGAATGAATTCATGGTTTTTTTTCAGAACAGCCACTCAGACGTTTTGTCGTAATGAATACAATGTAACTGGTCTGTGCAGCAGACAGTCTTGTCCTCTTGCAAACAGCAGATATGCTACAGTCAGAGAAAAGGATGGTAAGACTTTTGAACTTCCTTCCCTCCTGTTACAGTAGAACCTGATTAATATGGACAGCAAGAGGACATGTCTGTATTAAGCAGGCTCTCAAAAAAATGTCTTGGACACTTTTTTTATACATATAAAGACAAAAGCAGACATTTTAACGAGCAAAATTTGTTTAATTTCTTAACTGTTTCTGTAACAAGTGCATCATTAAGAAACCCAACAATCTTTTATCATAGTATCCGACTAAAATATTTATTACCATTTAACCCTTTAAGCCCCAATATCCACATACAAATTCTCCAAACTGGTCTCTGTACATTTCCTTTAAGAGTTAGTTAAGGGAATTTGATAAAAGATCAAAGTATTTTCTCGTAGGTGAGCATTTTATTCATTCACATAACCTCATCTCATGACAATGTATGGATATCATTAGGAGAAAATTGCTGTTGGTCACTATTGGGACATAAAGGGTTAAGTCAAGTCAGTGTTCTAAAAGCAAGACAATGTAATGGTAATCAGTTTCCTTACTCTTACTTTGTACTGATGGTTTAGTTGGCAACTTAGCCAGGTAGACTTAATACTGGACAGAACCTGTCAAAGGTTGTTTGCCGTTTCTGGTAGGTTTTTACTTGTAAGATATTTAGTCCAGACAAATTGAAACTGTCCATTTTATGCAGGTTTCCATTTAAGTCGGTGTCTATAGAGCGGGTCCTACTCTATTATTACATGTACCTCAGGCTACCTCTGATTGGAAAATCCGTATTAATAAATACCCTCCTCCCCTTGGCCTATTGAAGGAAACTTCATTTTCATTAATTAATGAAGACCATCTTTTCAGAGAATTTCAAGATGACATTTGGTAACTTTTAAAAACCTTTCTCACAGTCAAGTGAGCATTCCATAAAAAAAATGGTTATTAAGAAAAGTATGAGTCACAGTGACTTTCCAAAGTGTTCCTTGCTGCAGGGTGATCAAGAAATATCTTGAATTCATAATTCTAAAGATAAAAAGATGAAAAGAAAACTTGCCTTGTTTTATTTCTGTTTTAGGTGTATGTTACCTGTACATGAAGACTATAGAAAGAGCACACTCACCAGCCAAGATGTGGGAAAAAATAAAACTCTCAAAAAACTATGAGAAAGCCCTAGAACAAATTGACAAGAACCTTATATACTGGCCAAACTTTATTATACACAAATGTAAACAGAGATATACAAAGATTGTTCAGGTGAGAAAGATAGTTTTTTTCTCTCTGTTGGATAAATGATAATACCCATCCATCAATATACAAGCAGTGACAGTACCTACACTGTAATAAGACTGCTAGCTATACTTAGTCTGGTAATCACGCGGTCAATGTATGCTATTCAGAAGCTTCAAAAGACTGGAGGGTGCAAACAATCTACAAGAGATGACAAGGGTGTGGTAGGAGGGACTTCATTGGAATTTTGTGGTTCAAGTTACATAATTGTTTTGCATTTTTCTCTGGTCTGCTTGATGGAATTGCACATTTTTGGGTATGGTGTGATCTCTCCCACCTGCACAAGGTAGCCTTCCAAAATGTTTGTATGCAGGGCACAAAATATGATTGCAATTCTTGGTTTGCAACCATGGGACAAGACGGCCATGTTGGGGGTCACTGGGTGAGAAAACAATAGAATTTTTCCTCAAAGAATTACATGATTCAAATAGAGTTTATTTCCCAAAGGATTGAAATGCTTTTGTTCTTGACCACGGACATGGCTGCCGTGACGTCACATGCAAACCAGCAATTCTTACATTCAAAATTGGCTATGACCGTCAGAATTGATCATATCACAAGTGATACAAGGTGCTGGTTGGTTCAGTTTGGGTGGTTGAGGTGTGAATTATCATGTTTGTAAGTAAAGATGACAAAACGTGTATGGGCAGAAGGTGAAAGTTAAAGGCGTCCCTCAGCATTGTGTTGCTGGTATCCATACATCTGGCCCCAGTTGTTCAAAATGGTAAATAGTGCTATCCACTGGGCAAATCTCTCTTGGTAGGCATAAATGGTGGTTTGACTCTGCTCAACAGTTACACTTTTTGTTATTCTCATCTTTTTGCAGTACTTAATAAGGATGCGGAAACTTAGACTCAAAACAAGGTAGGCAAAAGAGGAAGTTTGTTCAGAATGTTAAGTTTGAGATTTGAACCTATGCTTAAGTTGGTAACCCAACTGCCATCCAACTGGAAATACAGTGTATGGCGTTGCAAATGATAGGAATTTTATTTTAAACCACAGTAGAAGATGGCATGCATATTTTATTGACATTAGTAACCATTTTAGTTGAACAAACCAGACGCATTGTCACAGATACATCGTATATGTATTTTTTTAGGCATGCAAATCTTTAGCTACAAAAGGATAATCTTTGGAATTTTTGCTCTTTGTGGTCACTGTGTCCAACTCTAGGTCGAACTTCCGCGGAGATAAGCAAAATAATTTTAGTGCTACATTGTCAGATGACTCACTGTAATTTTCAGCTCTGAAACAGGTTACCCGAAAGTGTACTCCCAAAGTAGTAGAGGACTAATAGCTTTGGTTCCTGCTTTGTTTCTGTAGTAAAAAACTTGTCACCATAAACAAGAAAGTGGAAAGAAGAGAAAAAACAAGAGAGGTAATCAACATAAAAATATTGTACTTAGCAGTAGTAATAAGAGGTAGAGGAAAGATTGCCTGATTTATGAACACAACTTGCTTAATGGACTAAAATGCATGCATGTGGCAAGGACGTCATTCACCCCTGGAAATCTTTGAAAGAGTGGGCATAATAAATAATTATTGGAGTTCACATGCTTACCTACTGAATAAATAAATTCACAGCAAAACTTCTCGATTCTTGGTGCATAATTGTTACCTCACAACCAGTCATGCTGAATTAGGTGACACTTCCTGTGTAAGTATTTGCTTCATCAAAAATTTATAAATCCAAGTAATCCATGCTTTTTTTGTTTTATTTCTCTTAACAGAAAAAGGCTTTGGTAGCTGCACAGCTTGAAAATGCCATTGAAAAAGAGTTACTTGAAAGACTCCAGAAAGGAACTGTAAGAATACCATGTTTTATTTATACTAAACTAGGCCAAGTTGTTTGAAGCCTGGTTATCAGTAATAGAGTAATATTTTATTGAGCTGTCAACTTGGCCATTGTCCTTCGAAAGCTTCCCTGGAATACCTGTACATCGCTTTCACATGACGTCACGACAGCCATTTTGGTGAACAAAACAATGAAACAGTGGCCATGATGGTGTACCAAAAAATTCCTGTTGGACTGAACTCTTCATGTGTAAACATTTTTGTTTCAAGCAATTTGCACAGCTGCTGAACATATGAGTGAAAGGGATCTATAAATTTACACTATGTTGACCCTAACTTAATCTCAGTTGGGGCGAAATTTTACATGAGTCTCCAAGGGTTAGGTTGTAGGCGGTTTCCTGCAATCTTGGGCCAGACCAGTCCAACTGTAACAGGAGTTCCACTATTAATCAGGACTATCCCGCCAGATCAGTTTACAGTGGAACTTCTCCCTTGGTACACTTCTATTCAAGAGACATCTCCAATCAGGGTAAAGGGACACTTTTTCTGGGTCCAGAAAACTGGGTTTTTATTTCCATTCAGCAACACCTTAGCATTCAAAAAGTGACTGACCACAAAAAGGGTTGATATCTTTAAGTGTACACTAATCACAATTATGGAAGCTTTCACAAACTGAACTATCTCACTCATATAATGGTACTGCACTTGTGTGAATTCAACAAATAATGCTGCAGATTTTATGTCGTCTTTGCTGGTTAATTATTAACAAACCCCAGCCTCTTTTCATGATCAGGAGACACTTCTCTTCAAGGGACACTTGCCTTGGTCTAATGGGTATATTAGAGGTTCCACTGTATTTGTAAAATGGTATACGTGGATGTGAGGGGTTTTAGTAAAAAATTTGAGAAAAGACTAATATTTCATTAATTTTTCAAAATAACTGGTCAAGCCGGTCAGTTCTGACTTTTGGAAAGCACTCTCAGACTGATCCAAACTTTATTTGTTTATTTTTTGATAGTATGGAGATATTTACAACATTCCTAGCAGTGCTTTTGAAAATGTTCTGGATAAAGAAGAAATTGAAGAGGAGGAGGAAGAGGAGGAAGAGGAAGAAGAAGAGGTACATGTATGATACAATATTTGAACTGAATTTCCCTGTTCCATAGATAATTAAACAGTTTCATTCAACCCATCACCTTTCTGTGAGTTTGTATAAAATTCTTCGTATGTATTTTAACATGTTTATTTTTGCTTTCTTGATAACAGGAAGAAGAGCCTGAATTTGTGGCTGAGGATGAAGTTGATGTGAGTGATCTCAGTGACATTGAGGTAAGGTGGAAGAGTGAAGCAAAGGGTGCTGTTTTCAGAACTCTGACTGATTCCTCAGCTATGTATTCAGGACTGCCAGCTATCAGTCCTGCTACTGACGGGGGGGGGGGGGGGGGGAGGAGGGGAGCATGGCTGAATATACTACTCAGGGTAGCTGGTAGCACCACAGGTACACCAAGCATAACAGAAAATAATGTTATATATAGCATTAAAATACATAATAAGATCACACCTTGTCTTCTTGTTTTATTTATGGTGTGTTCTTCACTTTTCAGCATGATTCTAGCTAGTTTTAGCTCTAGGTATCGTTGTTTTTTGGGGGCCTTAGATAGCAATAATATTATTGCTAAAATCCCCATACAAACCCTTATAATATTATTCCTGTTACAAAAGAATCCCCACTCATGCACTTGGGGTACCTGTGATTGCACCATCACCCAGCCCTGCTTGTAAACATTCAGCTGGTTTGCCTCTTGCCAGTTGGGTTTCTTAGGATGCATAAAGTCGGCAGTACTGGCCAGCTAGACCAATCATTTTGAAAGAAGCTTTTTGGGGGAATTTCTGCCTAAAACCTGTGACTGCCATGTGCACCATTTAGGAATAGACTGATCTGGCTAGAGAGTCCTGAACTTCTCTTTATGACTGCATTGGTCTGACCAGCTAGTTCTAACTTATTGTAGATGCCCTTAGATTGTAGGAGGGTCTTGATGAAAACTACAGGGACATGAGTAATGTACAATGTTACTCCTATTTTTTTTCTTGTAAATTATTATGCGGCCATGGTGTCCATAAAACTTTTAAATTTAGAAGATGATCTTTAAGAAATGGTAGTGCTGGAAATCAAAAAACCAAAATGCTAAGCCTTTTTTGGTATTTTGTTGGTATTGGCCACCCAACTTGCTGGTTGAGCATTTTGATATCTTTAAATCATATCTAAAACAAGCTGAACTGGTTTTTTCAGATATCTACATTACTGGTGATATTAATTGTTGTAACCTGTTTAACCCTGGGGACTCCCATATTAAATGCCTCATTAATATTCTAGATGTGTACCAATTGACACAGGTCATAACTGAACCCACTAGAATAACAAGTAGCACCTCTACTCTGATTAACCTTTTCATTAACAATAACGAGGAAAGTATTGTGCATTCCAGTGTGTGTTTTCTCCCATAAGTGATCATAATTTTATTTTTGTGGTATGAAAAAGTGGTGTTCCCAGGCAAAATCCCAGATGTGTTGAGACAAGGAATTTTGCATATATTTATTTTCCACATTATTAAACAGGGAGACTAATGACCTAAAACACCTTCAAAGCTCTTTAATCCTGCGTTTCCTTCTGAGAAGTGTTCAACCCCCCCCATTACCATCCCGGAAATATATGGGGAACAGTTAGAAGAAAGTGTATGTAATTGTTGATGTTAGGTATAAAGGTTACTTTCTTGTGTGCATTACAGTCAAGGTGGCTCTTACAACCATAAATGCCTACAATTTTCTAGGACCTGCAAGCTGATGAACTTGAACAAGAATCAGAAAGTGAAGCAGAAGAAGAACAAGAACAGGAGAAACCCTTTCAGAGAAGAAAAGGAAGGAAAACGAAAGTGGAAATAGAATATGAACAGGAAACAGAGCCAAAAAGAGCCAAAATTAAGGTGTAACCAATCAAAAGTCATGCACATATGCATATAATACAGAAGCGCTTTTGCCAAGTCCTGCAGTGCAAGGGACTTGGAGCATGGCTACTGAGATCACCAAGTCAGGAAGAAGGGGGTGTGAGGTGAAGGTGGAACACAGAAAAGGGATGCTTCAACGGGAGAAATGTTGTTACCACTAATTTTGTGGAAGGAAATGGAAAGTGGGAACTGAGGATATTGTATGCGTTTTCTTGGAAGCTGGTGCATTTTCAATGTCTTCTTACCAGTTGCTAACTTGATGAAAATATCTTGCTTGTAACTTTTAAGGCTATGTTGACACTGTACTGGATAGCTGTTGTACTGGGCAGGCATGAAAACCACACCAGATATTGCTTCTGTTCACACAAACGAATGGTGATTTCGGTCGGCATGGTTTCTGTAACACGGCAAAACTGTACCATGCCGACTGTAAGTGGAGCATCACATATCAGATAGGTGTCTGTATCTCACTTTGGTGCGGTGTGAACAGGTATTTGGACCGTAGCAGAAGTAAATAAGAAGGAGCGAGGACTAGAATCAACTGAGATGGAAGTAAATATTTAGGACTGAGGAATGGATTTAAGTTCACCAAACCCTCTCAGCCAACCGCTCCAGCACAATGTTTGATGTGTGTGAACAATAATATTGTTCCAGTCCTGGGCCATTGCTATTCAAACTTTACAGGATAGATTTTTGTGTCGGTGTGAAAAGCTATGCAGTATAGCATAGACATAACCTAAGCCACTTGAAATTACACAAGAGACCAGATCTGAACTGAGAAAAAGAATTTGTACAATTTAATAAAAATTGCCCAAGCACTGATCATAATTATTTAATACATAGATTTAACTAGTCTTAACATTACCATCAGCAGATTTGTGTATAGTTACTAAAAGGGTATGCTCACTTCAGTTTATTTTGCACGAATTTTATCACAGTAATCATTGTTTTTTTTGTAGTCGTGGGTGTGTTAATTAAGGACCCTAATTTTTGATCCAGGACAGCCATTTTCTTCCCCAGAATGTTTGAGGTGTTTCAAAACCAAATGAAAATCTTTGATTTCATGAAATAGGTCCTTGAAAGTATAAAACCTTGGAAAAACTGGCAGCAGAGAATATTAATCTTTTTTTAAGTTATTTTGGAGGAAGTAAGATAAATTATCCAAACCAATGTCAAAGTCGAGACCAGTTTATTTTGTTCATGAATTGCTCAGTGTTTGACAACAACAAGACAACGGTGTTAAATGTTTTGCAAGTTCTACACACTAAATTACACATTGCAAATATGGAGTTTTTTGGTGTTGCGGATTGCTGCAATTACCAAACGATGTAATAAAAATGATTGAAAAGACACTTAACAATACCTGCACCACAACTCAAAAGCAAACCAACAATAGCTTCCACAGGCTGCCTCCACAACACCAAGAAACACCTCAAATGTGACCACTTTGTACAGTTTGCAACCTTTGAGTGCAAAAACACTGATAGTCACAAAAGCATCAAAAAGTAAAAAAGTCTTAACTGATATTAGAAAAGACCTTTTTGTGGTTTTTTCCAACTTTTGACCTGAAGAAGTTAGTGAAAATCCATCTAATCTACTGGAGAGAGCACCTTTAATTTATTAAAATTGTTTAGTTTGAAAGTGATTTGTTGAAATGTAACAAAGATACTGCTCTCAAAGTTGAGAGATTTGTACACAGGCAGCGCAAGCTCAGTATGAGTATTTAATCGTTAATACGTGTAGTAGCGTACTGTGTAATCCTCAAAGTGGCCATGATTATAAAGGATTTGTCAGGGAATTCAGGCAATAGATTCAAAAAGATAAATGCTGACAGAAATTTTCACTAATAATAAAATGCTTTACCTTGCATACTAGATGTGTTCTTGCCTCCTGTGTGGCTATTTTCTTGATCCATTGCAGTTTAAGCAATTTCTTTTATCCCGAGTTTCCAAAAGATATCGCTTAAATCGCAATGGATGGGGAAAAAAACACACAGAAAGCAAGAATACATTAAGTAATTAAAGGTAAAGCATTTTTTGAAATTTTCTGTGAGTATGTTGTTGAATCTATTGCCTAAATTTCCATACAAATCCTTTATATTAACGGCCATTTTAGGATTACACAATATTAATGGTTAACACATGTTTATGGTTAAACACTCATACTGAGCTTGGGCTGCCTGTGGTTTGTATAGTGGGGGGAACAACCTTGCCCCCCACTATACAAACATCTGTTTTTGCAACTTTGTGGAACTATAACTTTACTCGCTCAAGACATATCGCTCTCAGACTTTGCGATATTACTAATTTTAAAGTGCTCTTTCCAGTGGTGTCAACGTATTTTCCCCACCTGGTCCTAGTCAAAAGTTGATAAAACCAAGGAAGGGTCCATTTAAAAAGGGCATTCTTATCCCCAGAACTCCCTGAGAACTGATTAGAACAGTTGTGGTCATAAGTAAAACTGTCAGGCATTCTGCGAATAAAACATGATCATGCAAGAAATAACAGTGTGTTTGTTCATGGATAGTGGAAAGAGTGGCTTTCTACAATCCATGGTTTGTTCATGTGACTTGCAGCCATTTTGGTTTGCTTATGAAACTGTTTGCAAAAAAGTTGAGTTTTGAGTGGACCACTTTGCTCCTCCAACATGGCCGCCATTTCTTTGTTTACTCCTCCAATATGGCTGCCGTGATGTCACGTGAACAAACTCTACAATCATCCTATGGAAAGATTATTACTCAATAATAACTATTCCCTCTTGGATTTTACAAAAATGAAAACTGTACATACAACATTCTTTCTTTAGAATTGTATATTATGTATTTTACACACCTTTTGAAAATTAATATTTGGGACTGCAATGTTTTGTAGAAACAAAATATTGCAAACTTAACAATAAGTTTAGATCAAGGCTGATCATACTTATCTCAGGAATCAAAGCAATTTATGACAGTAACCCCCTCCTTTTAACAGAGCTGCTTATTACGCTGTCAATTACCAACCATGACCAGAGCCTGTGGGTGAAATAGAGGATATTACATGGCCGCGTGGAGATACGAAATTTCTCTTTGAGTTTTGAGCAGCCATGTAATGTTTTAATAAAACACCAATGAAATACCTAACCATTTCACTTAAATTAATGTCTTTTTTTTATGCTGCAAAAGGCTCAATGCACCATGTAGCCATAGCAATGGTGATCTTTCCACATGTACTAAAGATAACTTGACTGTTATTTTCACATGAAGATATGATGTTTTCGTGTGAAAGCTCACCTGGTATTTCATTGCTGTTTATAATAAATTGTCTTATGTGACGATTCAAACCTCTTAGACGGTACTTTTCCAATCATGGTAATAATATTATTACAACTCTGTTTCAGTACCTGCGTTTTCTTAAATTGATTTCAATTGGCATCATGGAAAGTAAGAAAGAAAATGTGGAAAGTTATAGTAAACTCAACTGTAAGACAGACAATATATGTTTAGAAAATGTCCACTCCCTGCAGAGGAGAGTTAAGCCCTGCACAGTAAACAGTGTTACAACACTTAATAATTCTGCACTGATAGTAAAAAAAACTATAAATGAGACTTCTGAATCACTATTATTTAATTATTATTATTATCATCATTATTTTTAATTTTTTCCTCTACAACCAGCAATCAGAATATGAAGCAAAATGTAGGAGCAATACTATTACCATGTACAGTCTCTGTCATTTGTTAGTGGTCTTGGACCAAATAAGTGATTTTGTGTTTGAAATCACTGCTACGCAGTCAATACGAAGAAAAATGACAAACCTTGACAGGATTACATAATAAGTGGAATATTTGTACTACCAGTGACAAAACTCAGATTGAGACAACCACTTAAAAAATAACATTTGCAGTCTTTAATTACACGTCAGTTTTACAGGTGCAGTTACCTCAAAACTTTAAAAGGATTGCCCTGAAAGGAGCATCATACCAGTTTTTTAATAATCATCAGTGATGAAATCAAGTGGAACAAAGCTGCTGAACAGGCAATATTGATTAATTTACAAGATTTAGAGGCCGTGGAACTCATAAGCAGTACTTTACAATTAAATTATTTAAATTAAGATTCTTTTCTCTGTATAACTGCTTACATAATTTGATTGTTTTGACTTCTGAAGTTTGACATTACGTGAATAATGGTCACAGTCATACAGTCAACTCTGTAAGATGGACACCATTGGAACTGGCACAAGTGTCAATCTTAGAGATTTCTGTCTTAGGGCCTATTTACAAGGAGAGAGGGTTACCCTTGAGCTAGGGTTACCCTAGCAAGAGGGTTACCCTATCACCAGGGTCAACTTTACCAACTTTACTGGTGTGTTTTGTCATGTGTGACATTCTTTGTAATGTCCAAGACTTGAAAATTAATAAAGCTTGAACGTCTCTGGGAAAACACATTAAATTCATGGAAAAATGGGAAAATATTATCACCCTATTCAGAAAATGTTTATAATTTAGCTCAGAAATTGGATAATTCCATTCAAATTGTCAAGATAACTGATCATGCATGATGGAGGAAAGTTGTCCTGGGTAGGCGAGTTACCCCTAGCAGAGTGTTTACAGGGCAGGTAGGGTAAACCTCTTGCTAGGGTAACCCTAGCACTCAGGTAGAGTTACCTTAGTGCCAGGGTAACACTTAGCTTGCCTTGTAAACACATCATGTAAAAAAGAAGAAATGTGCAAGTGCTAGGGAAACCCTAGCACTAGGGTTACCCTCCCTCCTTGTAAACAGCGCCTCATAGACAGTCGAATGAAGGGAGTAAAGAAAGGCAAGGACCAACTCCAGGTGTCTGTTTTACAGAGGTGTCCGTTAAGAGAGACGTAACTGTACTATTTACCTAATTCACTATTTTTAGTAATCAACTCGAGTAGAAATACTAAACCAAACATTTATCACATAGCAGTTACAGTGCTAAATTATACCAAAAACATGTCTGCTTTTGCATTTATTTTAATAATGACTTCTCCCTTGTCCACTATTAAGTTTACACCAAATTTACACTGATGTCATATTGCCCATGTGACTGGAACAACCGTATTGTCTGAATAGTACAATCTGCACCCCAACAAAGGTTAAAAGGAACTAAAAGTCAAGAATTTATTTCTAATAATTATCTTAATTACATTGATCAAAACCACCTGGCTCACCACTAAAATATTTTTAAAAAATGTTAAAGGTTTAGTGGCATCCTACGAGGACCTACTATCATTATTTTTCGCTGTACACCAAATGAAAGAGATAGTGACTACACTTTACTACTTTGTTCAAGTAGATTTAGAAATAATATTTTGATAACTTTTTACTTTGTACAAAAAATTGTTTCTTGAAGTTACTGTCAAAGATCATCATCCTGCAAACGAAGAGCAGACAAAATAAACAATAAGTGACTATCTCTGTCAAAAATGGCAGTCTAAAATATAAGTTTGGCTAGAGCAAGTTCAGACATGCACCACTTGCTTTCATTGAGTAAAATGGCTTAATTACAAAGAAAGGCTGCTGCTAGCAATAATCCCGGCAAAAGACCAGCAGTACATTTAAATTATTGATCCTACTGAAAGATTAGGGATTATCGAATATCTAAGAGTTTCTTTATCCAGAATTATGGTCAATCAAATGCCCCATTTATCTTGCCTAGGCTGATTTATGGCACAGGATGGCTGCAAGGCATTATCCTCACAACAAAGAATTACATAAACTTGCACCAACAATCATCAAGTTTCCCTGATCTTCATATTTGATGGATTTTACAATGTAGTATAAATGTAAATGTATAAGCCCCAAGTACAACATTCCAGTCAGCCTGCTAATTGCCGTAAACATGACTCTTAATCTGGAGCTCTAATATCTTAATTATGATTTCTAGTTACTTCTCTGGTTATGGTTATTACTACAGCTCTGTTTGGTAATGTGATGTAAATAGTTGCTCTCAACTCTGACTCATCCCATGTCACCTTCATGGTAAGTGTGGTGGGAGTGCATGGGGTAGGGGAGCAAGGGACACAAAGTACGCTACACACATGATGACTGGAGACAAATCAGGGTCTCTAAGTGATGTACTTGAAGACTACCAAGAATTCCTTTTCTTTTTTCTCCCCTTATTTATACTTTGCAATGTTTTAAAAATTAAAACATGATAAACTCACTGATCCTGAACAGCAAGCCATTCCCCTCTTTTTTGGAGGCTCGGGCGGAGTGTCCCCAACAAGATCAAGGGTTGGAGTACCATTTGGGCCAAATACGTTCAGTTCTGCAAAGCATTCCATCTCAATCATCTGCAAAAACATAGCATAACAAATTTTGACAACTTTTTTTTCAAAATTTAGGCTAACAGTCTTTTTTATGAGACTAATGGAGGCTTTGAAATAGCTTCACAGTGGAGTCTTAAATGGAATATTACAGCTTGAACTCTGTTTAAGTCTGGCCATTCAGTGTGTTTCATGTTGTTGACACTGCTCGTGTTCAGGAAGTATTTTGTCAAAATTGTAATTTACACTGTATAGGAACTTGTTCAATATAGCTGCTCCTTTGTTTTCATTAGTCTACCTTGCTCTGTAGAAAGCAAATCGAAAAAGTGAGATACAAAGAAAAAACAAAATAAGAAGAAATTTCACATAGTTATACTTAGCTCCATGTGAGTTAACAATACTGTATTTCCCTTTAAATAGTATAGGGATAATTTGAGGTAAGAACAAAACTCACATTAATAGTCTGCGTTTCTCGATCAGTTGGATAATTTATTCAAACAGTGCTAACTTAGGGTATAAAATGATTTGAAAATATTGCTTTACTATTAGTCGCTGACCACTTGGTTTTTATAAAGTGTGATAATGTGACACAGAGGGAAAAAAAATGTTATTCAGTTTTTGGTTCATCCCAAAGGAGAGATACCAGTACATGACAGAATACATCTGAATAATACTCCTAACAGCTCAACAAACAGATAAAGAACTACCTCTGATTGCCAAGGGATTGAGACTGATCCACTAGCAAATCTCCTATAAAAATCATCATCGCTTTCATCCAAACGCACGCCCTTCACAGAAGAGAACTGTTCAATGTCTAATACATCTTTACAGTAGACGGCTCTAGGCTGGGGATAAAGCATTTCTTTAATTAAAACAAATATCATGTATAACATTATATTAGACGTAACAAATCAGGTAAGCATACAGTTTATTTTTATTAATTGAAGACTACCCACAGTGCACTTTACAGCGTAGTGAAATGGGATTTTTGTGACCAGTAGTGTTGAAAAACACCTTTTCACACAATCTGATGCAAATAATTATGTAAAGGACCATCCCAAATAATCAAGGGGAAGAAAAATATTCAGCCTGGACTCAAAATAAATACTTGATATATACACGTCATGTAGATCAAGTTGAATAAAGCTCAAGGTTGTAAATAACAAAGTGGCCCTGTGATTTTGAACCAAAATCATCTTTATAAAAAGTAAACTAAACAGCTAAAACGGCTTGATGAAAGTGGACTGATTTCTCATTTTGTTCACCGTCGATGTGAAATTATGATTTGATTTTGGAAAAGGCTCAGCATCTCGGCCAGCTGCGGCTGGAAATGCGCATGCTGCTTCCTCTGTAAAAACATGGCAGGCGAAAAGTTCTTTTAGCTGCATGTAAAGGAACAAATGGGTGGTCATCGAAACTGGTGGCGTTATTGAATTATTGTGGTTATTGAACACACTGAACTAACGAAAAAGTATTTACCACTTAGTTAATGCTACACATTTATATTAAAAAAAATTCTAAGACGCAGCTGCATGTTGTCCATGCTTATCATTGAACTAACGTGTGGTCATTAAACCACTGTCATGTTAATTGAACTTTTGGTTTATATTGAACTAACGAAAAAAGCTTGGCACGGCTAATCTTTTACACTGCACACTTTATCCGAGCTGGGCTAGATTTTCAGGATCGCGTACCAGTTTTATCCGTGCTCGGACTACCTCTCGACATGGTCCGAGCACGGGTGAAATTTTGTTCCGGCAGGGATGGGGCAAAGTCGTTTACACGACTAAATCTATCCGTGCCGAACCAATTTTTTTGGTACGCGTACTTTTTTCATCTGAGCCGTGCCAAAAATTTTCGGCCGTGTAAATGAGGCTTAAGACACTTAACCATACAAATTTGGTAGCCCGTCAAGGCACAATAAAAGAGAAGAGTGCTCACTTCTGGTGATGTGCATCACTCAAAAATGTCACTGCTTAAACTCTCTATCAATCAAACAACCCCTAAGAACTCACATCAGGTACAAATGGAGGTTTGAACATTCCTGCTTCCAACTGAGGCCAGTTAATGTTCCTAAAGAAAATATGTTTCTTAGCTTCCTCTCCACCCACATCATTGTATCCTAGTCTGTTAGACACCTCCTTTTGAAGGGCCTGAAAAAAAGATGCAGCCTGTGGGTAAATAAACTATAGGCTGCAGTCATCACAGAAATGTTAAAATCCTTTGAGGCCAGCCTGTTTCTCACACTTGTTGACAACCATTCAGACCTGTGAGATCCAATGTTTCATAGCTATTACTACTGCTATTATTATTATTATTATTATTATTATTATTATTATTATTTTCACTATGACCTTGCGAAAACTACAAAATTTACATTTCCTTGCCACTTTTCATTAATGGCTTTGCCCTAATTTTAATTATTTTGGCAATTTTTGTTATTTTTGTTGTTTCGTTTAGGACCTTTCTTGGCCTCACAAGTTACATTTCCTCATCACTTTTTGTTAATGGCTATGCAAAATTTCGTTATTTTCATTACCTTCACAATTTTTGTAGCACTCTTGTCAAATTTTGTGGCTTTTGTAAATTTCCTAACAGAGTTCAATCCTGGACATACTGTAGGCTAGAACTGGCCATACATGTGTTTCTAGAGATGACTGATTTGCAATACTGTATGCTTGAAATCAGGTTCAGAAGTTAATAGGACTAAACATACCACAATAAAGATTAACTAGCAAACTTCAGTACTTTTTTGAGTTTTATTTCTCAGAAAATAAAGATTGAAAATTGGGGCGCAGCTTATCCACAAGTGCCACGACTTTTTATGGTAACTGATTTTCTGGATTTTCAACAACCACAATCCTTAACTACTCTGCCCTCAAAATACTAAAGAAATTCTATAGGACTTTAGAATAGGTTTGAAAACAGGAGTAACTTCAAAAGTAACTTGCTTTTGATCTTCCAGGTGAAAGGAGTTCTGAATAGGACTGTTGCTGTTGACAGTGACTGACATTTTCGAAAACCTGTGTAGTAGTCATCTTCAGATTTGAGTTGTATCACGTCAGTTAATGGTATTATACTCTGGTTATTGACCTGAATGGTCAATTACGTAGGGATGTTATTGGTCATCTGTCAGTTGAGCTGTGATGTTTTTGGCTATGAAGACTAGTAATGTAATTGGTGCATTTTGATCTGTCTATTGTCAGAGTCATCTATTGTTAGTCAAATTATCAGTCAAATTCTCAGTTCTCTAGTCCTTTGGTAAGAGACTGCAAGAGACCAGTACTCACCTGACCACATATTAACCTTGCCGCAGAACTGAATTTGTCTGTGTATACTTCCTGATCCTCTTTGACCCTCCGTTCCACCTCGTCTCTCTTTACCTTTTCTTTTCTTGCTCGAAATGGAGACTGCAAAACAGAACAATGGATCACAGTTAGAAGTTCACATACAGGGCTGTCACTAAGGGAACTCAACAAAAGACAGAGCTGACCAGTCAGAATGGTCATTTTGAATGAAACATCTGTCTTTTGTTGAAATTTTTGTGAAAGCCTATCACTGCTGTACAAAAATAACATGCCATTTAGGTATTGACTGATCTGGCTAGACAGTCGTGATTTGGAATTCTCTACACAACTGAACTGGTCTGGCTAGCCAGTTCTGACAAATGGAAAGCACCTGGCTTAGACTTCAAGTTGCTGGATAAATACATGTACAACAAGCAGGCAGGAATCAAACAGCTGCGGATTTCTTTTGTTTCTCTTAAAAAAAAAATTAAGTAATTAACTTACTTTTCCTTGAATCATCTCAAATATAAGACAGCCTAGACCCCACCAGTCCGGTGAAAATGTATAACGTTCGTTTTTGACAACTTCAGGGGCTAAAATATAAAGTGAGCAGAAGCTATCAATGAATCATGTATCATTTCATTACACCAGATCTAGCTGACAGGAAATTTACTCCACATACCCATATAGCCTATTGTTCCTACTCTCCCTCGTATTGTCTCGCCATTTTTTATTTGAACAGCTAAACCAAGATCTGAGATTCGAACATGACCATAGTCATCTAAAAGAAGATTTTCTGGTTTCATATCTCTGCAAGGAAATTGAATGAAAAATCATCAACATCATTTTTGTTAATTGGGATTATTCTTGCACTGCTAATTATTCTTGGCTATCAAAGAAACGTTCATTAGTGATCTACACTTTCCAGTTGCAAAAAAATGTGCGTACGCAATTAACTGTTATCATTGAGATATTCTTGCCTGTTTGTCCACCTGATAAGATCATGGTTCGTACTCTTATGAGCTCTTCAAATTCCATGACTTTTCTTGACTTTTTCCATGACCTTAGGTTTGCTGTTACTTTTAAAATTTTCCAAAACTTTCCTCATTTTAGGGCATTTCTTTGACATAAAACAGTTCAGCAGACATGAACTCTGGTGTCCACCAAAATACATGCCATTAACCCTGTTTAATATTACCGTGTAATAATACTCATCTCAATCTTTCATTGACCTTGCTTTGTCATCTGCAGTAACTAAACTACCAAACAAAACTTTAATTTTCCATGACTTTCAAGGACCAACAATTCAATTCCATGACTTTCAAGGCCTCTAAAATGAAATTCTTAAATTTCATGTCTTTCCAGGTTTTTTGTGACCTGTACGAACCCCGTAAGACAGCGGAATTGAGAGATCAGTTAAATAAAAGGGTATCGTTTTTTGGCAATAATGGTATACCTGTAAACTATTCTCTTGGAGTGTAAATGAATTAATCCTAACATGACTTCTGCTGCATAAAATACTGCTCTTTCTTCTTCAAAACCAGGATTACCCATGTTATGAATATGGAACTTAAGATCTCCACCATTCATTAGTGTTAACACCATACAGAGTGCATCCTTGGTTTCATATGCATATGCTAAACTGACCTACAAAGAAAAAGACATTCAAATAAAAAGTCCATTCCCTAAAAAGACCATGATTTCATATCAGTTACTGAAAAGAGCGGACAATTTACCATATGTACCAGTGTATAATACGCACTTTTTTCGCCAAAAATGTTTTTCAAAATTCAATGTTTGTATGATCCACAGAATCCTTTGTTTCATGAGCAGTTGCTTAGACTCTTATATGCCAATAATGCTAGCTGTATACAGTTATTTGGCTATACATGAGAGAGATGTTTTCTCTGTGACACAGGCAGCTCAGGAGAACAATCCAAGTACTCCCAACGGGAGTTGAGCCTATGACCTGGTTACTAGGACACTGAGCTAAAGGAGACTCGTGGGAGCTAAGGGCACTAAACTATGTTCATGTGACAAACATGAAAATAATGACAGATGTGATGGTGCATTTTTCTTCCGAGCTGCCTATGTCACTGACTAAAATAGACTGTGAGCAGTCTCTCTTTTGCTCTAAAATCTGTGAGAGTGTATGTGAGATGATGCAAGTGTGCAAGGTGTGCAAATTTTTTGGGCCCTATGGATGGATTGACAGCTCTTGTCTCTTTTCAATTGCGCAGGCACCCACACAACTCGTCACTCACAACTTTGCAGCTCCCACACCTGGCACACTCGCACTGTTGCATATGCGCTCTTGCTGATTTTTGATCCTTGGTTCAAATCTATTTTCCTTTGTTTCTGTGTATAATAATGCACAATACTGAGTTTCAAGTATAAAACAAGGGGAAGTTAATATTTTAATCCAATGATAATACAATAGTTCACTCAAGTTCTGAATGGTTTACAGCACCATTCGGTTTGGTTTTTAGCATCTACGAAGTCGTTTGCATGGCTTGTCTCCCTAAATCAGGTGATAAAATTTACGTCATTATCTCTATAATAACAAATTAATGATCTGGCACATGCTCAACAGAAACCACAAGTGGCTTACTGCAGAGGCTTCGCCTGAGGGGTGTAAAACAAACCAACTAAGCCAGTGACAAGCCATGCAAACCACCTCATTCACGCCATGCAAGAGAGAAACCTTTGCTCACAGGGTTAAAAAACAGAAAATTGTCCTCTAAATCTCTATTACCTGTACCTACCACAAATCTGCTGTCAATTTTTTCTAACAGCTGCTTCTCATTTAATGCCATTGCTTCTCCTTTCCGTCTCTTTATCCGTTTCTTTTCCAGTTTTTTCATCGCATACATTTTACCACTAATTTTACTCTGACATGCACAGACCTTTAAAACAAAATGTTGAGTTAAAGATTGAGTGTTAAGTCACTGACAAAAATGATGACAGGTAAAAAGTTGCCCAAAGCTGAAAAAAAAACATTCTGGCTCCTGAGAACAACTTTGCACTAATTTGAATTGCAGTAATTTCCCAGGAAGACATGAATTCATAAACACTTTATGTGTTAGCATAGATACATAGATAGAAAAAGGTCACTTGAGCTGGATGCTTACATGCCTCCACTAAAGTTGTAAGGGTTATATGGACACTTAAGGGAGCTTGCGCAGCTACAAATAAACATTGGGAATGCAATGTTTGTTTGTGTTTGGCTATACTGTTGTTCTGACATCATTGTTATTTAGTCACAGGCATAAAATTAAAGTGGTTTTTTGAAGTGTAACAGGATGTGTCTGTGAAAAAAAAAAAAAAAAACCAACATTTAAAAATGATATAAATTTATTATAATACAAGATTCAGGGGCAAATGAGATTTATGAAGTAAATTTATTAAAAATACAAGATTCAAATCAGCTTACAGGAATATAAAAAATGAGATTTCATTTTTTTAGGTGTCCCAGGGCCCCCCCTCTTCAGGGGCCCTTAAAAACAAAGGGGACAAAGTTACAAAAAACACCTCGTACGAAGAACCTGAGAAAGTCTCCAAATCTGTTACATGAGGAATGTACCTGATCCAAAATACAGAGTTAGCATGGGAGTTAGTGGGACGTGCGTGGGACCAATGAAAGTAAAGGCAACAAAATTAAAACTTTGACTCATTTGATATCATGTTTTTTATTTATTCAGACAAACAGAATGCTTTAGTGTTGGGTGACCATTAAAACTACTTATAGTCCGTTTGACTTGTCTACCCCTATGAGTTTTAGTGCCCCAGTTTTTTTAAGATGGCTCTGGTGAGGCACTTTACATGGGAGTTGAAATGGGGTTTTTCATCTTAACTAGCTGTTTTAGGTTTAATGCAATTTTAGGGCAAATTTTTCATCCTATCTTTTTAGGTCTAAAATGGACCCTTAGATTTCAAAAATGACTTTAATATTTGTGTAGAAGAATCAAATGATTTCAAAGAATGAGAGAAATTTAAAAAGCCTGAATAGCTGACTCAGACCTTAGGCTCAGGCTCAATGCTTTTCAAAAAATCTTTTAAAAACCAATTAAAACTGCATTAAAACAATCTTACCTCTCCAAATCCACCTTTTCCTAACACTCTATAGTGGCGGAACGTCTTTTTTGTTACTGGTTGTCTGATAAAGAATGATACATCCTGATTAAAGTTTTTATTTCAGTTTACTGTAGGTCAATGCTACACTACTGAATAAACAGGTTGAGTCTTGAGTAGCCTAAAACTAATGGCCTAACTCTTTAAGGGTCACAGTAAAACCCTGATACAACAAACCCTTATATAACCAACACCCTGGTATACATGCATGAAGTAGGACCATGATTTATTCTACTGCCATATAATGAGCATGTTTCTCAGTCCCTGGACACTTTGTTATAATCAGGGTTCCATTGTCCTTGGGTTTCTTACTAAGGCTAAAATTAATTCACATGCTACTGGACAAATTATCAATCAGCTGTCAATTTGTGTCTTTAGTTGTTCTGTTTACACAGAACCACTATAACAAAATGAAAATTTAGACACCTAGCCATCCAAAAATGTGAAGACCAAAATCAAGGTTGAATATTAAGCCTGTATGGTACAAGTTTGACCGACATGGAGTGAACACCTTGGACGTCTTAATTTTTGTAAGGCAAAGGTGCAGAGGGGGAGAGGCTAAGGGGGGCTTGGCACCCCCCCTCCAACTTTTTGCAAAATAAAAATAGTAACTGCCTGAAGTTCTTCACTAAATGTTTTAACCAAGTCTTTTGATACTAGACCAAGGATCCAGTTTTCACTCCCATCGACAATAAGCAAAAATTATTATAAATGACATCTACGCTATTTGCTCAGGGCCTTTTGCATAATTTCTTAACTGTCAGGGATATCATGGGCATTTTTGGTGTAAGACTGAGTTACAAAAAACACAGAGCTAAGGTGATTTTTTATCACATGCACCCTAATATGGAACCACTGCATGAAGACTGGAAAATGCCATAAAATTGCAGCTAGCATCACAGCTTAAATTAATTTCAGCGAGAGTCAGACAAAAGCGAAAAAAAGAATAAGGGTGACACCTTAAACTTACGTCAATGTCACCATTGAGAGAAATGCTTCGCTTATTGGGTGACACTGCTCAAAAAGATATTCAGAATGTAATTATTATTTTCTTGCTCTATTTATGACTAACTTCATTAAATCATTAACACTCCATTATCACTTTTGCTAATTAATGCTTGCAAAACAAAGGCAAATATGTACCTTTCAAGCCACTTCCACTGTAGATATCTAGCAAAGTACATTGTTTGTTGGTAGTCTTCAAATGGCCTCTCCCCCAAGAAATCATTGACCTCCCTACAACAGACAAGCAAAATAATGTATCACAACATGCAGAAATACACTACATAATCTGTTTGGAAAGAAAATGTCTGCCATAATTGAATTTAATTTTCCCATAATAGAGGGAAAGGTTGTAAGCATGGAATCGAGGATAAGGCTTTGAAATTTTTTATCCAAGTCAAGATGCTATGCACAACTAATGGAATAATGGACTATATTCTGTGTGTGCCAAACTTTTACATAAATTTGAAACTGCCAAATTTGTGCATAGATGAAGCAGGAGATTAATGCATTTTGCAGGGTGAACATTGTGGAAAGAAGTGAACAAAATAAACAGAATTTAAAACCAACCACCCTTAAGGCATCCTTGTTTGAGAACAATGTGTTGACCACATATTCCTTGGTTAAACACTTTGAAAACTGCTAAAACTGCTGGCTACATAAACAAACTATGAAATTTAACTTCAACAAAGGAACATACACTGATTGTTTGAGTTCAGATAAATACAGTAAAAAAACCCGCACAGAGGAACCTAGTGGATTAAGAACCTCCTGGCAGAAATTTGCGACTTTATTACCCCAAAATACAAGAACCTGATCAAGCAGGTTCTTATGTGGGTTACAGTTAAATTATGACAAACAATAATTTAAGCTAGGAGTGTAACTTTGATATTGTTAGGATTATGACAATATGGTTTAATTTGAATAAATACTGTATATTTAAAGACCAAACCCAAGTTTATTTATGTTTCTGGTAATCAACAATCAATCAATAATATCATTTCCTTCATAGCAACTAAATAATTATTTTTGCCAGACTTGAAAAAGAGGAGGTTCTTATACGCAGGTTTTTAGCGTAATAAGATCAAAGCAACATCTCAAGAAAACAATTTTAACATACCTGACAGCATCTTTGAAAAATTCCATTGAAAAATCATCATCAGCAGCAGTAGAAACTGTACTGATTGTCTTCTGTGCTGTATCATCCATAACCCCAGCCACTCTGTAGTTATTGTCAATTTCAGCATTATCGTGCTGGTCAAACAAAAAATAGGTATTAAAGGATCAGGTTTCCTATAGGTGAGAGTGTTAAGCTCCACACAACAAAATCCAAGGGTAAACTTTAAAAAACCGATCAGCGGAACTTGGAAGTTCTTATTTCATGCAGTAGGAACAGGTGCTGTTAAAATAGTTCCTTCTAACTGAATCTTTCTGCCATGACAATACCACTGCAGTCAGTGGACCTGTCATTAATGGCCACAACTGGAAACAGCTTATATCAGGTGAAATGATACATATATATTTATTATATAGACATGAATGTTTTACTGGAAAATATACCACTCGCAAAATTCATAAAAACTACATCCGGGACCTGAGTGGTTTACTTTCCATAATCTCACAGGTGAGTTTATCGATGACCTAATTTCGGTAATTTCCCTCTATTATTTTATCGATGTCTTTTTGTCTATATAATAAAAAGAACATTACATGGCGGCTTGAAGATATGAATTTTATTTTCTCGTGGCAAACACAATATTTTACTCACCTGCTGTGCTTGTTCGTAAAATATTGTTTTGCCACTCGAAAATAAAATTCATATCTTCACGCCACCATGTAATATCCTCTATGTATATACTTTATTATTTTTTATTTATTTATTTATTTTTAATAATTTTAGATTTCTCTACAGTTAGACGACAATTTTGTACAATTAGATTTTTCTACAATTAGACTTTCCTCTTACTTCAACTAGATTTTACTTTTTGTATATATTTTAAATCCTTAAATTTTCCTACGGTAGGCACCCTGCATGGGTCTTGGTGTCCCGTTTGTGCCCATCCCTTTTGGGCTTTAATTCTTTATGTTTGTATATTTTCAATTTTTTTTTTCTATTTTATTTTTTTGATTTGATCTTGCCCAATAAAGCTTGACATAACGAAGGTGTTATACGTGATGGTACATGTGTACAGTACAAGTCTACCCATTAGCCAAACAGCAGATTGTAAACACTACTATATAAAGTCAGACCCTGTTAATATGGACACGGGGGGGCCATAGAAAGTGTGACCCGTATTAAGGGGGTTGAACTTGTAAAAAAAGTAAGGGCTTTCTTTCCCCAGGAAAAAACAAACTGTCCATAATAATGAGGTGTCTGTATTAGGTGGGTGTCCGTCTGTATCTGAAATAACACACTACTGAGGAAAATTCCTAAGCTATGGCTACTTGAAAACTCAATCAATATTGTGGTTATAAATACACTTGTAACAAGCTAGATTTGCTTTTAAACAGTTTGATCATGTCAGTAAGAGAACTGCGAGGCTGGGCTTGAAATTTATGATACTTTAGTTTTAAGTGGTTTTTTTTGCTAATTTTATTGTTTCAGTTTGTGTACATAAACAGGCCTTATGTTATTGCTACTGTCACTTAAAATCAGACAAAAAGAATTACAGAATTAGTTGAGAGAATTTGTTCAAAGATCAAAACATTGTCCCTTAGGTAATTCTTTTTGTTCTTATAACCTTTTCTTTTAATTATGTAGTGATATTGTTAGGAGAAAGTTTATGTTGCTCACTCTTGGGATTTGAACCTGGTTAACCAGATAATTAGTAAATCAAGCAAATCGTAAGAGAAATAATCTATTGCCGCTACCAAACAAACACAAAAATTTATTTGGAAACATAACAATTTATACTATCTTGTTCATGTTCTTAATAAATTATTACATTGATCCTAGATTCTGGCTTAAATGTAACAAGAACACTCTTAATATCAGCATTAAGTCTAGCTTGCTTGGAGATTAGATAAGAAATGACAAGGCGATTAATTCTACATGAAACATGATTTACTCACTAAAGGTTTTTCACTTTCTCCTTTATTGACAGTCGAGTATTCTTCAGGATATTTACTTTTTACATTGTATTTGATGATTTTTTTCTGAATTGATTTAGTTTGCATGTTAGCAATCACCAGAAATACTTATGCAGTCGGAGGCTATACGCATGTATAATTAATTGCAAATTCAAGATCACTTTTTTGTTCAAGATGTTGAGAATTATAACAGGAAGATCTCAACTTTCTTTAATATATTGAAACCTAATAATCAAACCTTCAAAGGATAACAATTTCATGGACTGAATCTGAGTTTGGAATATCTATCACTAAAATCATTTTCAAATACCACTATCACTTTGGTAGTTGTCTGAAAACATCAAATCTAGGACATCATCTTAATCTATCCTTCATGACATTTTTTGGTCACCATGAAGTGCCCTGATTCTCTTAGCTTTCGTTCGAGAAAATATGATATTCTAATTGAAAATAAGAAAGAAGGGTAGGTCACCTCCTAAAACAAAACAAACGACACAAATATTCGAATGATGGCTGTAAAGTCAAAAGATACATTGTGACAAATTGTGTTATTGTTCGGATGTGAATAATTTAACTTGTAACTATCGTGAAATAGTACTGCTTATGAGTTAAATCCAGTAACACTGTAAATCACAGATCACAATAAGTTCACTTTCTATTTCATTTCGCGATGTGAGGAGAAAGGAGTAGTGGAACCTACAAAACGTGACTTTCTGTCAGATTTATCTCTGCTTTCAGTATAATTGTCCAAACATTTATTTATTGATAGGGACAACCTGTAGTTCTTACAATAAACTATTTATCTAGAATGACTTACGGGCGTGTGATCTTAAAGCGAGCAGCTGCAAGAACCAAAAATCTGATCTTAGCGAGAACTGACATGCTGGCTGACCGAATTATATAACTCAGAACACTGTTATACTAGGACTCTGTATAATTGGCACGATTTTATTGGAACAAAGAGAACTGTTATTTCCTAGTGAATGAATAAACAAGCCGTATTTAGGAAGTTAGTAAACTGGTGTACAACGCGATATGTCTTGGGAAAAAAGCGTTTCGAAATAGCTCGAGTTAAACACTTGATCAGGTTATTAATATTAGCTGGGAAACGTATACATGCTAAAGCGATGACTATGTTACAACAAGCGAGTGAAAATTTATGACGCGTTTCACAAAGTCTGAGGATCTTGCTAACCAATATCGTATCATAAAGAAGCAAGGAAAAGTAGTATTTAAGGAAGCAAACACAAAAAATTGAAATGAAATACAACATAAGTACGGGCGTTAATCTACTGTGCGTGGCATTCCAAATCGCTTTGGGGTTATTACACTAATCATTAGCTCGGCCTTCCCTTTGTAGTAGAATCATTGTATCACAGACGGGTCTTGGAAAATTATACATTGGGACCAAGGTATACTCGAGAACCGTGCCACCCTAGTAAGGTTTCAATTATGGAGAACGAGACCGTAATAAATTTCAGGTTGTGTTGGACAGGTAGAGAGATAAACCAATCGCAAGTGTAGCGGATGCCATCAAAACGTGAGAACAATTTTAATTTGACTAGTATTCGGATCTTTAAATTATATATGACGCTCTTCATTAACGTATGAAAAGTGTAAGTAAACCGGCAAAAAAAAAACCTTCGAATTCCGTTCCTTTCGCTTTCGCTCTGCAGAGAAGAATTATTTCGACGATACGAAATGCAATAAATTATCGAGTGTGTATTCGAGTACGATGTACACAAACAATTCCAGACTGGTTTTGGCAGACGATTTTGGCTCTATTAACGATTAGACTCAGCTGGATCGGGGGAAAAAATTGTCCTACAAACAAAAACGGAAAATATCCGTCTTTATCCATATTCGCCGCTTACCGTTGCTTGTTGTGGAAGATGCTTGCGTACCAGCTCCTTTGCCAGTTCAGGCTTTTTGCTAGCTTCAGCTCTGTCAAATGCGTCCTAATTCAAAGACAAGAAAGAAAAACAATGATTTCTTTATGGAAGCTTCCGCGGTATAATCGTTAGTGTCCGCAAATTACGGAAGAGTGTTCGCACATAGCATACAAGATAATCGCCAGGTGAGCTTTCTCGTTCCTTACCACTTCGTCGAGAAAGTCAATGGCTCGCTGAAGTCTCTCGCTGCCAGAGCAAAACTGTCGGAACAATTCCCTTCCAATGGGCTCTTGTACACAGGTCCTGTCATAAGTGAGCTGAACTGTGTGTTGAAAATATACAGAAAGTAAGTCCGACAAACTGGAAAGCGGTTCAAACAAATCCGATTGACTGTAGGCAAGGGGACAGCTAGCGAAAACACCAGGGAAAGTGAACTCCAAGGAAATGCAAGAGACAGCTTACTCTCGTTTTTCAAATGTGCAGATATTGTATGATGCGGAAACTTTAACAGTTCCCTCCATTTCTTGCTCCTGCCTTTAGTTTTACCTGAAAGATGCAACAAAAAATGTCAAATATACGAAAAGTTAGGCTGCTTAGTGACACTCTGAGCTCGAAAATGCGAGAGCTCGCAAACGCACACACGAGAACAGGCGACAATCGACTAGGCGAACTTGAACGCTCGCTGTTTATGAGACCTACTCTCCATGAAAACCGACACGACACTCACTCTCTCGTGCTTTTAAATACACAGTGTTGGCTACAATATTTTCTAGTTCCATAACTTGGACCAAATCATTAGGAAATAAAGGTTTGTAAGGAAACCACCCACAGGAATATGGCTGTCATGGACCGAAACACAACCTAGGTCTCTGATTGGTCAAGCTATTTCGTTAATCACGTATAGCCTTTCTGCAGGGCACCCTGGTTGAATTTGCCTCAGGAACACCCCTGATAGCTGATATGTTGAACGCTACTGGCTTTCACTGAGAGGAAGAGAGAGATTTGCAGCTCCCAAGGCGATTATTTGTCGACAAATACGGTATGAGTGGAATCGTCAAGTTCTTTGCAGGTTCACAAATTGTTTTCTCTAGGTTGTTCCGACTGTCGGACACCCCCTGGGGACAAAGGGGCACTTTTAATCGAGTACCACCCGTGTTTGAAAGGATGATCTCCAAGGCTAAATAAAATAAATAAAAGAAGATGAAAATTCATCATTAATTACTTTGTCAACCACCCATTTTAAGAAGACAGAGTTTTTAAAAGTTCTTCAATTATTATGTTTTTCTTTGGAATTTTCATAGTTCAGGGAATCCAAGAGCGCCCTTTATCTTTCTAGTTTGTACCAGGAGAAACTGCAACAATTCTTGAAATTCAATACGAAGGTATTTTACCTCAGCTCGATCATTTTGTTGAGGAATCAAAAGAAAAAATTTCCCTTCGGTGCAGTGGTTAAGATGGTAGCTATTTTAGTTGTATTTTTCCAGACATGATGTAATAAAATGAGTAATATAGCTTATTAAACATTTTCTCCTGCATTAAGTAATTAAGAACATTATGAAATACATTTAAATTTCCAATAAATATGGGCTAAAGCAGCTCTGATCGTAGGAATGGTAAAAGTTGCCTTCATTTTGTAGATGGAGCTACATGAGCCCAACAGTTTAGAACAGTCTGCCAAGAAAAGTTTGACCAAGCCATCTTAAATTCATATATCGCGCAATATTAATTAAACTTACTTTTAATTTCTAATCTTTATATAGTAAAAGCCGTAAATGCTGTATATATTAAATTGTATTTTTAAATTAATAATTTATCTTTTCATCTGTTTAAAGCACATTTGATCCATTTTCATTAACGCTATGTAAATCTTAATAGTTTATCAAAATGGAATTGTATTCATCATGATCTAACCGATTTTTTGAAGACGAAATTTGCAGCCATTTGAGTGAAAAAGGACGAAAAGTTTTTTGCGCTCGATCAGAGCTTGAAAATCACTCTAGCGAAGGAAAAGGAAAGGAGAAAAAGAAAGAGCGAGGAGGGAGAAAGGAGAAGAGAAAAAAGCAATGGATGCACTTTTAGTTCTTATAATGGCTACTTTGGAGAGAGTTTTTGGCCGGAAAAAAGAAAAACACCGTTTGACGGATGAGATCTATTTGACAGTAAAGTTTTCAACAATGCTGCTAGATAGGCAAAATGCACGGTGCCAGAATTTTGAGATAAATTCAAAACTAGATATTACATTGTAAGCCATTTTACTTTTATTTTCAAGGTAGACTTCTGAAAGTAGCTTTCCACTCACCCAACCACGCCCAGAAGTGGAAAAATCATAAAACCTCAATATGGTGATAAATCAATAAGGTTTCACCTTGGACTGTCAGCAGTCAGAGGCAGGACCCGTCAAAAGTGTGCAGGGTGGCATGCTGAACAGCGCGCGTGGCTATTTTCTCATCTTGTGTGTTTCAGTAGCCTCACACGCGCGTGACGACTGACGAAGAACGTACGTCTGCGTGGGAGGCTAGTGTTTCACTTGATGCAAGGCTATTCCAATTCCTTCTTAGTGACCTTCTAGTCTTTTTAGGGGCTGTTCCAAGCGCCCCTAGGTCAACATTATCGTTATGATTATGATTCTTTCTTGGATAAAGTCATTCATTCGCTGTGCGTGGCACAAAATCAAAACTTCCTCTCTTACAGCCGTGAAATAGGATAAAACAAGAAAATACAGGAAAACGTGCCTCCCAAATTTCCGACGGCAAGTGTTGTTATTTTTGTCTCATTTACCAGCGCAGCCCTTAGTCGTGTTATATATCCTTTAGATACTGTTGGTTTTTCTAAATATTATTACTACTAACTCCGCCCCCCTTCCCCCACTACTGCATTCTCTTACTTGGCTTTTCGGTGAACAAGATTAAGACGCTTAGACCAGCGGAGACATGGCATGGAACAGTTCATGTTAAAACGAAAATAAATAAGAAAACGTCAGCATAAATAAGATTTTATGTAGGTTCATGAAGTTAATGTATAAATTGTAAGGCACAAAAATAAATATTGAAGCTACAATAGCCTCGTCTAGGTTCTATATCCCATAATTTGTCCAACAATCACTGAATGGCATCGCTGGTATTTTAATTACCCCCATGTACATACGTAACAAGCCAACTAGCTAATAGGCCATTTCCGAGTTCCAAAGACTTTCACTTTCACAACGAGGCTAATTGCAAAACCATTCTCTTGAGAATACGGTTTAAAATAACTTCAGTCATTGCACTTTAACATGCATGGTCTAATGTAATGAGGACATTTCTAAATGAGCCTTCACAGTGCTTTGTGAAATCACGACGAGCATGATCCAATGTGCTCAGGGTGAACTTAGAACCCTCGTCAAGCTCTTACCTATCACCTTCTGAGTCCTGTCTCCGAATACCGCCCGAATCTGTTGTTTCGACAAAATGGTTGAAGAACATGACGTTTTCTGATGCCCACTACCTGGAATCACTAAAATTAGAAGCTTTTCCTGCCTTTTCCCACACCTGCTAGCTTGCTGAAAGAAAAAGGATGCTGCCAACTGAGCAAGAGGAAACGCTGACTGCCAAGATTGACGAAACAGTTCGCCAACTCAAGAAACAAAATACAGACTGACAGCTAACGACAATCGCAGAGAACGTAGTCACACCTGACAGTTACCGTAAATCCTTTATTAGGTATCCCCTGTCAAATGAGCCCCCTCCCCCTCTCTAGTAAGCCCTCCTTTTCGGGGGAAGAAAGTTAATAAGCCCCCCTTCCCTCCCCATTATTATTATTCACTGATAAATGGTAGACTGTGTATTAATCAATCACGACTCTTTTCAGGAGCCTATTGCGACTGTAAAACTTTGTGTGGGCTGATCCAGGATGGTCTATTAATTTACCAGCTGGAAGTTGATCCTCGGCTGCATGAGCTCCAACGTCGTCCTCTTTGCATTCTAGTTCTTTTATGGAGAACTGATTCCATCGTCTTTTTAAATAAGGCTCACCCCTCAAATACGCCCCCCCCCCCCCCGAAGGCTAAAAAAAGAGTTTCCGCCGTATTATTTTACAGTAGTATATATTCTGAATATTCGTGGTTTTTCCTAATAAACCCGATGAAGACTGGTATTGGCCAGTCGAAATATTGTATACCTCAGCCTTTTTCACGTTGTTTGATCAGTTTTTGCAGTGGTCTTTTTTACTTTAATTCTGTAGAGAGTTTACAGTGTACTCAGTTTGAGTTCAGCAGATTGAGCTGTTTGTATAAATTGTATGTCACATTACTGTAATAATTGTTAATTCACTTACGTGAGGAAAAAAACAGGAGAAAATGCATCCCTGCATATTCTCTTGGCGTGATTTAAAACCGTATCAGCAAGGTGACGTTTCTAAAAAAATTAGGTAGCAACTGCTTGCCCCCGCTCGCTCGAGGCTCAAGGCAAAGCAAGGCAGGAAATTTGAAAGAGGAGGATATTGATATTAATTATGAAAATCATAGAAAAAGTTGTGCGTTAACTTTCAGTCGAGTCAAATGCCATATTTAATCTTTGTGACATTTGCATGCGGAGTGTTTCCTCTTTTTGGTCTCCACGGTAGCCAACATGTTGTGGAGAATGAGGGTACATGTGAAACTGAAAAAGACGTTAAAAAAATATTTAGGTTTTTAAATCTCTGTAAAGTTTTCGTGAATATGTTTAAGTCTGGGTCAGGAAGTCGTTTATGTCGTTTAAGTGAACGTTTAGGAACTACGCCCGACAGAGTAAAAAAAAGCAGGCTTTGATGATGTCTTCAACTGACCCTCCCTCGCGAAAGATAAACGATTATCTTTAAGAAACTTTTAAGACTACAAATTATTGAAAACACTGTCCTCTACTTACGTTACCCAGGTTATCTTTCTGTTTTCCTCTAATATTTCTCTCGGCGACTACTGTCCTATGTTAACGGTAAAAACAGGCTTGGTGTTTTAATCCTCGAACTTCCCAAGTCTTCGACGCTTACAAAGATGTGAATTCTTTTTATAATTCTTTAAACTATTCTTAACTCCATAAAACATTCCAGACTTTAAAAAATTTAGAAAGTGAGTAAAACATGAGAAGTGTTGCTTACATGTTCTTATGAACATAAACGTTCCGCGAAATGTTTTTAATCATCGCAAAAAATTATAGTCTTCCGTTATTTTTTCGCCGACAATCACTCAGCTTGAACATCCTTTGATAATGGCAGATAGGTGCCAATTTTGGCTTATTGTGCCTGCTAGCTATGCATTGTTTTTCATTGCTGGGGATATTTGTAGTGCAGTTACAAAAAAATAACAAATTAGAGATCTTGACACATCGAAATTGATTGGCGTATTTCAGTTTAAAGAGCAATCACGGCATGTGTTTTACAAGCGGTCAAATAATTTATGAAAACAAAAATTTTGGTACAAATTCTTACGGGTGTGCGACCTTCTTTTTGGAAAGCGATTACCGAAGAATTAATATCCAAGAAAAAAGATCAGGACCATCTGAAATTATGGGACATATTTCAGTTGTGGATTTCATATATATCATCCAATGTTTACGAAAATGTGACTGTAATCCCCCTTAAGTGCTTCTTTGCACCTAAGATAATGAGTAGGAGGGTTATTAGTTGGCTATATATAAACCAATTGTGTTTCCATGAAAGGAAGCAACCCAGAAGAGCATCCTCGTTCCCAAGGCTTTTCCCAGTCTCAGGAAAAGGTATGGGAACAGGTTTGCGAGAAAAGGGAGGTAAAAGAGATGGAAGTTGGAGGTGGGGAGGGGGAAGGGTGTTTTAGCCTGCGTAGCAAGCGTTTCCGTTTGGTTTCGGAGCAAAGGAAGACCGAGGAACGGAATTCTCGGTTTTGGCCGCGCGAGAAGTGAAACGCGCGGTCTTTGACTCACGTTCCTCGTTCTTTGCTCCTAACCCGTACGGAAACGCTTGCTACGCAGGCTAAGGGTGTTTTGAAAGTTAATGGGCAAGGGATTTTTGCTTGCTGGTTACTTAGGTTAGTGTCAATCTTTTTTTAATGTTGCTGGATCCATTCTAACGGGCCCAAAAATTATCATTATCATACTGCATCCAACCACATCGAATACCGCCCAAAACAGTTTGCGAATCAACATTTTTTAAAATCACATCTAGCAATGACGTTGACTGTTTATACGGGTTCGTTATAGTGGTTAGGTTCATTTTTATATATGCAGCAGTCCATGATGCGTATACTCGGCCTGTATTCTCTGACTTAAGTGAACTGTTGTTTCAGGTCCGATTCAGGGGAAATGGAACGCAATTTTGGGCATCTTGGAAACCTCGAATTTAGTCAGTCATTCGTTCCATATCAGTTTATGTTGTTTGTTTGTCGCTTTCTTTTGTCGCTTTCTCACCCAACCCTGTTAGCTCCGAGAGATGAAATGGATTTGAATCATGATTGTTTTGTTTGCGCTCTAATCTAAGTAATGATAACATAATTTCTGCCCAAAGGCCAGGTCTGAAAACGGGTATGGATTTTAGAGGTCTAGTCTGAAAACGAACGAGTGTGGAAAATTACATTTTTTGGTCTGAAATCGGATCAGGATTTATAAAACCGGGCGGCACACCCCCACCAAGAATTTCCAGGAGTACCCCCCCACCTCTAGCGAATACAGCCTTCTCCCGGAGCCTTCTCTCCTCACCCCTCGCCGCTAGGGACCTTTCTCTGCCCCGAAACGTCCCCAGCGGCGAGGAGCGAGGAGAGAAGGCTGTGTTCGCAGGCTAACGGTTGAAGGGGAGGGTGAGAATGATGGTGCTCTTTCCCTGCGCGCGCGTCTATCACGTTCTCTCGCGCCTAATTCTCCCTTCCCTTCTCGTTCAAGAGTCTGCCACGGAACCAACAATTTTGAATGGTGTTACATGTTACGTCATAAAGATCTGGGGTTTTATATTCCTTTGGGATTTCAACAAAGGTCGATTTGAAAGGCCCCAGTCGATGATGATAGCTCATGATCAAGAAATCATTCAACCATGGAGCCGGGTGTGTTTGGGAAGCGAAGCGAGTGTCACTAACTTTATTTCTCTTTGACAGAACAGATTTAGATTTTTTAGGCCGAGCTTGGTTTGAGCTGTAAGCCCAGAATGCCCTTTCTTCGAGTGCTTGAGGTGAAAGCGACGAACTTGCCTTCTGTTGACGGGAAGAAGGGGAAAAGTGACCCGTACGCCAGTTTGGAATGCCAAGGTACCCCTAACGTGTTTTTGTGTAGAAAATCAAATTTATAAATAAGCTAGATAGAAAGTCTCAAATTAAAATAGGTCATCGTTGGCTCGTGATGTCTTTGCTACTGGGGAATTTGGGAGGGGCTTGAATGGTACCAGTGTGTTACCTGTATGAAATACAAAAGCAAAGCAGTCGCTGAAGGCATCAATAGTTCTTTTCACATGTTGTAGCATGAAAGTTTTAACTTTCGTAAAATTGTTAAGTAAACAATGAAAGTGAAGGCTGGGACGAAAAGGAAGTAATTTTACAAGATCGAGAACTTTCATGCATATTATTGGTTTAAAATCTGAAATTCCGCAGACAGGAAAGTGTTACATATTAGCCACGGATCACAGGCTTTTTATAGAAAGGATATCAAGTTCTGAAATTCCATTGGGAGTTCCAGACCGAATGATCAAGTCGCGTTCAGGTTTTATTTTCTGGGGTGTAGTTCCTGGCGACTATCGCCCTAGCTGTTTCGATCCTCCTTTGACAGTGAAGCTGGCTCTTGGAAACATTGCTCGAACGCTTTATGTCAAGATTATAACCTTTCCTCGGCACCAAATATGTCCCGTCTCCGGGTGCTTGAGGCGAAAGCTACAAATCTGCCCAATGTGGAGAAGTACGGAAAAAGCGACCCATACGCGTCTTTTCAGTTTCAAGGTATCAGTCGTCTTTGTAGATTTTTATTGATGTTTGTTTATCCTGAAGAGCTACCATAACCTAGTTTTAATGGCCCGTACGTGCTGTTAAAGACGAGATTTCTCTTGCCTTCCTGAAACTGGAATAGGTAGTGCGGAGCCTGGGGTTACAGAGGTCGTCCTCATTCAGATGATATTGGACTGTGAGCCTCTGATGGATAATAAAAAATGATCTTTTTGCTTTTTAGACCATTTTTAAATGATTGGTGGCCTTGGTAACTCATAGAATTATAATGGTGAATTTGATCTTAGACTCGACGAGAAGGTCGGAAGGTGACAGACCGGCAAACCTTTTATCCACATGCAGGCACGCAACACCAGCCGAAACAAAACAAATCTTTGTGTTTTTAATTAGCTTGGTTTACAGCATTGTCCTTTGAGAAGCTTCTCCAAACAGCTGATATAAAGCGCTGAATTATTGTTAATGTCATTCATACCCATTCAGTCGACATGAATAATTTATGATAAATTATGCAGAATTATGTTTTTGCGGCTATCGAATCCCAGGACAACATGTATGATGGCGGATGAATGAAGATCAAGAAGCCAATTCAAAACATAAAATATTGCCACCATGCTTCGCGTTGCGGTGAGCAGCGCTGTAAATTTGCCCAATGTAGAGACGATTGGGAAAAGCGACCCGTATGTGTTGCTCACTTTCCAAGGTTCGTGTTCGGTGTATTTTATCAATTTTTTAGTGCGCTTTCGAGGTTTGTTTTTCGGCAGAGGAGGGGCTTGCGACCATGCGGGTAATATTCAGCGATTGTACTGTAATCTCCGCTTTCTTGCTTTGTTCATGTTAGTGTTTTTAACAATTTTTTTAGGGGTCAAAAAAAAGACAGAGGTGATTAAAGATGAACTGAACCCTGTTTGGAACGAGGTAAAGTCGTTTGGAAGCTCTTTAGCAGAAAATATCAGTTTGAATTTTGTCGCGAATGGCACCGCTAATCTGTCAAATTAATAGTTGAGGGTTTTCCTCACGGTGTTTAAGTTAGTTTTTTATTTTAGTATGACTTCTTAATCCTTTTTGTTTTCGTTTCTTAAGAAATTTGAATGGGATTTAGGTGGCCAACAGCTCTCCGTGGAAGAAAATCTTATCGTCCATGTCAAAGATTGGGAACGAATTGGAAGAAATCGGTAGGCCTGACCTGAAACGTGTTTAACCTTTAATGTATATATTAAAAATTTCCCTGTTCTTTCTTTCATTATTTTTTTTTTTGCTTTTTGTAGCTAGTTTAACCTGGTAGAGGTAACATTTCTTTCTTCCTTTATTCTCAAAGTTAGCTTTTAAGGTCTTTTGTTGTTTTTTTGTTTTATTGCGCGAATGAGAAACCTGATAAAGCTTATAAAAGACGCTTTTTAAAGTGATACGAATTAATTTTAGGTTAACACAGTGTGACTCTAAAATGTTGTTATTTTTCGCTTTAAGGAAACATTTCTGGGGAGGTAGGCAAAACGAATAATGTACTCCGTTTGTGAACTAGCGTACCTCAGTAACAAATGGAAATTTTAAGCTCTCACTGACGCTTCTGTCAAATTACAAATTCTGCAAAGTTACGTTTCTTATATAAAAGCTTGGACTCTTCCAGTTGTGATGAAAGAACGCGCAATCTATTGTTTAACATCTCCTTGTTCGTCTTTTTCTGCCAAAGCAACTGGTGGAAGGCAGTTAATTCGACAGAGGGCTAGGACCTGTCAGAGAGAAATGTTTGGTTTAGCTCAGCTTAGCTTTTAGCTCCTATAAAAAAGCTATTTCGCGAAAAAACGCGCGAATTTTATCACGTGCGCGAAAGCAATTTGATATCTTGAAAGCTTATAATTTTGGGGAGCTTGAAATGCCACGCTGTACCCCCAGTCTTTATTTTTGATCGAGCGACATAAATAGATGAACATTATAACGTCTTCCTCTGTGTAAATTCCCGATGTTTGCCAATATGGCAAAATGGAATAAATTAAAACCCTTTGAAATCTTTATAATATGAATGAAATTCAGTCACTGTTGATTAGGTCGAAAAGGCCCAAAAAGACAACAAATCTCTCAATTACTTTTCTTGAGTTTATTGTACATTTTAATCACTGCCCTTAAAGTTTTCCAGTATCATATATCTCCTAGGTGATTCAATAAAAAAAAAAAATTATATTCATATGGGAGGCATGATTAGTGTATAAAATTTTACTGCACAATGTTTTTACAATTCCTCTTTTCTTTTTAGTTTCTTATATTTCTTTAATGTTTTTAGTTATTTATAGGATATTGATTTAAATATTATTTGAAAGAAGAACGTAAAAAATATTTTGTACAAACTTCCTAAAATATTTTCCACTTTTCAATTAAACATGCTTTTAAATTATTCATTATCCTTGATCCCTAAGTAAATAAGGAAGCTGTATACCTGAGTAGGACAAAAAAAATCTTTTAACACTAACAACTATATGTGCATTTATTTTGATATATTTTTATATCATGTTTTAGAAAAGTATGATTCAGCAAGTGCCACTACAAAGAATACTATAATAAATTCTTTAAACAATTCAGATCTCTGAGAAAATATTTTTTCATAGACAGTCTAAATATGGGGGTGTTATTTTGATGTCAAAAATCCATATTAATATTTTATGAATGCAACTATGATGTACATGTAATTATTATTATTTTATTCTTTTTTTTACTGAATAACAAATCACCCCCTCCCCATAAGGAAAAACAAATGAAAAAGGAGAAATAAAAATCTAAATTTAAATTAAAAAAAAGTACTTACAAAAATAAAGGAAGTTAATTGTTGTTATTGTTGTTTGATTAACCCTTTAAGTCCCGATAGTGACCAAGATCAATTTTCTCCTAACAATATCCATATGTTACTAAGAGAAATAGTTATGAGAGTTAATAAAATGATCACCTAAGAGAAAATGCTTTGATCTTCTACCAAATTCTCTTAACTTATTCCTTAAGGAAATGTATAGAGACCAGTTTGGAGAATTTTTATGTGGATATTGGGGCTTAAAGGATTAATGAGATATACAGTTTTACCTGTTATATTAGAATAATACAGTAAAATCTCTCACTGTGATCGCTTCTCATAAGTGACCCCCTTATGAGAATACCAACTTTGTAAATAACTGTTTTTTTCTCATCCAAATACTAGCTGTTTCAAAAACTATCTTGTAAGCGACCACTGCTCAAATTTTTTTACTTAACTGTGACCACTGTTTCGGCCACAATTTTGAGGTCATGCTTTTGTTATCTGTTTCTGGTAAGAGACTACTAGGTATGATCAAGTATGATTGTAAGAAAATCATTACTCAATTGTCAAAAAAGTGCTGAGAGATAATAACGGTTTACTTGCAAAAAAGATGGATGTATTAAGATCTGTATGTAAACAAGCCGATTGTTACAGTTGTAAGTAATAATATGGTTTGGAACTCCAGCTGATATTTCTTCATCACAGAAAAATAATCTTGTGCTAGTTCTTCAAGAAACAATAATAGCTATTGTTTTGACTTCCCCAACCGAGCAAAAAAATATTTGGTAGAGTCATTTTTCGAGCCTCTACAGGTCAACCAGGTCTTGATTTATTTAGACTAGAGGGTGGTTGGCAGCTTGTGAAAAAATGTATCAGGCATTCCTTTTTCCCCCCTCTCTTCTCCAAAAAAAAAAAAGACAAAAATATATTTGGGAGTACTCCTTTCCTCAGGTCAAAGATATCAATCGTTTGTATTTTTGTACAATTTTGAGACTTAATTGCTTCATATTGAGAAATCATGATCATACAGCATATTTTTATCCAACATGAAGCAAGTATTTACTTGGTTCTATAGTGATTTATGAAACTGTTACCTTATTTTTATGTGCATTTAACTTACTGACCATATATTATATTGTTTGTCTTCAGGCTGCTTGGCACAGCTACCGTCCCCCTGAAAGATCTCGTGAAGGATAGCAGTCACACAATGCAAGCTGATGTTAATTTATTGGATGGTAATAACAGAATGACTCAGGTATGTGAGCTGGTTTTAATAATAATTATTGACCTTTTAATTCTAAATATGCTAAAAATATTTTTTATGTACACAAATTTAATTTTGTGTAACTTTAGGTGACTAGCAATGCATTTCTAGCCATATACCTAGCAGTCCTGGTAAGGCTAGGGTACTTTAATCCCATTAACTCAACCAACAGTTTTCTTCAATTCCACAATCAGCAACAACAACAATCTTTATTTGTACTCACTCTCTTGCTCAAAAATAAATGACAACAATGAAAATATTACAAGTAAAAATTAGAGTACTGGCTGACTGGAATAACCGTAGGGGCTATAAAGCAGAGCCAGGCAGCTAGTTGACATCAGGGTTAAATAGAAATAAATTAAAGGTCAACAAGAAAACCGAAGCATAAACGCACTCTTAAAAAAAAGAGAGAGAGAGAAGAGGAAAAAATGCTATTTCTACACTATTAAGGAAGTCTAAAATAGTTAAATTTACAGTTATATATGAATACAAAACATTAATATAAGAAGAGCACACCAGAGCTATGGCAACTAATAACAAGTTATATATTAAACTATGGAAGAAAAAAACATTAAGACATGGAAAGGTGACAGAATTTAGCAAAAGACTAATTTACAGGTAATTTGGGAAACAACACAACTGCTTATAGGAATACAAGTAACTAATAATCTTTGACAAGATCCCTTTTTACTGCTCCCTTGAAGTTTGAAATAGAGAAGTCAGAGGGTTTTCAAATTTTCACTAATTGAGTTCCATACTTTGGGGCCCTTAAATCTTATGTTAAATATTCCATAATTTGTTCCTACTTTAAGTAAAGTATAGAACATATTTGAGGCACTTCTTGTATTATAGTTTTGTCTTTTATTGACTTGTGTGAAGAAAGTATCAAACACAGATGGTAGACATCTATTGTTAAATTTATACTTTAAGACTCCAATATTAAGAAAGACAAAGTCAGGCAGTTTAACAATAATCTAGGTGTTTGAAAATTGGACTAGAATGTTCATGAAATTTAGAGAATGGTCATCACACACATTGCTCTCTTTTGTAAAATGGACAAAGGCTGGGTAGTTGAAGAATAGGTGTTACCCCAAGAAATTAACCCAATGGGTTATTAAGGTGTAATATAGTTTAACCAGAATATCTGAATTCACGTAATAATGAAGTTTAGAAAGAAATGCTCATTTTGGTCAAACTGCTTGCAAAATGCGTTATTATAATTTATGCATTAGGTTTGGTTCATGAAAAGTTTGCCGTCTGAATCAAAGCTGTTCCAAAGTCGTTCCACAGTCGAAATTCCCGGCTGGGGTAGGCGTGAAGACTGGCTGAACTGTTCCAAATTGAAATAGGCGTTCCTAATTGATTCAGACGTCGAACTTTTCACATGCTTAATTCAATGTGTTAGGTCCGGCTCTTGAAAAGATTGGCGTCTGAACCTGGCCTTACTGACTTTAAAAGGAAAAAATAAAACTTTCCCTCCCCCATCTCCTCCATGCAATGTTGTTCCTCAGTTCAAGTTACCTGTAGAAAACAACAACACCCTAACTTTGAATGGAGGGGAGAGGAGAGGGGTGTAGATCTATCGTTTTGTTCCCTCAAATTACCCGATTTGAGGACAATGTCTCAACAATTTTGTTGCCAATTGTATTTCATTGTTGACTGTACTGTTGTTTTCTGTAGGCCAAGCTGTCACTGCGCTTGGAGTACATACCTCCTAAACCAAGCAAAAGTGCAGAAGGAGACATAATTTCAGCAGTGGATGAGACAGATCTTGGAGCTGAGCCAGGAGAGGAGGGTTTTGAAGATGAGTTAGGCATGGATGAAGCAGAAGGGGGAGGTGCAGAAGGTGTTGGTGAGGGTGTCAGGTAAGTTCTCTAGTCATTACTTTACTTCAGTAAGGGGGTAGCCACAATGAGGAGTACAATAAAGTCTTCATTTTTAACTTAACACTTCATGATCAGCTCAGCATGTATACTTACAGCCAATTTAGTGCTCTATTACTCACCATACTCATACAGGTTAAACAAATTTGGGAGACTACAGTTATTAATGATATAGTACTACATGTGTCATGGTACTCTGGTTGGAGGGCTTTTGAAAATATTTATTATAGTGTTGTTACATCTTACTCATCAGCGGGAGTTTGATGCACAATTTACAACTGCAGTATGTAAAATCAACTATGTTAACACTCGGTCTTTTCTAATTGGAAGGAAAAAACGCAAGAGAAGACGGACAGCCAGACACAAGTTATCAAATAAACCTCAAGATTTTCAGGTACTTTCTGGACACCTTTGGGTTTCCACCACAACCCCTTTCTTGAATGGTTCTCAATTCCACATTTGCAACATGCTTAGAACCATGAATTATTATCCAATAGATCCACTTTAGGACAAACCCCCTCTGGACCTATTCTTGATGCCCCTTGCCCGTTGCTCATACAGCCCCACTTGAAAGGGACTTTGATCATGTTCTCCACAGAATCACCTAAAAATTGCTGGGTAAATGTTAAGTCCCATTTTTGAACCATCCACCCTCTCAAAAGCTAAGACCAAAACTTATAGACAGACTTAATTATATCTTGCTTGGTTAATGATACAGGTATGGGTGTGCATTTGTGCCAACTCTCCCATATTATTTGGGAGTCTTCCAGATACGACACCTGATCTCCCGGTCTCCTGTACAGGTCACCATACAGTTTGTATCTCCCGGATGAAATAATCTTTGAGCTTTTCTGTGCCTTAAATAGTTTGAGATTTAGCCCATTTTTAGCTCAAAACATGAATTTTTCTTATCTGCATTATGAACATCAATGGAACATGTTGCGATCTTGCGAAAAATTAAATTTCTATTCCACTTTTAAGACTGATGTTAGTAGATCAGAATATTTAGATCTTATTAAAAACGAAAAACACTGCCAGGCATTAGCAAAATTAGGATCAAGTAATCACAAGTTAAGAATTAAAAATGATAGATACCATATTCCTAAAATTCCTGAGAATATGCACCAGTTTTGCTAGCTGAATAAAGTAGAGAATGAAATTCATTTTCTGTTAGGATGCAGAAATGAAGGTACTGTTCCTATGCCCTTGCAAATGGCTTTGCGTGGCTCGGATGACCACTTAAAATGGCGGTCCCATCTCCAGTAGGAGATGTAAAAAATAGTGTCCCCAATTGGTACTTTCATGCTAAATACATTGAAACTCAAATAAAGTGCATTTTTTCAACAGGTTCGTGTTCGAATTATAGAAGGTCGGCAACTTTCTGGTTCCAACATCAGTCCTGTTGTCAGGGTAACAGTGGCTAATCACACACGCCAGACCAAAGTCAAGCATTCAACAAACAGACCTTTCTATGATGAAGTAAGTGGTAGAGTGTTAATGTAAAATTGTAAGTACTTTTAGAAAATGGTTAGGCATCATTGTAGGATATTAATTTAAAGGGAATTCTACTGCAGTGTACTGTGTGGTCTTAGGGTTTAATTTGATCCTCTGCGGCTTCGCTGAATAGTCTGGTTTCCACTAGGGCTGCCTGCCCAAGGTAACTATATGGGTATTTTAGGGCTTTTGATGTAGTTGAAAAAAAGAGATATTGACAGCAGCACATGCTTTGGCTGCCTTGTGTGTCACTAAGCTGAGGTTAGGAATGGGGTCATTTTTGTGGTGCTTCTTAGTGCATTGTGCAATAGTTACTCAAAAGGTTCCATATATCAGCAGCAGAATAAATTAATGTTGACATGTTTTTGAGTTTGCTAATTATTTCATAGCATAATTATTGGTCTGGACCTTCTAGTCTGAATTGTAGCCTATAAACAATACCATATTCCTTGAAGTTTGATTTGGCCTGATTGAGTTTCATTGATATTTTTTTTTCTCCACCAGCTCTCAGTATAGCAGTTCTGATATTATCCACAGCAAAAAGATTTTGCTTACATTTTGGTGCTGCTTGGTGCATTGTGCAATAGTTACTCAAAAGGTTCCAAATATATAAGCAGCACAATAAATTAATGTCGACAAGTTTTTGAGTTTGCTAATTATTTCTTAGCTTGTGAGCATGCAAAAAAATCTCACCATTTTGGGGAGTTGCGAGAAGTGATGCGAGAGCAGCACATGAAAGGAGATGCAAGTGTGAGGGGTGGGGCAAGAAAGGGAGAGTTAAATGTGAGGATCTCCTATAAAATTTTCATTTCCACCCTGGAAACTGAAGAAAACCGCAAAGCAGTTGAAAACTGTCACTGGAAACAAGAAATGTGTCAGTTTTTTGAAGTTACCCACATCAGACGAAGCCAAATGTGCCAGTTATACTAGCATTCCAGCAACAAAATATTACAATTTTGCCTAAAGGCAAGCACTACTAAAGGAAGACAATTGGTCTGGACCTTCTAGTCTGAATCATAGCCTATAAACAATACAATATTCCTTGAAGTTTGATTTGGCCTGATTGAGTTTCATTGGTATTTTTTTTCTCCACCGGCTCTCAGTGTAGCAGTTCTTATATTGTCCACAGCAAAAAGATTTTGCTTACATCTAATTTACATTTTGCCTTTTTCAAAAGACAAGTTTTGATGCTCTTATTTAATCTCTTGTATCTTGCAGACCTTCTTCTTCAACTTTCAAATGTCTCCACTTGAGCTGTTTGATGAAATAATCAGTTTTGAGGTATAGTTTTTAAAAATGTAGAACTCCCTAATTGTTGGCAAACCTTTTAAAGGGAGTAGTCCATGACTTTGAATGATGAAAATTGATTCATTATTTATAGAACTGATAGACACCCTTTTTAAAAATCGTGGTTAAGTATGTACAAGTGCAAAATTATAAAACTGTTGATAACCATTGGTAAATGAGCCAGCTATCCATGGTGCATTTGCAAATTAAGCTTACCTGTCATTCATTTGCTTATTTTGTCCAAAACAGGTGTTTAATTCAAGGAAGCTGAGAGCAAATGCCATGATTGGATATTTCAAGGTAAAAGTATTCTGCACATACCATATTTTTTTATACAAGGGTGAGGATCTTGTTTTGAAAATTTTACTTATCAAAGTTGATAGGTTGGAGGTGCTTATTATTAATTTGCCTGTTTTAATGCTAAACCCTGGGAAAGCAATTGTTTGATGCTAGGAGGTGTTTAATAGGCCATTTGGACAATGACATCATTTTAGTACTACGACCAGAATCTTTCAGGGTTTTGCTTTCTTGTGCTAATTAGGGCTTTTTATTTGTTATTCAAACCTCACTGGGATTACAAAATTTAAATATGAAAGGAAAAATGAAAAGGATTGTGGTCGTAGTAGTAAAATGATGCCATGGTAGCAAAATTTCTGGATGACAACAAACTGAAAGCATCATGCAAAAAGTGAATTCACACTGTTTCAAACTTCATTGATCTTATTCAATTTCATTCAATTTGTCAAGTGTTGGCCAAATTTTAAAGGGTTGGATCCGAAAGTACCATACCTAAGTTTAGAAAAAGAAATTAGGAAGTGTCATGTTGCAGTCGTGCAACATCAGTGTAGAAATGTAAAAAAGCGTGATGCACATGCAAAGTTGTTGTTTTACTTTATATAAACCTATATTACTTTTTACCGTTCTTGTTGCCCTCGCTGTCACTGTTCCTAATCATAAGCTTCTTATTGTGATCCAAGCATTTTACTACCATAACAACATGACATCACACATCTCTTCTCTGCTAGAACTGTGTTAGAGCTATTGTGAGGTACAATGTATTAAAAGGGCTTGTGTACATTGGAGTCCTAGCTCCTCTGTTCTGTGAGCCACATTATTTTTTTTCAACATTTTCTATTATATAATGGTGGAAGTTCTGTAAATAAATAAAATAAATAAATAGATAAACCTAAATGAGTGGTTAAAGACAGGCTGTGCAATATTGAAAGTTGGTTTACTTAAAACAAAAATATGCTAGAGATTTACTTGAAACTTAAATTATGAAATAGCTCATTTTTGTGCTGTAATAATTCTAGCTTTGTCCTTTATTGTTTTGATTTTGTTACAGAGTGATATTGGCTTTTTTTATGATGAACCATGTGAGTAGAGTACCATAGACTCCTTTAACTTATAATGATTTCTAGGATATTACATTGTTCTTATATATCTTAAACTGGCTGGCTTGCCTTTCCATTTAGTATACTGTGTGTGCTTTCAAAGATGTCACTGATTTAATTTTTCCTAGCAAAAATGATTGTACGTTGGAGGGAAATAGATTTGTCCTTCAAGAGGCGAGCCCACCAAGAGAATGCAGCTTAATAATGTTCTGTTATAATCTTCTATTAAGCTCCCCTCGCAAATAAGCCCCCCGCTCTTCAGGGGAAGAAAGTTAATAAGTACTCCCTCTCTTTTAAGCCACCCCTTCCCTCCCCTTGTTATTGTTCACTGATAAATGATAGACTGTATCAATCAATCAAATCTATGAAGCGTCGTGTGGACTGATCTGGGATGGTTTATTCACTAACTTGAAGTTCGGATTTGTTTTTGATTCTCAGCTGCACGACATCCATCTTCTTGTAACTAGAACTTTTCCACTTTGTATTATAAGTTCTTTATGGAAAATTGATACCATGGACTTCGGTAAATTAAATACCCCCCTTCTCAAATAAGCCCTCCCCTCAAATTTGTTTGAAATAAATAAGCCCCCTCAGGGGGCTTAACAGAGGACTTACAGTATGTTTAATTTAATATATTTTAATTTAACTGGAGGTGGAGTCATTTTTTTCCTTTTTTCACAGCTCATGCTGTCATGAGAAAATGGGTCTTGCTAACTGATCCAGATGACAAGATGGCTGGAGTTAAGGTAAGGAAAAAATGTCTTGTTTACAGGTATATGTTGTGGTTCAATTTTATCCTTTGTTTAAATTTTATTTCCCTTCGTTTTGAGGTATGGTAATGTATGATAATGAGTTTAAAATAAAGAAAAATAAAATTTAAACCAAGGATAAAATTGAAACACAACATATACATGTATCAGACAATCTTGGAAGTTTTGGAAAAATGCCTCTGGTGACTTCTGATAAACTGCCAATTTGTTCTTCCAATAATAATTTATTTCCCTTACTGGATATTCTTGTGAATCAAAGGAACAATTTCTTATTAGTTTAGGAGTTTTTTAAAGGCCCTCTTCAGTCAGCATCCTCTAGATCTTGTATGGCTGGATAGAACATCTTATAAGGTTTTATGATCTGTTTTTTTCTATCTTAGTTGGTCCTCAGGTATGTAAAAATACCATTAATTTTCTAGATTCACTGTCTGTTATAAATAATAGAATCAGTAGAAATATGCATGTTTATACTAGTGCAAGGTTATCCTACTGTGTGCTTCTTAGTGTCTTGTGGAGAGAATATATTTTTACCTTTTAAAACTCTAAAAGTGGATGCCCACTGACTGTGAGCAGTTAGATTACTGAACTTGTAAATGGGAGTTCCTGAGGTCAAGATTGGTCTGACTTTGTCCCCTGTAAGGGTGCAAGATTCCACACCGTGGATTCTGTAATCCATATTCTTTGCCACTTGAACTATGGATTCTGGATTCCATTTGTTAGTTGGATTTCAGATTCTTTGAGCTATATTCCGGATTCCATAAGCAAACATTTCCTGGATTCTGGAATCTGGATTCCTATACATGGGGCGACTGACTGCAATCTGGATGTAGATAACCGTCTTGATTGCCTTCAGTTAGTTGGAATTCTTAACCCCGGTTATGTTTGATTTAGGTTATTATTTCATTCTTTTAATGCTTAGACCCATTACATTTGCTATAAGTTGATCTCTTGCAGAGTGTAAATAAAGGAATATTATTATGATTATTATGATTATTATTATTTCCAGGCTAATACCTTACCTAGGATAGGATAGGATAGGATAGGATAGGAGAAACAGTTTTTCTCTTTGGATATCAGTTGTCTCTATTAGCAGTTTGCATTGTAGCTGTAGTTTGATTGTAGCTATAGCTGTATCACGTTTTGATGTGTTTTTTTTAATTGGTATGCAGGTCTTTGTAGATTTGCATCCGTAATTTTGAATAGGGCATATATTTTAAGTTAATTCTGCATTGTATGAGTGTTGCATTCTGACAATTGGTACAAGCATCTCTGTAAGTGGACACCCCTTGAAGATAGTAACAGCTGTTCACTTCTGTTAGCTGTAGCTGTACTCTCTCTAAAAAGGATTCCATCTAGGATGGACCTACAGGGGCAGAACCAGAAAATTCCAAAAGAGGGGACTGGGAAACTTGCCCAGCCATATACATGTAGATACTATTAACTTGAGGGTAAATGAACTGTCACGTCTCTGTCAACAAAGAAAGCTCTAAAAGACAGTTTACAGAGAATTCTTTAAAATCTACATACAATTTTAGACAAAAGGAGAGGCTGCGGACCCCTCAGACTCCTGCTAACTCTGACACATAGTCATTAGCATCCAAGTACAACAGTCTAAGGCTAGCAGAATGACCCATTTGGTTAGCGAGTTTTCATTTGCCAGTTACCCAGTGGGCAAACAAATTTTATTGTCCTTGAAGAAAAATTTATTATAAGTGATAAAAACTTTGAACATACTTCTTGGAGGTCTGGGCACTAATAAGGTGGCACAACATCTTGTCCTTCATAATGAGCAAACTGATTTTCTAATTTTGGTCTCGTTCACCATACACCTTGCTCAAAAATGGCATCAAATTTTGAAGTTCTTTAATGTCTTTATGGCAATTGTCCTCAACGCCTTATTTCAAGGTAAAATTTCTTTTGAAATTTTTATCATTCTGCATATACAACCCTGGCAAAAAGAGTTAATTAACCTAAATGTATCAAAAGAAAAGAAATTTTGTCATTATTTCAAAATTAGGTGTATGTAGACTGTACCTGCAAGGTGACTAGTTACCTAGTTTATATTGTGTTTGATGCCATTGATCATACAAACTCATTGAACAATTAAGTGACTAATTGAATACCAGGATGAAGATGAGGATGATGAATCAACTACTACAGGGAAGTCACGTGGAGCTAGTGGAAGAAGAAGTGGTGGAATTCCAGCAGTAAATATCCTGTTGTTTTTCACAAATCTGTTCATCCATTGTTGTCACATAAAAAATTGCTTGAAACATGCCAGTGATACGCTTAAAATCGTCTGCATGACATGCTAAACGACCAATAAATTCCTTCTATTTTTTTATACGAGAATAGTAAATTTTTGGTGTCTGAAAGTAGAATAAAGCTGGAACACTGTAATCGATAAATTTGGTTAAAATGACCAGCCATAATGTGTGAAGTTTTAATTTCTTGAATGGACCTGTAAATGTACTGATTCAAGTTTGGTATACATGTATTAAGGCATGTGAGTTAATCTAGTGAATTAAGTGAAGAAAGTGTGAAAGAAATCCAGGCAATAAAAGAAATAAGCACAAGTTGTAAGATAACATCAATAAATTTTATTGCCCTCAACAACTAAGGTTGTTGCTCCAAAAAAGTTGCAATCTGTTAGCTCTAACATGAACTGCATTGTATCAAATTTTGTAACCTAGGAATTACAAAAGTTTGTATAATGTTTGAAGAGTATTTACCTATCACTGAAATTGATTTTAACACCTTAAAATTGTGCCATAATTTATTGCATAATATATTTCCAGGAAAATAGTTTGATTTAATGCGTAAAAAGTTACATGTAAAGTGTTGTTAATCCCTTCAGTAGTTCTTTTTAAATGTAATAAAAAAGTGTCAAGCAAAATTTATTATGGAATGTTCTGTGATTAGTATTTTGTCGTATTTTTATAAGTTCAAAACGTCAGCTTTTTGATATAAAAAGATAATAACATAATGATCATAACGTTATGTTTAAAGGTGAATTGTCAGTTGGTGCCATAAATAACCATTTTTATCAGTATAATTATCAGAATTATCCCTTTGATTATTGTAGCTTGCCTTTTAAAAATTCTATAAAGACCTTTTTATAGTTTAGAAGTTTATGTTACAATTGAAAATAAAATTCAGGTTAAAATATTTTAACCTAGGTTGATCGTTAATATTCTGTCTTCTGGCCCTAATTCATGAATAAAGAGGGCAAAGAGACAAAGGTTAAAAAATTATAACCTGAATTTACTTTTGAAATGTAACATTTGTAAATCTTGATGTTATTAATTGTAACTGAAAACGAATAAGACAGCTCCTTAGTCGTATGCTTTTCACTGACATTTATTTGTAAAACCACTTAAATTTTACTACATAGCTTAGGTAAAAAATAGATCTTCTGGTAAAAACTATTCATATGTCATGAAATTCAGTTCAAAATAGAAAGAAAAGTAATGTAGCATCATTCTTCCTTAGAGCCTATAAAACGTAAAACTTTACTTTATAAGTTGTAACGTAGTAGACCTTATAAATTATTCCGGGTTGAGTAAAATTGAGTTATTTACATGAAGTTAGTGTAACTAATGAAAATTGCATTTTTCTTGGTATGTAAAAGTTTAAAATAATATGAAACGTCATTAAGTAAGTAAATTTTCTATCCTTTTTAAAGCTTAAATTATATCATTCTCATTTTAATTATTTCTTTCCTATTCCTACTTGTTTTGAGTTATGAAATGTTCAACAAAATGCGCACATCGTGATTGTCAAAAGGCATTATGTCGCTACAGAGCACTTCCCTTGTGTCACACGCTCGTGCTTTGTCGTCTTTTAATACTGTCGGTTTACATCGCCATCACGATTACGCGCAATTGTTCGAACATTTTATAAAGAAAATTCACTCGATATTTGTGTATTGTTGAGTCAGAAAAGCACGTTGGAAACTTCAAGTACATGACAGAGAAGCAAGAAACTCTCTTTTCCTACTTCTTCTCTTTTCCACATTTCATGTTCTTCATTTTTCCCACGCGTTTTTAGAATTCATTCAGTGATGCAGTGGACACAATATTCAATTTTATGTCGTTTGGTTTACATGTTGCAACTGACTTAAATTATTCTTCTATTTTACAGGGCTATGTTAAAGTGACTGTCATGGTGCTTGGTCCTGGTGATGAGGCTCCAGTAAGTTTTGGCTCACTTTGAGATTTTTTTTTGTTTTCGTATGTGGGTAATTCTCGTCTATTTATTGTCACATTTTGTTCGACATTTGTGGCTACTGGGCTACTGTCGACCCTTTTGCATTTAAACAAACCAACAGAAACACGGAGGTTCTCGGACAAAAAAATTAACTGCTCCATTCGAGACCCGAGACTTAAAAGGATTTGTTATGTTGCTGGCACTACCACCCATCCAGTAGATGTAATATAAAAACAAAGTAAAGCTGCCAGTCTTTATTCAGAAGTAATAGAACAGTGTTACCTTCTGGCGTCCTCCTTAGATGGCGGTGAAGAGATTTACGTAAAAGATGTAACATGATCTTGAAGTAGCCAGAAACAGCACACTCTGTATGTTGCGCCGTATACGCTGTATGTGATTCTGTGAATAGCACCATTTCCAGTGTTCATTTTTTCTCGAAAAAGTCATACCTTTTGCCTTACATTCTTGATATTTAACACATATTAACCTTTTATTTACAAGCTCATTTTATTCTTGCAGTCTTCCTCGAAAGGTGTAACAGAAGATGACACAGATGACATAGAATCGTGAGTAGAAAAATACGTTTAGAGCTTTCTTTTCTGTAAGATGCAATATTCTAGTTCGGCAAGTTTAAAAAGGACTGTTCTTTGACCCATTCCCTCCAGAAATTTTGTCAAAAACGCGCTTTGAAGTTTTTAGTATTTTCCCCGGTGGTCAGTGGAACAAGATTTTCATTGGGATTCACTGGTTAACTTTACGGTCGGTTTGACTGAATCGAATCATTCGAGTATGGTTTGAATTATATCCTCCCTGCACGAGTTAGCTGAAAAAATTTAAAACCTAAAAACTGATGATCTCTCAACTGGTACAATGACGTGAATCCACACAGGCAGCTATGAGCAGTTAGGGGTTAATGGGTTACCATGTTTCGTCAAGTTTCGTATGTTTCCATAACGGTTCCTCAATCTTTGTCACCTCTGTTTTTGAAATGCTTTGTCAATTTTGTCTTCTTCTTGAGCCTCATAACTTTATCCATTGTGGCTATTACAACAACAACAACAATTTATCTAGTGACAAAGGACAATATGGTATGCCCCGCAAATAGCTCTGAAGCTAATCCAGGCTGTGGCTATTCGTTTCGAGAAACGTTTTCCCAGCAAATTTGTTTTCAGGCTGTCCCTCTTGGCGTCGTTGGGAAACTACATGACTGTCCGGGGACTAGGCAGTAGGGTGCTTTAGCATCGACGCGACAACGAGGACGTCAGAAACAAAGCAATGGGTTTAATAAGGAAAAAGATGAAAGGAAAAAAATCGCGTGTGATCTTTCTAGCGCAGTCTTTCTCAAAATGCGGGGGCGGGGTCGGGAGGAGGGGAGTTCGAACATTAATAATTAATAAACCTATTGAGTATAACACCAATACTTGCAATTATTAATGGCTACTGTTGGCTTTTGATCACCTCGTGATTAAAATACGGCTATTTTTTTTACCAGTAACCTACTACAGCCCTCTGGTGTGATGTTACGCCCCGCTGTCTTTTCACTGAAAGTCTACAGATCAGAAGACATTCCTCAAAGTGAGAACATGTTTTTTATATTGTCACATGGCCCTTGTCCTTTTTCTGTCAGCTGTTTGAAAGCTACCAATATTTACCTTTTACTGTCTTTCTTGTGCCGATTTTTTAAAAGATAAATGCAGTTTACTATTACAAGGTACGACAGAGCCAGAGACAAGACTGGACTGAAGTATTATGTATGCTTTTTTGCTCTCTTAGTGGATTCCGGATTCTTTGAAGGAGTAAAGAAGGTCCTCCATGTCGGCGAGGTAGGGTTTTTCAGATATTTTTGTGTCAATGACTTAATGCCTTCCTGCCCCTTGTTTTCTGTTAAGTTTTTGTTTTGTTTTCATTGGTGTTCAATTTCCACCTCAGTAACATCATTATTTATCTTTTTTTCGTTATTTCCTTTTTTCTCAGGAACAAAAAGAATTAGTGGATCCATATCTTGTATTTAGCTTTGCTGGAAGAAAGGTGAAAATACATTTCTAAAAATGATAAGTGAATTTTTTCGTAGAGATGTAAATTTTTTTCCAAAGGCAGATTAATTTTTCTTTCTCACTGGAAAAAAATATGCCGTATGTTAATTTACGAGGTAAATTGAATTTATACCAGACAAGAAAATTTAGCTGCCAAGTTACCACAGACCTCAGTTGTTTCGTTTTACTTCCATTAATATTAAGCGTTGTCCAGAAAATAGGCCAGGGTTCGTACAGTTCATGGAAAACCTGGAAAGTCAGGGAAAATTAAAACCGTGTTTGGTAGATAAGTCGTTAAAGTTGTCAACGCAGGAAAAATTGTGACAAAGACAACTAGTGAAACAGTGCGAACGCCATGCATTTTCGTTTAAGCCAGATTCTCGGTTTGTGGAAGTTGGTATGCCAAATAGTTCCTTTAAAAACAAGGATAGTTTTGAAACTTTTCGAAAGCGACGGCTTAAGATCATGGGAAACTAGAGAAGGTCATAGAAAAAGTCATTGAAAATCATGGAATTTAAAGAGCTCAAAAAGGTACGAACCCTGTAGGCTCGATTACCAGCCGTTGTTTGGGAAATGAGGCCACTGTCCTCCCCCTCCTCCCTCCTGGCTGTGTTTCTGATATGTTCTACATTTCCGTGTAACAGGCAAAGACCAGGGTCCATTACAATTCAGATCATCCCGAGTTTAACCAGGAACTCAATGTACAGTTTAAGGTGAGTGTGCAAGCGTACAAATTGCCAAATCTTGTGTGTCGTGTTTGACATATTACTGAAACCTGTTTGCAACAATTCGAAGGGCTCATGTCACTTTTACAGTGGAACAATGTGGAAAGCAAGGACAGAGTAGTATAGTATACAAGGTAGCAAATTGAGCTGCAGCAATTAGTGTAAGTTTCGGTGTGGACAAGCAATTGACCAGTGTTTGTTCTTACAGTTCCCATCTATGTGCGAGAGACTGAAACTACAAGTATTTGACTGGTAAGAATAAACACTTTCTTGAAACCTGCTTTCTCGTTTCTCCTTTGCTTTCATTGATCGACAACCTAGAGGATTTTGGAGTTCTGTTTATGAATAAATCTTTCTCCTAATTTTCGATCTTGCAAAATATTTGATCTTAGGGATCGACTGACAGCTGATGACTGTGTTGGAACTGGTTATTTGCCCATATCTGCTATATCTGGACAGGGTGATGATGGTAAGGCTGCTTGACCATTTGCCTCTTTGAAAGATCTATTCGATTATGCAATGTCTTGTATGACTTTTGTAACTTCAATTTTTACACTTGGTATGGACAACATCCCAGCATGACACACCCAGTAACACAGACTTCTCGTTCTGGCCTCAGTTGTTCAAAAGCTGGATAGCGCTATCCACCAGATAAATCACTATCCACTGGATGAATATTAGGGAAACCAATTGCGCTGTCCAGTGGATAGAGATTTATCGGGTGGATAGTGCTATCCACCTTTTGAACAACTGGGACCTGAAGTGTTGCCACAGTCCGTGATTTGCAAACCGGGTCTACTCTTTGAAAGGATCTCCAGTGTAGTATTTAAGTTGAAACGAATTTCTTCAAATTCTGTTTCTTCAAGTTAAAGTGGGTTTAGCTGACTTCAGGGATCTCACACAGCCAGTCGGGGCCCTTTAACACGTATAGCATGGAGAAATCTTCTGTACCGTCTCACCTTTTCCTGTGATTCTGTTTTTTTTTTCTTCCAGGGTTTCTTCCTTTGTTTGGTCCATGTTTCATCAATTTGTATGGTTCAACAAGAGAATACTCAGATCTGCCTGATGAATATGATGACTTGAATTTAGGAATTGTAGGTTTCCTTATGAAACATTCATACCGCTGTAAACCACATGGAAATAGAGTCCTAATGTGTGACGTCATAAAAAATTATGTTTGTGAAATTAGGGAATTTTTCGGGGGATTATGAAAGAACAAGACCCAAAAGGCCTACTTGCTAAACATAAGCATTCCAGGGCAAATTGTCTTTGAGATATTAGCTCAGTTCTGCTCTGATGACTTCATACAAATCCTTCTAAATTTGACTCAGTTTCATAACATTAGGAACCGAGTCAAATTTAAAAGGATTTGTGTGGTGTCATCAGAGCAAAACGGGACTAGTATCTCCGAGACAATTTGCCCCACAGTGCTAGATTTTGGCAAGTAGGTCTTTCAGATGTTGTTCTTTCAAAATATCCCGACGAATCCCTTAATTTCAAAAATTTAATTTTTGTGACGTCATCACTTAAGAACTCCATAGGGAGACCTTGGGCGCTTTCCATTTACGGAAAAAACCCGGAAATTTCGGTGGTAGCAAAAGTGGAATTTCCGATTGGTAAAAAGTTGTTCCATTTGGTCGTAAACCCCGGTACGTGGCGCGGTGCCCGACCGTGGACCTGGAACTGGTACAAACTACAAGAAACGTCAATGGAACACGACTTTCCGTTCGGAAATTCCAACCGGGAAAACGGGACCACCTTTTTAGATTCTCCACTTTTTCTGGGAATTTTCCAGTGGGACGAACCGACGAAACGTGTTCCATTTACCGCCGAACCGGAAATTCCGGAAATTTTGACTAAATGGAAAGCGCCCCTTGACATGCCTCAACGGTTTCATTCGATATCCAAATATTGTAAAACGTGGCGTCCTTAATAGGCAAACAGTGCCGAAATGTTAGGAGATATGACATCAGCAGCGACGCTTTTGTTCTTTTTTTTAGGGTGAAGGAGTTGCATACAGAGGAAGAGTTCTGGTGGAATTAGAAACCAAACTGGGACCGTCGTCAAAAGAACCCGCCGAGGATCTTCAGAGTCACGAAATAATCCGTGTCCAGGTACAGCCATTTGTCTGATGATAGTATCTTATTCCTGAAAAAAATCTTGTATCATAGACTGTCACCTTTTCTTAGTTTTTGGAAATGGTTGTGACATGCTTGTCCAATTAATTTTTTTTTGTCTGATGCAGGTTTATAATCAGAATTGTTGGGTTCAGCGGTGCTGGTGACACTATCCCTCCCGCCACTATCCGAAACTAAGGGTGGATTTCTGCTGTCGCGTAATTTTTACGCGACGTGCGTAAATTACATGTATCTAGAGGCAATGTATTAAAGGTCGCGCCTAAACTTAGAGGTTTACGCGCGACACTTCATACATTTCCTCTATTTTGTTGACGCGCGTGCTCCCGTAAATATTAAACGACAGAGGAAATCCACCTTGATGCACGCCTTTGTCCTAGCTTGCCGGCACATGTTTTGTGTACGTGTCTTACCTAATAGTGTCCTTGAAGGATAAACCGCTAATATTGACCTGCTTTTTTTTACCCTTCAGCCTTACTTGCGCAGGCGCAAGTTCAAGCTCTTTGCTTGTTTCTTGGAGGCAACGATGATATCATGCACAGACGGTCCAGTGGAGTTTGAAGTCAGCATAGGTTGGTTCTTTGATTTACAATAGGTCTTTTTGCTTGCAATAGAGAGGAGAAGTGATGACGTGACAAAAACTAAGTTGATTGATTGGCATGTGCGGAAAGGACAAGGTGAAAAAAAGGTGCTAAACAAGCTAAAAAAAAGTGTATGTATTTTTGACGCAGGTAATTATGGTAACAAGCTTGATCAGTCAGTCCCTCCATCGTCTTCAACCACTCCTCCAACAAATGCAGTGTATGATGGCTCCTACTACTACTACCTTCCATGGGGCGACACCAAACCTTGTGTGTGTGTTGATAGTCACTGGGAAGACATCTCATTCAGACTAGACAATCTAAATATCTTAACCAGACTGTGTGAGAGGCTGGTAAGTATAAAGAAACACAAAAGGATCCGTTTACTGGGGCTTTGCCCCCCAAATTTCGTCTTCTTGATAAAAACTGTGCAATCTTGAGAATCTTAGCGCAACCTCACCGGAAAAATATCGAAATCGAGATAATTTAAAAAGAAACTTGTAGTGGTTGGGTTCCCTCTTTCGCTTTCTTTTTCCCGCCTTTAAAGGTCATGTGACCTTGTCTTTCGTTCTAGCCTGGTATATTTTTTGCGAGTGTTTGCAGCTTTTCATTCACTGGAAGTAACGACCTAAGTTGTTCGATTTCGACGTGTTGACCACTGTATTGTTGGAACACTGTTTGTCTGTCTTTTGGCACGAATTAGATCATACAGTCGTCTCTCGCAGTGTTGGAAATAAAGGATTGTATACAAGAGTGAATCCGTCGTTAGACAAAGACCACAGAAACGTGAAGAAAAAGTTTAGGAACGTTCAATTTTTCAAAGTTGTGATCGATCTTCACTTAAACCATTTTGCACCCTTAAGGCATACTCCAAAATTCTGAAGATATTGCCCGGGCCTTTTTATTATCAAACTTGACTTGCTTATGGAGGGTGTTTTAATGGTACAGAGAGTTGGGTTTCCAAATTTTTCTGGGCGTATGACTGGAGGAATGTTGGAATCAGCAGTGTTCCAAGGCTTAGATGATATTATTGGGGTATTAACTAACACATTCGAGACAGCGTAATCCCTCTGTACTTGTTTATTTCGAGCTTGGCAGCGGAAAGAACGGGGAAAACATACAGCAAGTAAGACGATTCCTTGTAGCTCACCAGAACTTATTTTTCAACTTACAGGAAATAAACATGGAAAAAGTACAACTGAGTCTTGAAGCCAATGCACCAACGGCAGAAACTGCTTCACTTCTCATCGCTTTGTTAGATCAACTTATATACGACTGCAGGTAAGTAAAACTTTATTGTATTATGTTTATTATTGGTTAAATGACATGTTAACAATTAAACGTCACTGGCTCAGCAGTCTCTTCCGGACAGCGGTAACACTCGCCAGCGCCCATCACACGTGGACGTTGGTGCTTCATCGCTGTTTCTATTATTTATCATTCCATATTTTATTGGGAAAGATCAATTAAACTAACCGGAAATACACATAAATGATTAAAAAAGAGAGCAAAAGGGAAATGATAAATGCTCAAAAGGGAAAGGACGAACGGGACACTTAGACCCTGTTTACATGGAGTGGGGGACCCCGGTCTAGTGGGGTAGGTTTCTTTTGTTTTGTGTCCCTCAGAGCGTGAAAACAAAAGAAACCAACCCCACTAGACCGGGGTCCCCCACTCCATGTAAACAGGCCCTTAGACCCATGAGAGGTGCCTCCTAGGGAAATAAAAGAACTTGAAGCATGTACAAGAATAAAAGCTATTTGACGTGGAAAATGTAAATTGTAGTAAAAGAAGAAGTAAAATTGTAGTAAAAAAGTCAAATTGTCGAACAATGTAATATTGTAGTTAATTGTAGTCTAATTGTAGAGAAATCTTATTGTACTGAAAAATTCTTATTGCAAAACAATCTAATATAGTGACATAGGCAAGCGCGTGAGATGGACCATGAGCAGACCAGGTCCACATTAAAAACGGTCATTAAAAAACAACAATTTGGCGAGCGGTTTGTGATGATCGTTTCAGTTGTCACGAGCACTCAGTTTTGTGGCGGTTGTTTAAAGCATTCCGCCCACCCTACCGTCTATTTTTCCTTCCATTGTTTCAGTCAGTGTGATGGGTGTCTGGGGCAGAGTCTGATGGCTGGATTGTGGGGAATTGCTTTATGGGCTGGCTGACCACAGATGAAGGCACAGGCACCCACCTTCAATTTCATCGAGGCATTCGTTTGAATTCCGTGAAGCCAGTTTAATCAGGGGTCTAGATTTTAGATTATGTTTGGTTAATCGCAGACCTAGTTGTTATTGTTCGTCTAGCCTTTTGTTGATTATTTTTGTTTTTCTTTTAGGAAACCTTTACCAAAGATCGACAGTTCAACTCTTGGTGTGAACGAACTGGATCTTAAAATTCAAGAGACAAGAATAATGGAAAAGGTGTGTAAGGTTTATTGAACGGTGATGCCAGGAGTGGTCAAAATAAATTATTAAGATTTACACTTCTTTATTGAAGGTGCTCTTATAAGTAAATTTTTGCATCTTTCTTAGTTTATCTTTTCTTGCTTGTTTAATTGTCTTGTTCTGTTGGGGTCTAAAATGCCCAAAGCAGCCCTTTATTCCTTGTAATAACGAGAAGGTTGAGTTAAACTAACAGCAGTTTTCTTATATCTTTCTCTGCAGTTGGCTATCATGGAAGAAGCAACTAAACTTCGTGAAAGCGCAACTGATGTTGCTGAAGCTATGGCCGAAATCGAAGGCTACATGCAGAGGCTAAAAGACATTGCTGTCGAGGTGCGTTTCTGATGTTAGTGGTACTTTGCGATCGCTTTAGTTGCAAATTAAATTAGTCCATATAGTGAGATGAAGTTGATCAAAACCACACTGACAAACTGTTTAACCAAGTTGTAAGAGAATAACACAGAATTGATTGGCAAACTGAACTTTTAAACAACTTAAAAACGAGAGATCTGTTCATAAGTTAAAAACTGAACGACTTATGTTAAGGACATGTTAGGCGTGTTTGCTGCCATTATCCGCACGTCGTTACTCTTCCTAAATCTCCAATTTTATCTCTACAGCTCTTCGCGTTTTTATCAGACCTCTACAAAACTTCTTATGCATAATAAATTCAACATGGGAAATTCATTTTAAACTCTATTTTCAGTTGGTCTCAGTTTTTGAGAATGTCAGAGTAACCGCTCATCGAAATATTGTGTGAGTTACAGCAAGCCATGTTTGATAAAAAATGTACCTTGATTTCACGGAAAACTGTTTCCTTTTCTTCTTTTTTTGCCTTGCAGCCTCAGAACAGCATGCCTGATGTGGTCGTTTGGCTGATAAGTGGAACCAAACGAATTGCTTCCTTCCGTATTCCAGCTTACGATGTTTTATACTCGCCCAATGTAGAGTCCTGCGGTCAATACTGTAGCAAGGTCTTCAACATGTTTATGAAGGTAACAAGAGTTTGTGGTCATGCTTCTGGTTTATTTTCAGCGAGGAATTGATAGGGATTCGTGAACATTTTTATTTCTAATAATTTTTTTTGCCATAAAATGCACGCATTTCTGGGAAAAAGTAATTTATGCAAGACTGACAAACAGTCTTAAATTGCTGCTGGACCATTTTTACTTACAAGAAACGTCGATTCTCTACTTTCGAATCCCTCATAATACACTCTCTTAGCCTGCGGTGCAGCCAACCCACGTATCGCATATAGTGTGGATATAGTCCAATGTTTAAAGTGTCTGCGCGCAGGCTAAAACTCTCTTTGCTCTCCCAAATTTGTTGTTGTTATTGTTTCCAAATGCTCTTAAAGGGAACCTCCACTCTTACTACAGAATAAGTTTAAATCGAATAAAATTATGTTGATGAACAAATTTGTTCGAAATTTGTCTTAAAAATAGTGTTTATATCAGGAAAAGTGAAGTTTAAAATCGCTTATTTTCACTTTCAAATTTCGCGGGCGCCGCCATCTTGAATAATTGTGACGTGTTACGGTTGCTCTATTGTTCTGACACAAAGAGCTTTTGTTTAATAACAATAGGGCAACCATTACACGTCACAATTATTCAAGATGGCGACGCCCGCAAAATTTGAAAACAAAAATAGGCGAATCTAAAAGTTATTTCTTTCAGATACAAACGCTTTCTTTAAAAATATTTTAGATTGACTTGACTGTAACAGTTATTTCCTGTGATTTAAAGTTATCTTTTTGTTGAAGTGGAGGTTCCCTTTAAGAAGACTGCATATTCCCTAGAGCATTTGAAAACATCATTTCATGTAAAACGTTGGGGGCAAACGGAGCGTAATACGGGGATTCGGAAATATTCAATGACACCCTAGATTCAACTTATTTCAAACATTAATCACGTGCCAACGCACACACCACGAATGTGTAGATCAACGGGAATGCTTCGTCACAGCTGTCATTCTAATGTTTTTGTTATGAAAAGGCTTCTGAGGCGGTGATTTCAAGAAATAACCTTTGTAAATCTGGCCATTGATTGTTGTGAGATTATACTGAGTGTTTCGCAGTGTGACATTGACTTTTGAAATGATAAAGTATGCTAAGGTAGTTTGTTAGATGACTTTTAGCGGGCAGTGGAAAACCGGAGTACGCGGAGAAAAAACTTCGCGACGCAAGGGCAAGAGCCAACATTTCACTCAACTGACAAATGGTGTCGCCTTTCTCAATTGAACCCAGGCCACACGGTGGAAAGCGGGTGCTGTCAAGACTGCGTCAGCCTTGCTTCTCAAAAGATTAAAATTGACACCTCTAGTAAACTCTATGAGTTTTATTTTTCAATATGAGCAAAATTTCACCGGCTTTTTTCTTATTGATGTTAGTATCCCGGTAAGAAGCAGATGAACCTGGAAGACTTCCCAGAAGTTCCAGCTCACGTTCGGATGATAGTCTGGCTGGGTCTTGAGAAGCATCAAGAAGCTTGGAGCAACAGGGAACAAACAGAGGGTGACTTCTGTGTCTACGCTGAAACGGTAAACACAACAGACTCACGCATAATTTTAGTGATCAATAACCGCAGATCAGAAATGGGGCCCGATTCTCGAAGTGTCATTTTTTTAGGGGTGGGGGGAGGGGGGAGGAGGAGAAAGGGGAGAGGCCGAAGAAAGTTGTGTCGCAGTTTTTACCCCCGAAAGCGGACCGACTCATGTAGACCACTTAGGATTTCATCGCTGGGCTTTCAAACACAATCCAGAATCTTAATCCTAATCACTAGATACCCAACTAGGTTTTTTGAACCTGGTACGTCATTGGAGATTCGAATATGGGTGTTGGTGAGTAGGCTACATTCAAGTACTTACTCAGACTGAGTATTCGTTGTAAGGTGCGCAAAAATCTAAAAGTTTTAGTAGTATATTAAGTACTCTGTTGGTCCCAGAAGTTGTGTGCTGTACCTATAGAAGAGTACAGGTGGGAATTACACTGGCTTGAGTTGTATCAGAAGCGCTTATGAGTTTGTGTCGGTATACATATGCGTTATTTGTAGAATGTGTGAGATGAAGCTGCAGGCTTGGTATTTTGCAATTTATGGATCGAGGCATAGTAGAGTAAAAACGCAAAAAAGCGAATGAGGCTTATATACGCTACTTATCAACCGAGAGTGAGGTGATTACACGGAAATCTCAGACCGAGGCCTTGATGTATTGACCGAGTGATCAAGGCCGAGGTCTGAGATTTCCCTGTAATGACCGAACGGACGAGATTATGGACAGGAGCTTGCGGTCAATTAAAACCAACAACTGGCCAGCGGTTAAATTTAAAAAACAAGTCACCTCAATGAGTTGTACACTTCAGCCCGCGATGCAGTCAGGTAACACTGGTCAGCGGACACCCCTTTTACAGCTGTCAATTGACCTTAACATGGTTGTCCATAAGGATGCCCACTATCAAGTTAAACACAGATTGTATATGCCTTGGACACCAAGCTAGTAATGTGTCGTCATTACAAGAAAACAGCCAATCAGAACGCGCTAATTATTGTAGCCATATAATAAAATGACATCTTGACCGACCAACATTGATCAATAAATGATTTACTCTACAGTCAAGGGAACTATTTTTCTGGTGGGACCAAAGCAGGAAATCCCGGGCGGGTGAGGTTGGCCCATCTTGTTCGCTCGGACAGCCAATCCTAACAGAGGAGTCACTTCATCTTGCCTGCTCGCAATCCAGCCGTATAATGAATACAATTACTCCCTCTCGAAGTTGAACGTGCATTATCCGTTTATGGGCCTAAACTCTAAACATTTTAGTGGGTGCTGTTTTTACGGAGGGGGGAATAAATGTCACATCTCAAGGTAAATATCGGTGGCTTTGTATTAAGGCGAGTTATCATTATTTCTTTTTTAGTACGAAAATCAGATGAATGTTCTTGGTACTTGGACCTCAAAAGGGTTGCCTCGTCCTTCTTGGTCAAACTCTCGCGGAGACGTAAGCATGATATTCATTTAAGTTTGGACTTCATACGGTATCACAGTCGACGTTTACTTTATTGATCAATTTTTTTTTCAATTTTACAACTGAGACGTTTTAGACAGTCTTGCTTAGATAGACAGTTGAAGGAAAATTGCCAAGTGGATCAGTCTTGGATCAGCAGATATATGGATATGTAGGTAGGAAGGTATGAAAGATAGTGAGTTGTACGAATTTTGTTGTTGTCAGTGACGTCTTTGCTTTCATGCTGTTAACAACAAGCTCTACAAGTTCGTAAGTTGTAAGATTGCGCATCCTTACCGACCCCTGCCTAGACATAGCCTGCGCGCTGAAGTCTCTTTGATTCTTTTCCGCCTAAAGCAAAGGAAAAAAGATAAACTCTATAAGCATTTCATTAATTCTAGGGACTCAACTTCTGAGTTAAAATACAAACGCTATCGGAACAAACTGAATCATCTTATAAAAATTGCTAAACGAAAGTACTATGATACAAAATTTGAGAAGGCTAAAAATAACCTGAAAGAAACTTGGAAACTAATCAATGATGTAATCAACAAACCGAGCAGAAAAGCAGCTCTGCCAAATTCCTTTTTCTCTGATGGAAAACTGTTAAATGATCCACAAGAAATAGCTAACTGCTTTTGTAAGTTCTTCACCAACATAGGTCCGAATTTGGCAAGGAAAATTCCAGACACACAAGTATCTTTTCGTAGTTTTCTTGGCGTTTCTGTTAATGAGTCGCTTATCTTAAATCCAACTAATATTTCGGAACTAAATCAAATATGCAACTCTTTTAAATCTGGAAAGTCGCCTGGATATGATAACGTTTCAATGGATATAATAAAAAGCACCTTTGATCTCATTTCTCAGCCTTTGGCCAATGTAATCAATTTGTCTCTTATTAAAGGAGTATTTCCTGATGAACTGAAAATTGCTAAACTGATTCCGGTATTTAAAGCTGGTGATTCCCAGTATTTCACTAACTACCGTCCAATTTCGCTTCTTTCTAATTTTTCTAAATTCTTTGAAAGAGTTATGCACAATCGTATTACAAATTTTTAGATCGTTTAGATATCTTATACTGTTGCCAATTTGGATTCCGTAAAAATATTCTACAGCGCTGTCTTTAATTCATCTTATTAATAAAATTGCAACTGCTATTGACAGAAGCGAATATACAGTTGGCATATTCTTAGACTTATCAAAAGCATTTGATACTTTAGACCATCAAATACTCTTGTCTAAGCTTGAGCATTATGGGATTCATGGGCTAGCACTTAGCTGGTTGAAAAGCTATTTGTCAAATCGCGTGCAGTTCGTCCAGTACAAAGAGACTTGTTCTATTAGGCTGACTCTGAGCTGTGGAGTCCCTCAAGGTTCTATATTAGGACCATTATTGTTTGTTTTGTATATCAATGACCTCCCTTGTGCTACTCGTCTTGCTGAAACTATGCTTTTGCAGATGATACTAGTGTGTTTTATTCTAATCCCGATTTAAATTGTGCTATTTCTGCCGTAAATAATGATTTATCTCAAATTGATCTTTTTATGAAAGCAAATAAGCTCTCTGTTAACATAACGAAAACTAATTATATCATTTTTTGCAGCAAGGCAAAAACCAGTCGGCTTCCCAATAAATCCTGTCTTGTACGATGAGGTTTTATTAAAACAAGTAAAGGTAGTTAAATTTTTAGGGGTTTTTATCGACGAGCATCTAACGTGGAAGCCGCATATTACTTATATATGTAAGAAAATTTCAAAATCTATTGGCGTCATGTTTAGGTCTCGTTTCTTTCTTTCTGAAACAACAAAAAGTCTCTTTATTATACCTTAATTTATCCTTATTTAACATATTGTACCACAGTTTGGTCCTCCACTTATGTAACAAACCTTAATAGAATTTTTCTTCTACAAAAGCGAGCAGTACGAATTATTACAAATGCAGATTTTCGCGCGCACTCTGAACCATTATTTTTCCGTTTAAAGATTTTGGACATATACAACATTAATTCATTCTATACTGCACAATTTATGTTTTCATATTATCATCAATTACTGCCACCGCTTTTTTCGAACCTTTTTGTTACTAGTAGCAATATTCATAATTATAATACTAGAAGTTCCTCGCATTTCCGTTCTCATGCCTGCCGAACTAACACCAAACAATTTTCTGTTTTGTTCCAAGGCCCTAAAATTTGGAATTCTTTACCAAACTCAGTCACTTCGATTTTTACATTGCAATCGTTTAAAACGAAAGTTTTTGATTTTCTACTATATCGATAATGCGTCTTGTACTGTCCGTTGTTGTGTGTTGTTATAGTTCTATTGCTTAATATTATTGTAACGAGGGGGCCTCCTCGTACAAGCCTTGTGGTTTTCTGAGGTCCCCTCGCCACATCTTTGTATAATGTAATGCTTGTGTAATCTTTATTGTGGGAAAATAATAAATAAATAAAATAAAATAAATACACACGGTCTACCGAGATATTTTGTCACGTTAGGTGAGAAATTATCGCTTCAGAAAGGCACCTCAAGGGCGCCTAAAATTAGAGAAGCAGGAGAAACGCTTCTCGCACGCAAGGTGGACTCCAAATAAGGAACTTGCCATTATATAAAATTTCGCAGGTTCTTTGTGTTCTTGTGCCATGTTTTTAGTTATATACGTACTGTAAGTGCCAATTGCCTCTCCTTCTTTTTCAGTTAAGATTGTATAAAGATTATTTTGTTCCACCCCCTGGTTGGTATTTTGAGGGAGACTGGTTTGTTAATCCAGAGCTCAGGTAATACTTCCTTCTTAAATTATTCTTGAGAAAAAATAAATGTATTAACAAAATAAATTACTTTCGTTGCTATAAAGCGGTGTTGCGTTTGTAAGCCCGTCACTCCCGAGTCAACGGATTGGTGCAATGTGTCGTGGGGCTGATTGGACTGATTACGAGAACAAATCCACTCGTTTGACATGCCATAGAAGATTTGGCGAGGATAAAACTTGGTTTTAGCGCCAAATTGCATAAATCTCTACTAGTTTGGTTTTGTGTGATCCGTCGCAGTTGTTATTTTGGCTGTTGCATCATCAGTATGCGCGTCGTAAGAGGTTTTGATCCCCTGAGCTGTTTCTGCAACGTGTCGCCTGGTTTACGCCAGCTCAGGAAAGTAGTGCTTTGTAACCCATCTATGGCAATTTGTTTTGTTTTTGTTTTTGGGCGGAAGGGGGGGAAGGAGCGGATACAGCCTTCAATTCATAGGACACAACATTTTAAGGTTTAAAGTCAGGGACAAAAAAAGACCCTTTATCATATTGTTTGATGTTCACTTGTAGATTTAGTATTTTAAGCAGCAAAGTAGTAGTGAACTATTGAATGTTTCAACAGTTTAAGCTATGACCGAGACAGTGGCCACAAGAGCTTCCTTGAAGATGTTTTTGAGAACGAGTCTCGTCTTCCAGGAGGCAGCTGGGGACCTTCCTCTGTACCTTGGACGGATGTGGTGAGTTTTTGTTCCATTTTCTTCTTCTTTTTGGCCCCTTCTGCTTTTGAATTTGACGGTGAACTCCTGAACTTGTTTCTCATGATCTTTAGGCGCCAATTGAACCCTTATTTATCCTTTATATTCTAGCACATGCAGCTATGATACTTGAAATGCGGCCAGTGTGCTGCATGTATCTCATTTTGTTCTTGAGAAAATGGATAAATTCTAGGGATTCTAACTCTCTTCTCGGGATAACACACACTACTACATGTCCTTAGCAGATTGATTTATCCAGTGAATAAAGCCGTCCACCTTTCGAACAACGTGGGCCAGGTTGCAAGTTTTATAGCTTTACCATAAAGATCAACTCAATCGTATTGATTTCTTGCTCTCACTAAACTGTATTGTTACGCACTCAGAATAGTCTCTATCTGGAGTTCTGCGAAGGGTCATGATATGTATGGTTTATTTCTTGCTTTAGCGTGGCGATGCAGTTACGGCCAGGGATGAAATAGTTTGTCCAGAAGATTGGCAGTGGACCTCAGACTGGTCAGTTGATTTGAACCGAGCCGTGGATGAAGATGGTTAGTCTTTGCTGTTGTTCTTTTGTGAACTTTTCTCTCCGTTCGCTCCCGGACTGCTTTGAAACGAACAAGACTAGATAAAATCGCTCACTAACTAATCCAGTGAGGTAGCTTGACCAGGGGTCAATTTAATAAAACTTTTACAAGTGTAATTTACAAGTGTAGCCATTGTTTTAGAGTCTGAAAACAATAGCTACACTTGTAAAAGTTGTATTAAATTGATCCCAGGGGCTTTACTTTAGATTTATACAACTGGTCCCCATGTTATTTCAGCGACGTTACCTTTCCTGTCAAAAATTTCCAACACTATTGAACCGAATATTTCTGGCAAACGTTCTGATAGAGGTTCTTCAAAACCAGTACTACCCTATTCAATCATATCAGTTACGAGTTCCATAGAAAAAAAAACTTGGAAAAAGGAAGTCTGGAAGATGACATGGCGTTGTTTTCCGTGTTCGAAGTGCTAAGATTTGGTCACTCAAGACTTGGTCAAGCTACCTTCCAAATCCTAGGAGGAAATTAGTAATTCCTTTTGTACTATTAAATTAATTATTTAATTAGTTTCTCTTATCTCTTCAGAGTTAGTGTGGTGGCACGCGCGCTAGCGGCCCGTAGTCACACGCATGGTCATTTTCTTCTCTCTTACGTTTCGCGAGACTGGTCGTAGCCTTATTCATTCAAATCCATTAGTATGAATTTTCTCGACTCCGGTTTGTGTCCACAGGTTATGAGTACACAGTGGAGGCTACGTTTGGTGGTTATGGACCGGTAGAAAAGACGTACCATTTGTGTCGTCGCCGTCGATGGGTCAGAAACAGAGTGGTAGTGAAAGATTCAAAGCAAGAAGAGGAAGAGGTGAATAATTAGCAATTGCATGTTTTTATTATAGTGGTTCATGAGAAGGGTAAGGAGTAAATGTACCGCTGTGGACTATGTACAGGGAAGAAATGGAGAGGAGCGCTGTTCACTAAGGCAACCTTTTTTTTTCAATTACTGAAAAAACGTCCTGTGTGAAGCTGTAGCTTTTTTCTCCATTTGGTCAAAAAGCCTTCTTTTCTTTTGCACTGTTGTTTGTAGATGAGAATCGTTCCGTTAAAGGCCACCAAGTACGTAATGTCTTGCAAATGGCGGGGACATTTCTTGTCTAATGGATGGTCATTAATTTGTTGCAAACGCGTATTTGGGCTTTGACATTCAAATGGCCAAAAAAGTTTACATTTTAATGATAGCAGTTTATGAGGGAAATATGATTAGTGTATGGAACACAGAATACACTATCCATTTTTAAACCCTGTGCTTCTGTGTTGATTGCCAATTCAGATTCGGGCAGAGCAGCTTGCTAAAGAAGGTTGGGAGTACTCTCCAGTGTTCACCATGAAGTTCCATGCGAAAGAACGCAAGATGGATCTGGTCAGAAGAAGGCGTTGGCACAGAAAGATGGTTCAGGATGATCCCAGTGCTCCAGCAGTTTTCCATATTGACGTTGGAGGCAGCGATGATGTAAGAATTAGTAGTGGTCATTACATTCACGAGAAAAAAACCGTATTTAAGAACTGCAAAGCAATGGGTTACATGCTTTTATGCAATTTGATAGATCCGAACTTCAGTGAAAGAAAAGAGTATGTGCAAGTCCCTCTAAAAGTTCTATTACAGTACGTTTTTAAGGCGAAAGTCGTTTTATCGTGCTTTAGTTAAATTTTTTGACGCATGTCAGATCCTGTAAGAGGTCTAACTAAAGTCTAACTCAAGTCTCTTAAGCTATCGGCGCTGATTTATTAGTGTTCTACCGTAGTTGGTTCGCCCCTTTTGACAACATTATGAGTCACAATGAAACTCGAAGGCAAAAAAAAGTGCGCTCAGTAAGTTTTTCCTGGGTTTTCATTATCGTGGCAATCCCACCAGATTGAGAGCAGGGTTGATCAAACTCCTAAGAGGGCCTAAACCAGGCGCTTGTTGAAGATAAATTTTAGGGAAGTCCAGTCCTAGTTAAGTTTACCTTCTATTCCTCAATTCAGTTATGAAGACTTGAAATATAAACTAGTAAATCCTAGGACCTCATGTGTACTCCTAAATAGCGTCGTCGTGAACAGAATTTTCAGACTAAGGAAGTAAGATATAAAGGGCGTAAACAAGGAGTGACTGAATTTTTCGACCGTCTGTGCGGAAGCGTAGATGATTACCACACAGGTTGTCGAAGAGTCATAATGGAGTCTTACATGGACGTAATAACCATGTTACAGTGTGACTGCAGTGTTTCCATTCATTTAATCCCTGGAAACGTCCTCATGATTTTTATTTTTGCTTTGTTAAGGATAAGGACAAGGAGACGATGATGAATGCCCCAAGAATGTTTATCACATTTGACAGTAAGTGAAGAAGAAGACTGTGAAAGTTATCTCATTTTAGAGACGAGTTATTAATAACAATGAACAAGGAACCTGCTCTTGGAGGCCAAACGATATCTAGTCAATCCTCGATTTTGTGCCAATTTAAGACCAGGGTGCACGTTCTTAACAAACGCCGTTGTTGTACCTTAGCGGGTTCGTTTTCGAAAAGTTCCATCTCGCCACTTTTAACTAACACACAGAGTTCCAAAGTTAGAGACTCGGTATCCTTTGTTTAGACGCTCCCTCCCCTTTCAAAGAAAATCACCGATTTTCTGAGGGGAGGGGGCGTCCATACACAGGCTAGAGACTCGGGTACCCGTTTAATTCATCCATACTCAATTTTCCCAAGGTGAACTTCTCAGGGAACGACGTGTTTCTGTACTTAATCCATTAAAACGCCACCCCTGTGAGTTGTACTTGTCGATTTTCGATATAGTTTTTAACACAAAGTTAAAATGTCGGTCTGCTTGTTATTGAAAAGCACTATCACAGCTCATAGACTCGGTTTATCTAGGGAAAGTGGGTGCAAATGGTTAATCAGAGCTTTGTATAATAGTCAACCTTACCTCTTCCAGAGCCTCACAAGTATCAACTGAGGGCCTACATCTATCAAGCACGTGATCTATTGGCTTCTGATGCCGATGGCTTCTCAGGTAAAATAGCAAAGCTGACGATGCTATTAGGGGGCTTAAGCAAATGCGTTTTTTGACCGACGGACGTCAACCGGAAGTGAACTTTTTCCGTCGTTAGGGAGTGGTTCGGTTGAAACTCTCGGCTAAATCGTCTTTATAATAGAAAAGAAACTTAGCAGTACAAATTTGTTGGCGTCAAGGCATATGAGAAGGGAGAAAGCTTCACTTCCGGTTGACCTGCGTCGCTCAAAAATGCCTTTACTTAAGCTCCCTATTGTGTAACCCTACTCTTCTATTTGGCGTCTTTAGGGCAGTAAAGTCGCGAAATTTCGTAGGCGATTTTGCTCACATTAAAGGAATTTCTTGCGTATAAGACATAGCGTAATAAAAATTTCTATCAGCGCCAATGACACTTAAAACGGATGTGCCAAATTTTAGGTCTTTGTGTATGCCAGGTCTGAAAAGAAGCTATTCGCTAAGTTTCTAGGCTAAAAACATCGTCTATAGGCGAATCTTTGCTGACCTGACCTAAGAAAGTTCAGTAATTTTCAGCTCTTTACGAACAATATCCTAGGAAATATCAAAACCTGAAAATTACGTTTTAAATAGTAATTCCTTCGAAATTGTTGGGCACATCGGTCTTGAATAACGAACGTCGCTGGCGGAAGAGGCCCCAAGGGGGAGCTGTGCAGTATGTATGTATGTATATACGTCGCTACACTCTTTAAATGAAAAAAAGGAATAATAAAAAGGGTATTTTTATGAAG